>OZ026843.1:17121378-17721378 GCA_964023205.1 Lutraria lutraria | reverse complement strand
ATTTGTAATGAGAGATCGCCTGTTAACTCTGTCTAGTATAGTCATTATCGAGCATGATTTTCACATAAGATTTACTTAATTTTTCACAGTGCTAGAAAAGTTGTTTTTCTAGCGTTGAAAGTATTCTGAGGATTGTTATTTGGCCATACATGTATATTTAAACACAACATGTTCAAAATATAATAAATAAATAATACCATAAAAACAAGTTTTTATTTACATTCATTTGTGATCATTTGAACATGTATGCTGAAAGGAAACCACTATGAACCAGGAATAAATCACAGTAAGAATCACAGAAAATAAATACCTAAAAAAAACAATATATACATTTATTAAAAATGAATATATACTTTAGTTCAATATATATCAAATATTGTTTACACACTGTTTCAACCGTGAATCAAATATCTATTGAATACCATAGTACATTGATATTTCTATTATAAAATTGGAGCAATCTATAGGCAACCCTTTTAACTTAAAATGATTTGGACCACACTTACAAATAAAAACCGAGTCTTAGTCGCACGGTTTATAGAAACAGCAGTAGCACCTTTTCATAAGTATAGATATGAAACTGACTAGAAAATAATACAACGTCTTTGATCACTCAATTTTTCAAAATTTTGCTTTAAAATACATGTATACAGTTAGCTCATAAGGATACCGGATTTCAATAAAAAATTATGAAAATCGTATATCTGAAAACTGATCAAAATTTCATCTTTTCATAATAATGTCCGTGCAAACTCGTCCTCCAGGCATACTCCTTGAAACACGCAGGGCAAGTGAACCCTTATCCACGCACTCCTTTAATGTGACCAATAAGTTCATATCTCTCCTAAAGGAATGCTGTTGGCATATGTTGCTTGTAAATTCCTTATTCTCAGCTTTTTTATGGCTACTTAGATGCCTCTTGAGAGATTTTCTAGTAAATGTCTTCTTGCATTTTCACATTCAAGTTTCCTTTTATTATGCTTTCCTCTCTGGTGGGCTTCAAGGGACCAGCACTCGACATAAGATTCTCCACAACACTGTACTATATGGCTTAGATTCTATGGATATGAAAAAAAATGTGTAAAATTAAGAAATATTAAAGAATTTAACAAATAGGTACAGATGAAGAAAATAATGAATTTGAAAATTATATGCATCATTTCATTTAATCTAGTGTCTGAACCGTATACTTTTTGTTGTAGATGTATGCACCGTTGCCTCATTTGTGGCAACACCGTCTCATTTCTTACGGAAAATCTGCACCGTTGTTAGGTGTCTGCACCGTCGTGTTGACGAAACAGAAAATAGACAAATTTAGGCTCAACAATGTAATTGAGAAGATGTAGTATTTCTATGAATGATTCTATACATATACGCTAACAAACAAGCGTATTCACTCCAAGAATAGTGGCTTTTGTACGGAGATTGGCTACACTATTTACCACTTCTCTCGGTTCGAATTTTGCGTGGTTTATTCCTCAAAGTTTTTTTGCAAATAATTCATATAAGTCCTAGCAACATACATGGTGAATATATTGATCTTACGGTGAATTTGTTTGAAAATTAGATGCAACTGTTCTTCTCCTTCTAAATAGCGTATTTGTATAAATACATCGATATAAAATGACACGTACCTCCTTGTCGTTTCTCCCTCCGCCATCTTGGATGGAAGCACCGTAACACGGAAAATCTGCACCGTTTCACGTACCAGACAGTGACTATGCGTGATCGAATAATTATGCAAGAGATTTGTTCATTTAACGGAATCTATTGCCCGAAAATGCCGATATACATCTCTTGACTGATATTAATTGGGTAATGCATTTATTTATGATTTAGACGTTTAATAAATCAAAATACATTCATTGACTTTCATCGTATCGTTACATCGAATCTTTATCTCCGAGATCACACCCGAGAGCAAAGACACTCACAAGGAGAGATCACCTATATCTATCTAAATATTCTAAAGACGGCAAATAAGTGAATTATCTCCCTTGACAATAAACCATAAATATGCATGCCTACTTGGTTGAGCTCGAATACTGCGGATTAGCGGGCACCGTAAGTTTTATTAATTTTATCCGAAGACCTATACATTACATGTATAGGTCTTTAATGTAATGTATAGATCTTTCTTTTATCTATATTTCGCTGTAAAATCTCTTTTGCATCTGAGTTTTGGTCTTAATATATTTACTGAAGATGGTTAATGTTATTGGTTAACTGACAAAATAAAATGTAAATATAATAAAAAAGACCACTTATAAGTATTTAAACGATCGGCGAAATCGTCATTTGGGGCGCCGGAAACAATTTGACATTAGGGTGGCGGAATGGGTGTGTTTTTGGAGCGGGTGTTCCCCTGCCTCGAGTGAAAATTTGCCGAAACGTATTTAAATGTATTTATGTGTTTTAGATCTGCATATACATATTGTACATGCTGCCTTAGTATTAGTATATGGATGTTGTCATGGAATTAGTCACTTCGAGGAATTATTCTATTTGTAAATTTTATTCAGTTTGATAAATAATTCCATTTTCAGAACAATTAATGTGCTCGGCGTTATGAATTATACATGCCTTAAACTTATATTTGACCTTCAAGACTTCATTACTTATTACGTTACATAATGATAGACGTCATAATAATATGACTGCTACGAACTTCACATCTCGGCGGGCAATTATCCTAACCAACTTCCATGGACTTCATGTAGGCCTTAACCAGTACTAACCATGCACATTATATACGAGTATATCCTCAAGCTCCTACCAAGCTTCCCACATAATTCAGAAGTGGGGATAATTTAACTTAAAGATATGATAGGTTGCACTCGAGTTGATTATATGTTGAACTCGGATACAGACGAAATAAGGGTTTACGTATACCCTTTTTGTGTTATCCCTGGTATTCATGTGCTATGGTGATTATGATCATGTTGTGTTATGTTATGTTTCACTACATGCATAGTCTTATATAATATTGGTTAATAAATAACTCAACATAATTATTAGTATGTTACAAATTGGTGCTAAAAGTTTGTCATCAACAAATACCTATTTAAGATCATACATTCGCAAAACGTATGTAAATTAATGACAAGAAAACAAATCTTGTATTCCAGATTTTTGTTTTTATTTCAGTCACATTTCATACATAAACAAATTGAATGCACAAGAACTTGTTATGTAGAAATGCATCAGTAACAGTCTGCAGGAAATCCTGTTTATGACTGTCACATCATACTGACTAAATACAAAAAATACAAGAAAAATACATAAAACAACAAAAATAAACACTACATTTACATAACACCAAACTATTGTGTTTTCAAGAATAATAGTTGGTGAAAACGACAAAACGAACGAAAACAATTGGGCCAATGTGAATAAAGATGGAAAAGTGATTTTTTATTTCGTAGAGCGCACACCACACATACTTAATGTTTTGACTAGCGACTGGACTGGACTGGCAATATTGCGTGAAGAATAAAACGTCTTGTGTTATTGAGAAATGGAGGTCTTGTATCCGAAGTTTTTCTACACCTTTGCAGAAAAATTAACCAATCAGCGGTGAAGCACTGTCTTTTAATTTCGCCAATTCCGATTTGATGTCAGCATTTAGCTGCGCGTCAGTCATAGGATCAACAGTTTGCGCATATCTATAAATAGGCTTTCCGTCTGGACCAATCAAAAACTTCTCATAGTTCCATCTGACATCTTCTGTATATATAGGATCGTACAAAACGGGTCTGTATACTTTGCGGTATACATTTGGACACTGTGACTGTAAATATAAAATGATAGTCAATACAATTAAGAACATTTATATTCTACGAAGAACTATATTTGGCTCCGACCCGATGATTTCAGAGGATAGTGGACGCCATGCGGTTTCCATGTCGAAGTTCATTGGTTTCTAATCAATTCTAACTTTATAATCGAACCAACCAAAGCCTAATTTAGGGTTTATATTTTATATCTTAAGTATAATTTCTAGAATATACAATAGTTGGGAATAAACATAACCTCATTTATGTTGAGTCTCTTTCTTTTATCACCATTGCTCTACAATAACAACAAGAGCGTCGCAAGTGGTGCCAACGCTCGTCTGTTCACTGCCTCTGTGAGATCTATCCATCTATGAAGTTTCATTATTGCTACCTCATATAGTTTTTCAGTTATGAGCTACACTAAAGTTTTTTACACAAACGCAGACTACGCGGTGACCACAATAGATAATTAGGGATATCTGATCCCTTTTTGTCATTTCCGGCATTGGCGAACATGGCATATTTATTGGTCATGTTTTTTTCCATACAGAAATAAAATTATAATGATCACAAAAAGTTCGTTAATTCTATCGCTCATATCTAAACAACGCTTATTATCAAAGTTCATGCTAGTAGGCCTATTTAGTTATTATTTCTGATATTCAATCTCTTTCCATTTCCAAAGAGCATACAGGCAGAACACGATCATACAATAATGCAATGTTATGATTAGTTGTTACACTAGTTAAACTGCAATTACCTTCAAGAATGTGTAGATTGGATGTTGCTTTCCACCATTAACGTCCACTTTTTGAGTTAATGGAAAGTTAGGAACAAAGCCATTTCCTGGACGAACATATTGCAGTCCATTCATCAGTTCTTGGCCTGTCCAAGATGGTTCTTGCTGTAATTTACACAAATGAGAACTTCTATATATAAGCATATATTTATGCGGATTAATACGAGTAGCATAGATATATGCATACAATAAATAAAACAATACCTTATTATAAGCTTAATCGAAGTTTAGAATGCTTAATATCGAGTTCTTAAAACATTAGACGATTTTTAATTCAGAAGGTGATAGATTAGGACATTTCCCTCATGTTTATGGACAACTCATATTATCTTATAAAATTTGAATCATTTTCTCTTCAAAAACTAAATAAAACAAGAATGCACTATAAAACCATTAAGTCATAGTTTTAATGAAATTGACTTGTTGAAAGTATCCCCATTCGGATAAATTTATTCCAGTGAAAAAAGGTTTACGTTCACCATGAAGTATGATTATATATTCTACCGCCTACAGTAAGCGCCACAATCAGGAATATTTCGCTAATTATAACGTTTATAAGAAAACATGACTTATATATGTACATTAGATATGGATGCATAAAAAATAAACATATATAAACTTGTCATGAGAGCGAGTTTTTCATGTCCAGGTTGTTTTGGAGTTTATTCTAATAATTCATACACAGAGCATTGTCAATAAGTGTAAAAAACGAAGCAAACGTGTAATTCTATATGAAATCCTGAAATTAAATATAGATATTAAACACGAGGTTAAATAGCTAAAGTAAGTATTAAGACAACTCAATAAGGCATAAGATATAAATTGTTTATATCTGGTTACTCAACTTATCGTAATTTTCACCGTGACCCTAGACTTTTTATTAACCCTATGACCTGAAAATTCACTTTAAAAAATCGCTCCGATCTACATATACGCCATTTTTATTGAACATTTAACCAGAAACAAACATTTTTAGGCCTAACGTCAGACTCGTAAAAGTAATCGAACTAAATAAGAAATAAATTTTACTCACGAAATAAAACTGATTACACGGTACTCCAAGCACCTGTAGTCCATCAGTACCATGGTTGGTTTGTAGTGCATTCAAACCATAATACTGTACAACGTACCCTCAGTAGGTGGCCACATTAACAATCAATGTGACCTTCCCACGTAACGCTGACAAGTCTATCGAAGCGTTTTCATACACATTTTGAATGGATAAATCAAATAATGTTCCATTGGCAAGAGAAGGATCGCATGCGCTTCTTGGCGGTGTATCCCCGTCCACTTCACTGGCTCCTACAAAGGCTACAGCCAAAGTGAGGAGAGAGCTTACGACGCTTACTCTCCCCATCGCTAGTTTAAATGCGGTCAGGTATGAGATGCGCATTATATATAGACAGAGAGAAAAACAAACTATAGTCCACGTGATAATATGAACGTAACACAGACCAACATTCATTGGTCGCTAGGTAACGAGTGGCGTTCAAATAAAGCGTGTCAAATTTAAATGCACGTGATCAGTAAAACTTACTCTTAATTGTAACTGTTAAGTTTAAATTCGATGGCGTTCGAAATGAATCAACATTTAATTATTTAATTTATTTATTTATTATTATTAATATTTTAACCATTTCTAAAAAAACATGGTACATAGGAAATATATTACACAAAATGAGCATAATTATAAAGTTCAGTGTTCAAACAAAAATGATATTACAGAATATACAAATTGAGATTGTAAAATTATTAAAGGTAAATAATATCAGTAAAAATTGTCACAAACGTTAAAATACAAGGATAACACAAAAAAGGAAGTAAAATCAATGTAAATAACCAAGGAAACAACAACAAATTATACTACATGTAATATGAAACAAGAGGACCATGATGGCCCTGTATCGCTCACCTGAGTATTGTTTCACTTTCCGGGGCGGGGTCAATTTGACCAAGGGTATAAAATTTGTAGACGTCCCTAGCTAATGCTGTATGTCAAATATCTAAGCTCTAGGCCATCTGGTTTACGGTATTTTTTTTTTAATTGAATATTTTTCTATGTACAATCAAGTGTCCCCGTGGGCGGGACAAATATTGACCCCAGGTCATGATTTGAACAAACTTAGTGGAGGTCTACAAGACAATGCTACACACTAAATATCTAAGCTCCAGGTATTGTACATAGTTTTTGACAAGAAGATTTTTCTACATTTTCCTATATAAGTCTATGCAAAATCAACTCACCGCGAGGCCAATATTGACACTGGGGTCATGATTTGAACAATCTTGGTAGAGGTCCACTAGACAATGCTAAATACAAAATATCAAAAGTCTAGGCCTCGTTGTTTTAGAGAAGATTTTTTTATATAAGTCCATATATAAATCAAGTGACCCCCGGAGCGGGGCCAGTTTTGACCCTAGGGCAACAATTTGAACAAACTTGGTAGAGATCCACTGGACAATGCTACATACCAAATATCTAAGCTGTAGGCCTAGTGGTTTCAGAGAAGAATATTTTTTAAATGTTCCTATATAAAATAGAGTAAACCCTGGGGTGGGGCCAATTTTGACCCCGGGGCCATAATTTGAACAAACTTTGTAGAGGTCCACTAGGCAATGCCACATACAAAATATTGAAGCTCTAGGCCTTGTGGTTTTGGACAAGAAGAATTTTTAAATTTTCCAATATAAGTCTATATAAATCAAGTGACCCCCGGGGCGGGGCCAATTTTGACCCTAGGGCAATAATTTGAACAAACTTGGTAGAGGTCCACTAGGCAATGCTACGCACTAAATATCAAATCTCTAGGTCCTCTGGTTTTTTAGAGGAAGATTTTTTAAGATTTTCAAAAAAATCCTGGCTGCCATAGCAGCCAGAGTTCTGCATGGAATGGAATTCTTTGAACAACTTTTGTAGAGCTTCAAGCAAGTGAGACACTTGTGAAGTTTTGTTGAAATTGACCCAGTGGTTTAGGAGATGTTTTTAAAGAAAGTGTGGACGACGGACATAGCTCAATCCTAAAAGCTCACTTCGGCTTCCTGTGCCAGGTGAGCTAAAAAAAGAAAAGAAAATGGAATACAAATTTATCTTAGAGATAATTATTATCACAGAATAAATTTTCTATCACAGAAATTACAACGTTATCTAAGAATTATTGATATTTAAAATGTTTATAAAACAACCTCAAACACTAGCAAGCAGGTGGGCTTTGACGGTGGACTTAAACTGAGGGAGGCTCTTAACTTCTCTTATGTGCTAGCACATACTAAACAACAACGCATTTTTCGGAAGTTTTAACCCATGCATATATAGATATATACATTGTATTGTGTAAAGTTCAAAATTCTCAGTACCAGCTGTATATAATTAAAGGAAAAAATGTTCCAGATTCTTTACTAACTTTATTTCTTATTTAAAATAAATAAAGTTAATAAATAATCCGGAATATTTATTTCCTTTAATTAAATATATATACATTGTATACATATACATGTATATAATTCCAAAATAAAAGTTTCCACACCAAATTAGTGTGTCAATACGTAACTGTTTTTTTTTTAAATCACTTAAACTGGTGGCTACAGATAGCCTATACACCATACTTCACGTAACCAACAATCATTTTGTTCAATTATAAGCAATGAAACAGATTTCTCTTTTTTTCATCGAAAAATCGTCAATTTTGTTTAGTCGATCGCTACCTCGCAACACAAAATCAGACTGAATAACCATACTAAATACCTTCAACATAATACCTTTTCAACATCACGTACATACATGACAATGCAGTAACTACACAGACCCAGCGCAAAAGAATTATCCAGGCATACAATTAGCAATACCATCGACCCCGACATAGGTTTCCGTCTCGCTATGTACACCGGTCACTACGATTATATGTGCTTCACCCAATGAAACGTCTCCTTTCAAACAATTACAGGATGAATGTCATCGAGTTATAATTAATCAACTTAACATGTGGCGCTCCCTTTATAAGTCACTATTATCTTCTTCCTGTTATATATATATCTATTAGCACTATACATATAAGGACCACAATGGAAATAAGGGTATTCACTTATGAGTTTTGTGTTATCCTTACTACATGTGTTGACTGACATGGCTTTATTAATTCACACTTGTCTTTCATTGTTTCTGTGTTTTAATGTACTTGCCATGTTTGTCTTTATATTTCATAGGGAAATAAATATATCTGCCTAATTCTTTATATCTGGTCATTGAGACGATTTTTGTTAATTTAGGGTAAATGGTACGGAAAGCCTCGGACAAACAATTTGGTCAAGAGTTCGAAATCACCGCATGAATGGCATGATTATTTGCTTACATGTACGTCAAAGTCGGAAAGTCAAATAAACATGCCCCACATGTATACATCTTGAGAAAAAACAATAAAGAATTTATAGAGTTCTTGTTTTTATTTCAGTCACATTATCTAAATAAACAAGTCTAATGCACAAGAACTTGTTACATAGAAATGCATCAGTAACTGTCTGCAGGAAATCCTGTTTATGACTGTCACATCATACTGACTAAATACAAGAAAACAACATTTAATATGTATATTATAAAACATAAGTTTACCTATAAAAGTATACATGACAACTAACAAACAAAAAACATAAAACAAATGTCAATGCCTCTATTACGCAATGTTTATGGTGTTAAATTTGAAATATATGTATTCAATTGAAGAGGAATATAAGTAATTATTAATTATATCAGCTTGAACGATTATAGTCTTGTCTTTCGTGTTCACAAAATGGTCGTCTTAGATCTAAGGTCAACATCAATTATATATTATACTGGCATCAATAAATGAATGTAAATTGAGTTGTGATGTTGAAAACTCGATCCTTCAGAAGAAATATTTAACCAACTAAAGGTGAAGCACGTGCTTTTAACTTTGCCATTTCCGCTACAATGTCTCCCTTAAGTTGTGGATCAGTTCTTGGATCCACTGACGTGGCGTATCTATAAATAGCTTTTCCGTCTGGACCAACCAAAAACTTCTCATAGTTCCATTTTACATCTTCTGTATAAACAGGATCGTACAGGACTGGTTTGGTTATTTTGTCGTTTACGCTTGGACACTGTGCCTAAAAATAAATTATGCGATTATAGTATCATCGACTGGACGTGTTGTGGGCGGGTGTTGTTGACACATGAATTCAAAAAGTTCATTTAAACTTATTTATTTTACATCGATTGTAGTGCAAGTTCTTACAACTTATACTTATTTCTCTCGATGTCAGACTCCTTCCTGGATTCTGACCAGTATTCGCCCTGAAAGAAGGAATTTTGAATCTTCCAGTCACTGACGGGAATTGAACCCGCAACCTCTGAGTTAGGAGTCCGACGCTTTGCCCCTACACCACTACTCCTCAAAATGTTGATTTGCCTAGATTTTTACTTGACATACAATGTATATATACCGTCTTTGGGAAGCTGCGCATTCAATCCAATTAATGAACACTTATAGATGACATAGAATGAATTACAGAACGTACAAGGTGTGAGCAGTCACACAGAGGACAATAAAACCAAACATGTGCGGTAACTTTGAGCATTTTGCATTTCAATTTGAATTTCAATTCTATTCAAGTAAGCATATTTTTATTCAGATATGATTGTAAACTGATATTGTGTTCAAAACATGGCATGTATATTTTCATTCCTACGTTTTATTGCGTCTAGGCAAACCTTCGTTGTATCATATACAACGTTTTTACAAAGACTTAATAAAAAAGCTTCAAGCTTACTTTCAAGAATGTGTAGATTGGATGTTGATTTCCACCATTAACGTCCACTTTTTGAGTTAATGGAAAGTTTGGAACAAAGCCATTTCCTGGACGAACATATTGCAGTCCATTCATCAGTTCTTGGCCTGTCCAGGCTGGTTCTTGCTGTAAAATAAAAACATTCAGTGAAGATAACTGATCGAGAAAAGTAAAGTACGAATGTATATCATGGAGTAGGGCTGGACACGTGAAATTAGACCGCCAGTAAATTAAATAAATATGACTTTTGTGTTGATATACCAGTACAGTAAAAATCCTACACACCATAATTATAGTGTAGGCCTACTGTTATTAAAAGCACGCACAGTGCGTTATATTTTCAGAATCTTCACAGAATGAACCAATACATAACGTAGATCTTCTTACATATCAATTTGTCAGAAAAACGTACTCTTAGATGACTGATGAATCTAAATTATTGATGACCATCGATTGACAAAAAGGTGAAGTTATAAATAATAGGCATTGGAACTCTTCATTATTTATGTACCGCGAGCATTACAGTAGGCCTACCAATTTTGAGAGCGTCAGGTAGACTAGCTTCAACTTGAACAAACAATAAACGGCTTTATGATAAGATACAAAACGTGTGTACTTACGTAATAGAACTGATTGCATGGCATTGCAATAACCTGGAATCCGTCGGCACCATGGGCAGTTTGAAGTGCATTATACCCAGGGTACGTGACAGCGTAACCTCAGTAGGTTGCCACATTCACAATCAATGTGACCTTCCCACGTAACGCTGACAAATCTATTGAAGCGTTTTCATACACATTTTGAACTGAAAAATCGAAAAATGTTCCATTAGCAAGAGAAGGATCGCACGTGCTTCTTGGTGGCGGTGAACTGTCCACCGCACCGACATAGGCTGCAGCTACGGTGAGAAGAGCGCTTAACCCGCTCAGTCTCGCCATGATTACAAACTTCTGATCTGCTTCAAACGATCTGATCAATTTATATAGAAAAGTATTACGTACTACTTCTAGATGATCAGGTGATTCAGGTCATATACTTTGGTTGCTGGTTACTGAAGTATGTGTGAGTATAAATTTGTGTCGGGCTATTGACATGAACTCAAGGTCTAATACTGAACAAAAATTAGATCGCAACAGTTTACAAATAAAAATCATACATTTAGAACATGGAAGGACAAAATGACACATTGGAAAAGGCTACTAGTAGCTGCTCTTAATAAGTCAGATCAATCTTAACGTGGCTTTTGCCGAAATATCTGAGCTAGGTATCCATTTGGCACAAAATTTTAAATTAACGAATGGGTGATTCAAACGATGCGAACACAGACCATTTTCTATACTTTGTCAAAATTTGAAATGAATCAAACCAGAACTAAACATACATTTTTGTACGATGATAAAAATATATATAAGCAGTTAACGTATGAATCTTTACTGGAAGAATACATATATATTCTTGTTGAAGTAGATCTTGTTGGAAGTAATAAATGATTTAAGTTTAAATTTAGTTCATTGTGACAGAAAAAAATCACGTGTCATGCACATCTATGTTTGCTATATACAGTAAAACCTCTCCTAAGCGGCCCTCTGTAGAGCAACAACCTCTCTATAACAACACCTTCAAAACTTTCCTGAGTTGATATTTACTATTATTTTAACCTCTGTAGAGCAACAACCTCTAAACAACGGCCAATATTTACAGCTCCCACAGGGTGCTGCTCTACAGAGGTTGTACTGTACCATTGCGAGTTTAAAAAATAAAAGGGGTGCAATTGTCCCTTAATACCATCATGCTCCGGTGTATTTGTCATGGAATGCCAACATTAAAGGTCTGTCACTGATAGTTGTCCACGTACGGCCATGATACACTTAAAAGAGATATATCATTGACAGCTTGCACTCGTTTTATCAGTTGTTTAAAATCAAGTTTTTTGCTTGCATAAACAAAAATACACACTTAAAATTTTAAATACATGACTGAAGAAGCCAAGCCTTGTCTGATAAGAGCTAGCATGGTGTAAGCTAGTCAAATCACTCACTAACCCAATTTCCACAAGAAGTCACTCCAGAGTTCATCTGATTTTATATAATTATATAGATCTATAACGTTCCTAAAAGATTTATTCTTTGTCGATACATTGCAAAGAACACTTCAATCTTTGCTTAATTTTATAAATTTCGTTCATTACTCTCAGTTAAAATATGTCCAAATAATGTTAGGGTTGTATAACTTCTTTACTTCACATACTATAAACACGTAAAAGAAAATGTGCACTTTTATGTTTGCATATATCATATCTACAACTTTTACTTTTCATCTCGTTATTCGTTATTCACACGTTCAATGTTCTTATAAGTAAACCATCGTGTAGCCGATGCACTTTTGCGCACTTTGATGCCCAATTTGCCTACATTTTGCTTTTATAAGTAATAAAAATGCCCCCTAAGTCAGATGCGCTCCTTCTTTTCCTAATAAATCTATTTTCATTTTTTTTAAATATTTCGTTGATTAACAACTTAATTTTGATTAACAACTTAATTGATACAAAATGTAGCTTGTCTTAAATTTACTATGATTTGGTTACATATTGATTTGTTTCTATCTTAATAGCATAACTATAAAGGTCGAGTAAAAAGAACTATATTTTCGTAAGCGCTGCTACTTCAGGTACAATTCCTCCAAATTTCATGCCATTCTAACACACTTTCTTTTTTGCTGAGCAACACCGCGAACTACCTTAAACATGGACGGGACGATTAACAAGTATGTAGTTTGTTTTTATCAGTGTATAAACAAACTACTCGAAATGATATAACTAATGAGCAACGATTGTAGCATCTTAGAAACCAAGCAATGTTGACACAACTTGCGTCTTAATAACTTATGTTACAATATCAACATTTATGAAATGTACTATTTAAAGTGACACATTAATACTTTATGGAAAATCGGTGGTGAAGGATAACAATTAAGATATCTTTTAAGAACATCGACACCAGAATACACTGAAGAAAGGGACTGCTTCTTTTCAAACTCAAGAGACACTTTAATGAGTGTCTGTTGCCAATATGTATAGTCTATGCCTATCAATCATGGTATACACGGAGACATATATTACACAAATCATGCGGAACATTTCTGTAACTTGGCCGGTCTTATCGGCAAAATTGTCTCCCTTGAAAACGTCTTATCGATCACTCCGATAACGTTTATCGATAAACTAATTTACTATAGATTTATATAGGAGCTGTATGGTTTAACACTAATAACTTGTTTATAACATTAAATGAGAAAATTTTATAACCTCGTGAAGTAATCTTCATTCTGTGCACTTTATTTCAATATAATTTTTATTAATGTGGTATGTGAACTTATTGCTTCCATTTTCGTTTGAAGTTAGTGACTATCGTTTGTTCATAATTCTATATGAAAACTGTCAAAATACTCTTAAACCTCGTTTTTGACAGGCCATAAAGTTGTTTTTTACTAAAATGACATTTTTTTATAACCTCGTGAAGTATTCTGTGGTGTCCAAGCTTTATTACAATATATTTTTTAAGAAATTTGAAAATATGGAAATTGCTTCCAATTTGGTTTGAAAATGGAGATATTCGCGTTCAAGCGCGCGTTTCCGTATCAATATTCTAATAAGTACAGTACATTGTACATGTACAGTAGTCGATGTAGCAACTACCGAATTAGTTGTTGTTATTATGACCTTTCATACATTTAACACGTGACTAATTATTAAATTGCTTTAGCAGGTGTATAATTTAAGTCTGTATATTTTTACCATGTTACAAAAAAATGCTAATTTTTAGCAAACTGTTCGATAATTCAATAACTCGATACATATTTATTTTCTTAATCAGGTTTATATAAACGGGTCCAAAAACTCAAAATATAACCATGGCTACTGTGAATATAAATATATTTGTTACAAATTAATTAATGAAGGCCGACAGTTTTATTGAGATAACCACCTGATGAAGGTGAAATCAGGTAGTTGTATTAGATACAACTAATACAACTACCTGGTGAAATCAAATGATTTACCGGAAGCATATTCTGTAAAAAGGATTATCTTCAGAAAATATGTATGTATAAGTCCTTGTTATTTATCACACTTTATAAACCTAGGATTTGTTTCAACTTTCCAGTCGTGAGCTTGCTGGGTCAGAAACATAGATTAAGTGATTTTATAAACTCAGAAGAATATTCCAATTATTCTTTAAAGCCCAATTGATTTTGAATGTAGTAATTCAAAACAATAGATAAATTGATAATTAAATATAAGAAATATATTTTATTTGAACCAATATCGATGTACAACAATATTTTACACAAAGCCTTTTTAGTCTCATCTACTAAAAATGTTGTCAAATGCTTTTTCTTATTTTTTTTTGCAATTTCATTGAAAAAATACCGTGCTATATTTCTATAATTATGTACTTTTTGATTGAAAAGAATATTAAGAAAATGCATTCGTGTGGATACGTTTTATTATGTGATACAGCTATGGCTAAAGCATCTGACCACTTTTATGACTGATGATATACAATTAACAGGATGTTACGTAATATTTATTGATTTTATCGCCCTTTTAAAGGGATATTAATTGCTCATTCATGCAGTATCGGCCGGGTGTTAAAATTGACATGCAATGTTTGATATACGCCATTTCAAATTAAATGTCAATTTATTATTATCAATATTATTATTGAACGTGCCGTTTTAACTTTTAAAAGTCCCAAAAGTTTAGTAATACAGTTCTACTAGGACAGTAACCAATAAATATCTAAATTTAAAGACATTGAACAGCTCCTATTTAAGTGACCCCAAAAGCAACAGGAGGTCTATTCTCTTAATTGTTTAATTGCCCCTTATCTGTCTAATCATGTCTGGTCACGGCCAGCTTAGTGTCTGGTTAAAAAATTTATAGTGATAATTAGTTTATGAAAAACGTTTGTTGTTTTCATAGCACATACAACAAATTATATTGAATACTGATATAATTGAAAAAATATATATTTTCAGGGTTTCCAATATCTTGTTTGCCTTACTTAGCACAGTCATTAGAGATCGTGTCCCAACAACGACTTGGATCTGGTCGGGCAAAAAGATTCACAATGTCAGTTTGACTTGCCCCGAACTGTGTAAAACCATGCGGTTTTTAGAAATGTGAACTTAGTTGAAAAATTAACCGTGCCCGTGGAAAAACTCAACATACTTTTTTTGCCGAACGATTGAATTTTTGAATTATACGTTCATATAATTATTTCCTTTAGTAGTGTGAAACAGGGATTCTATAATATTATATCCCTGTGTGAAATGAATATATATACACGTATAGAACTGTAAGGTGTTTGATTCCGAAAAATCAAAATATATTACTGCTGTAATATTTCATCTAATATGTACTTTCCTTGATCTTATATAAAGTTATTAAATTGGAATCAAACAACATCAGTTTACTGCTGGTTTGTCAATGATATTCACATCAATATTCATTTAAAGATCAACATTAAAATATGGAATTATGTATTTCAAAAAACAAAAATATGACCTTTTTCTTTTAATTATTGTGTTGAAGACCACGATCAAAGACCTATACATACTTTGGTCTTTGCCACGATCCTTCCCCCTCGTGAGAAAAATAATACTCTCAAATTCCCTAAACTCGGATCGCACAAAAACGACCAGGAGATATAGATCTCGGTTTAACGCTAAATAATCCATATTCGATAAAGTTAACTTGCTCAAATCAATATAAACTGGTTCCCGTTCCATGGTGCAGTGCACCAAAGGAACAGGTACGGTCTAAATTTTCCAGCGTTCTTATTGGTCAACCAGTTTTAGCTATTTCATTGGTTGCTGTTCATTCGAGAAACATCAGGGATTTCCGTACATCTGATAAGCTTTCCAGTCAACTCGTACCGTAGTTAACACGTACCGTAGTCAACTCGTACATGAATTTGGTCAACTCGTACAGTAGTCAACTCGTACCGTAGTTAACACGTACCGTAGTTATATATTATGTGCTTGTATCGGCATAATTTTTGATGAACGTATTTTTTAAAACTTGTTTGTAACATATTTTGGAACAAAGACTCATGTCAGGTTTAATTAATTCAGTAATTTGACTGTAAATAATTTATTGGTAACGCAGTTTGGTCAACTCGTACCTTTCAAGACTTTGTTGCAGGTTAAATGCTTTTTCCTCAGGATAAATTCTGTGTTTTTCATATGTAATAATTATTATTTGGGTGTTAAAGTTCATACAAGCGTTTATTTGCACGTGCGTTCCGTGCTTCTTAGATGTATAATATAGGGTGGACAGATTGTGTAATGTTCATTCTAGGTTTTCACTGCCATAGGCACTCGATTTCGTGATTTTTATACGTTTACAGACGTTATTTTTCAATTTCACCCATCAAACATTGCAAATCTGTCGAAAGAAAAATCTTCAATTTTTTCCTTATTGGGTGTATAAAATACTCCAAGGTAGTGAACTCGCCATCTTTTCGATTGACGGTAGTGACGAAAATAAGCGTGGGTCCCGGCTTTCCTTCTAATCTGCATATGCTTTCCGGGAACCTTGCTTTCGTTGTAGTGTTCCCCAACTTTAAACGTTTTGACAGCTTCTATACCAATTCTCTTTTCACTTATAAAAACATCTTTAAGTACAGGATTAATTCTATCTTTTATGTCACTTTCAGCTGACCAATTATTTGCAAAAATTTAAATCGAGTAAATCACGGCACATTTTTACAGATAAATTTTATTAGAACAGAACATAACTTTATTCTCTCAGGTATGTAACATACGTACAGTATGAGGAAAAGAAATGAATTAGATGAATATATTTTTGATGCGGGAGAACAACTCTGTCAAAATAATTAGACTGTTGTAGTATAAATATAAACGAAACTAATGTATAAGTATAACAACAATAAAGAACATGTAACTCATTGCGATAGTAATGTCATTTAACATTACTTACCCTAGTATGCAATTTAGGAAAGATATATTTGTTTGTTTGCTGGACGAGAATAAATACAATGGACTGAGTTTTAAATTCTAGACGTACATATAATACAGAGAAATTGAACAGAATGTGGTAATGAGAGTAAATCACAAAACAATGATGCATATTGAGATGCTAATGGAATCACATGATTTGATTTCTAAAATCTGAATTTTGACATTATTAGTTCGCCTAGGCGGGCGGAACTTAATTGACTATGAATGCGACTATAGGAGTGATTTAAAGCAATGAACATTATTTATAATATTAATCATTAAAATAAAATACAAATGTAGTAAATAAATCAATACGTAATAATTCATCAAAGTTGTTCCTCAGAACGTTCTATTTTACATTATTAAAAATTATTAAAAAATCAAATTAAAGGAAGGACTGGACTTACTTATAATTGGCTAACAATCAAATTATGATAGATTAATTGCCTTTTCATGTGCTCATAATCCAATTATCTGAAGTGTGACAAATACCAAATTAAAGAACCAAAGGGATTAGCAAATGCCGCATCATTTAAAATTGCGACTCATTATGCATCTCGATAATTAGTTGCAGTTTATGCTTATATATTTCAACAAAATACTGATTTAATTAATCATAATTAAAATTCTTTATTCTGACCACTAAACACAATTAATGATTGAACACGAACATTCTTTATGTTAGAGTATCATTAATCTTATTATAAATTGTATTGTAAAGTTTATAGAATAAGTCGGTATGCTGACATTTAAAATCATTTAACACTTTAATAAAAGATTCCATTAACAAACACATTACAGTTTGTTTCTCAGACAGCTAAAATTATAACAGTTATTTTAAATTTGAACAAAAACTTTTATAATTGTGTGCACAATCAATGCTATTGAACTCCAATTATATATTCCATATTCATGTTGTAAAATTTCTTATCAAATGTCTTCTCAAATGCATTTTCCTGTCCAAACCATGATTTCGAGGTCATTCTTCATGTATAAAGTAATCCTATAACAAATACAATAACATTTATACTAAAGGACGAATTGACTAATGTACGAGTTAACTTGGTCGTGTACGAGTTGACCGCAGATACCGTACGAGTTGACCAAATTCATGTACGAGTTGACTACAGTACGTGTTGACAACAGTACGAGTTGACCAGATACCTCTGATAATGTACGCGGAGATGTTAGTGCTAATGTTTGAATACCGCACGGATACCCTTTATTCAAAATAAAAAAATATAGATGCTAGAAGTTACTATGTGAATATTTGTTACAGTATAGTCATATAACATATCAAAGATACATATCTTAAAAATATCAACTAATGCCTTAATATATATTTTTTAAGGGTCGGTATTCTATTTCAAAATACATTTAAGTACGCTGTGATTGATTTCTTTAAAAAAAAATCATCTGTTTAAGTATATGCATAGTTCGGTCTAATATGTATTAATTCCTTTAAAACATATTTTCTTTATTTACAATTGAAATATATATCATATATACAAAATGTATATCAGTATATGTCAAGTGACGTTTTAAGTAATTCTTTTGTTACTTAATTTATTTTCGTTAACATCTGACTTTACAGAACTGAATTAAATTAGGAGTAATTAAGATTATGATCTATGCTGTATATATATTGTAAATTTAACATGGTATCAGGCACACAAGTGCTAAAGAATATATTGACCCCCTTCGGTGAAATGATCCATAAAATATTTCTCCCTTATAAGGGTCCAGGAAGTGAGACGGTCATGTTACGTAATATTGCATAACAACTTCTTAATTGGCTACTTATCTTGATTTTATCAATGCATGTATTGAAATTGAGACAATGATATATACTGGTCAATTGATGATCAATTATACTGTCTGCATTAATTAATTTTAGTCCAGAATCAGATTGGACACGACTTTTAAATTTATTATTAGCATCGCATATTTATATGTTATAAGAATATAAATCAAGTTGTAACACTCAAAAAGTTGCAATTGTGTACGGTGATTAAGGTAATTTGACAGTTCAGCGAATAATAATAAAAATTATAAAAATCTACATAAGTGAAAAAAATTCTCCCACACCGACCATGATCGAGTACTCGATTTTAAAAATATTTCTTAAATATATATTTTTTAAGGGTCGGTATTCTATTTCAAAATACATTTAAGTACGCTGTGTGTATTTAAATGCTACTTAATTAAGTGTTCCAACGACCAAGATCAGAAAATAACTATCCAGTTCCCTAATCTTTATCAATTATTTAAATTACGCGCGAAATGTGCAACGATAATGCAAAGTCTCGCGAGATCCCCGGGCAGAATTCTGCCCGGATTCCGATCGAAATTGACCAATCAGCGTCCTGGAAAATTTAGGCCGTACCTGTTGGCTTTGTACACACAAGTCAAAGGGAACCAGTTTAAAATCAATACTGACCACTTATTGGGGTTTTTTTCGGCGTAAAGGGAAACAACTAGTTTATCACACAGGTAAAAAATCAATAACGGCAGGAGTTGTCTTTTCATAGGAAAATAGCGTCAATGTTCCGCATGCCCTCGTAAAACGTTTTGATTGGCTTTTAAAATTTTTACGAAGTATTGACCGGGAAACCAGTATTTGATCAGGGTAAAATAAACTCGTACTGGCTGTGATCTAAACTTTAGAGCTGATGATTCGAATCACTTTGGACAGATGGTAGGCGGACTTGTAATTCCGTATACCTTAATTGTTGTCTCGCACCAGTTCTGGAGTATTTGAACCACATTGTGAGAATTATTTACAACTCCTGCTAAGGTAACATCAGCTATTTCTTTGACCCTACAAACAAATACAGTGGAGTACGGTTATAGTTAACTCAGGTATAGAGATGAACCAAATACAGTGAAGTCTTTTTAAGTACAGTGTAACCCCCATGAATGGTCACCTCCGAACAGCCACATCCCTGCTATTACAGCCACTATGCTAGCGACGCAGAATGACGTTTTGTCATACATGTGTTCGTCCTTTTGCCAAAATGTATAGCACCAGAGAAACATGTGTTTATTGGATAGTTAAGTTATTCAAGCGTCTAATTGCACGTGTATTTCTTGTGTATTAAGAAGTGGCTATATTGTGCAAGTTCATTCGAGGTTTGCACTGCTTGAGTAGTGCATGTCGTTTAAAACTACGTTCTCCCACCTACACACGCCTTCGCACGACATACGTACTAGGAGAGATGCATTTTACTAAAATAAGAGTTTACATTACTTAAGTTTTCTTACATGACTGAATGGTTATGTCTTGCATCCACTTTTTTGTCAGATTATACCATCAGTGGACATACACAATACAAGATTAGTAACCCAACCAAAAAGATTGTCAGATAAGACAAGAGTGCCATGATGGCCCTTTTTGCTCACCTGAGTAAAGACTGCAACTTTTTTCATATCATTGCCACTTCTTTCTCAACATTTAACTAAATCAGAGCCTAACAATGACCAAGAAATCATCAATGCAGATATTTTGAGCAACTTTCATCAAGATTTGATAAACAATGTTGTCTCTACAGTGTTATTAAGGTTTACCAATGATTTGACCTGGTGACCTAATTTTTACTTTTGTCGAATATATCGTAAAGCTAAACATTCTGACAAGATTTGATGAAGATCATCCAATCATTACTGTGGCCTCTAGAGTCTAGAGTGATAACAATTTCCCCGGGATTTGACCCAGTGACCCAAGTTTTGACCCTAGATGACACATGTTTGAACTCGTCCAATATGTTATTAGGGCATTCATTCTGACAAAGTTTGATGAAGATCCAGTCAAAACTGTGACCTCTAGAGAGCTAACAAGGTTTTCAAAGGATTTGACCTGTTGACCCAGATGATGATGTTCGATCTTGCCCAAAATATCATTAAGACTAGAAATGTGTCAGTAGGACACGGATGCACCTGCCATATCACACTGGACACAGAAATGAGTGTTATGTAGCAAATATGTGAATACAACATAAAGCAGGTTGCTTGGGAATGCTGCCCATAGTGGGAGGTAAAGATCACCTAAGGGTAAACACACAACTATATGTACTTTCACTATTTCAATATGAAGAATGAACGTAAATATTTAAGTGTCCACTGTGACCTTGACTTTTGAATCAGTGACACCGTTTTTGCGCATGACACGTCATCTTAATATGTTGAACATTTGTGCAATTTATTTCAAAATCCAATCATGCATGACAAAGTTATGAGCCGGACACGAACATACACTTTCACTATATCCATAATGATGTGCAGAAACTTTGAATGTCCACTGTGACCTTGACCTTTGAGCAAGTGACACAGTTGATGCGCATGACATGTTGTCTTGATATGATGGACATTTGTGCCAGTTTATTTCAAAATCCAATCATGCATGACAGAGTTATAAGCCGGACAAGAACATATACTTATAATGCCTTAAGTGTCAACTGTGACCTTGACCTTTGAGCAAGCGACCCAGATGTTGTGCATGACACATCGTCTTGTAGTGATGAACTTTTGTGCCATTTTATTTCAAAATCCAATCATGCATAACAAAGTTATAAGTCGGACACGAACATATACATATAATGCTTTCAGTGTCCACTGTGACCTTGACCTTTGAGCAAGTGACACGGTTTTTGCGCAATACACATCGTGTTGTTATGCTGAAAATTTGTGCCAAATTATTTAAAAATCCAATTATGCATGACAAAGTTATGAGCCGGACACGAAAATTCCGTGCACACACACCGACGGACAGGGTAAACACTATATGCCATCTGTCATTTCATGGTGGGGGCATAACAAATATTTGACAAGGTATGATGAAAAACTGCGACCATTAAGAGTGCTAACAAGGTTTTCAAGGGATTTGACCATGTGACCTTATATTTGACCCTAGATGACCCATGTTCAAACTTGTCTAAGATATCATTAAGACAAACATTTTGTCAAAGTTTGATGAAGATCCAATCTGAACTGTTACCTCTAGAGTGTTTATAAGTTTTCTGGGGATTTGACCCCTTGACCTAATTTTGGACCCTAGATGACCCATATTCGATCTTGTCCAAGATATCATTGAGACAAACATTTTGAACAAGACTGATGAAGATCCGATCAAAACTGTGACCCCTGAAGTGTTAAATGTTTCAAAAAAAATTGCAATTTAGAATCAATGACACTTGTACTGTTCAAAACGCCTGTCATTTTATATAAATCACATTGAAATATTTTAGGCGATTAGTATAAAATCGTAACAAACAATAAGATCAACTATTACAGCAATGCATATTTTATTACTATTAACCAACCATTAATTTTAACAATTAAGCTAACACTCTTCTTTATACAAATCAATAAATATGAGACTATTAACACGCATCGTGTATAAATTAATGTTACACATTGTTTGTCACTTCTCGAATAATAGGTGTGAAAATATGCCCATTCTAGCACCAAACAATGTATTCGGATTACATCAGGTATAATTATTATTATGTAAAATCCACTTTTATATAAACAGGGTTCGTTGCACTCAAAATAGAGACAAAATTGGGAGAATTACCCAGTATTCAGATAATTGGTTGTCAAATATACAAGAATGATGATACTGTACATCATTCTATCCTTAATACAAATATATCAATAAACATATAATGACCTAAGCATTATTGTACAACACTCTAGCAGGTTAACAGTAATAAATAATTAATAAATACTAAAATTCATCAATGATTTCAAATGCTTATTTCATGTGACTATACCGCTCTGTGATCAACCTTTCTATGGTGGTCAGACTCAGTGTCTTGGTGAATTCACAAAATTATAAGCAGTGTGATGAAAACGATCACTTTAATATCATAGACACCTAGGTTTGTAAATATCCTGAATTCAAGTTTGTCTGGTATCACATTTCTATAAATTTGAATAATTCTATGTGACTTGATATGTCATCTTGAAGAATCTTCATCCAGATCAGAAGTTTTCTTTGTTGCTTCATTAAACAATTCCACTAACTGAGTCACTTGTTCATCATTAAAGTTCTCTAGAAGTTCAGAAGATAAATTCATGCCAACTGTTTGTTTCTTTTTTCTGGCTGATAACTGTTTAGCTAGTGTCAAATAATACTTCTGGAAATAAAGAAAGGTACATCCATATCAAAATAGTGATATACGAAAAATAAAAGTATATTTATCCATGAAGCTTATCTAGAAATTTGAAAGTGGTTCTCAGATGACTAATAATAGGGAGATAAGTGATCTAGTCTAAAAACTAACAATAATTTTTTTTTATTTTTAAAACTAAGTGAAACATTTTTAAGATAAAACTAGACATGTGTCAATTGGGCATGGGTGCCCCCACATTCTGCTGTTTCTTCACATTAAGGAGTTGATGAGGTCAGTACATGTGCTTGTGAAGTTAACATATGTGTAGTTTTAAGACAGAATTATGTTCAGAGCTATATTTTAAGTGAGTAAAGGAAAACTAAAACAATTAACTGTCGCTTGTTTTTGCTAAATTTAGGGCTCTTAGTCAGGTGTTCTCTGTAGAATCTGAGTAAATAACCTGGGTATAGAAGTTCAGATGCTGATAAATATTCTTGAATGACTCTTCGAGTTATACTTTTAGAGTTACACACGCTACAAGTCCAAAAATGCTAATTTTTGTTTGATGCTTAATCAGGGGCATAAGTTCACATGCCGACAACTATTCTTAGAAAGTTTTATGGCTCTAGCAGTTAGACTTTTGGAGTTACATGTGACACAAACTGGTCTATGGATGGACAGTGTAACACGCCTGCAGAACAGAGTGATGGACGGACGGAAATCATTTTAAAAATTTAATGGGCAAATAAATGTATATGCCCCCTCGCAAGTAGTGGGGAGCACAATAAGACATGAATTAGCAGTAATACTAACTGTCCATTCATTAACAAATGTTTCTGCTTCTTTTGCAGTGCACTGTTTATGTCTTCTGAACTCATCCTTTACATACTGGTCTCCCATAGCCTGGAAGTTGAATGGCAAGCCCCTATGTAACTTCAGTAAACCTTTGTACAATGCTCGTATGTGACCTGTATGACTTGCAGACATCCTGAGAACTGACAGCTATGAACTCACAATCTGAAAGATGAATAATATACATATTTATATGTTAGTACAAGGTCAATGACAACGAAGTAAGTAATAATTTTACATACAAAAATGTAGTTCTGGATTCCAAAACTTTAAAAGCCACTCTTTTAATATTTTGCCTTTCATGCAGCATACCAGTCCTGTAACAGTATATAACTGGCATATGCTGAAGACCTTATGCTATGCATTACATTGCAGTTCATCATCATGCAAAATCGTAGACAAAACGACATGCATTATATAAAAGACCAAATTATATATATAGCTATGTTACAACATAATTAGTCTACAAACACTCGAAAATAACTTCATGCTTTATCTGTCCTTGTGCTGGGTTTTTAGATATCAATCCAAGACTTCGCGAAAGGCGCAAGACTGAAGGTTATGTCCGAAGGATTTTGTGTGGGTCCGATAAAGAATCTTATCTCATCGGACCGGCTGTCCGGCAACTTATTACCTGATATATACATATCCATAATTGTTTACTGTTTTTGGTCTGGCAGATTACCTTTTGGTCCGACAGAATTTTCAAGCTTGTTGGACTGAATGTCCAGCAGATTTTTTTGCCTTACGCGAAGTCTACGATGCAGAATATGACAGTAAAGATATGATTAAGTAAACATCTACAGTACAGTACAGTTATCAATATTAATTTGTTATGGCATGCATGCAATCAAGTACGAATCAATTGAAGTACTGACCTATTTTAAGAGCTAGGAAGATAAAATTTTAACAATCACATGTAAATTGAATGAAACAATAACTTCAATGAGTTCAAATGCTTTTAATTTGTCACAAAGTTACAAATCCATGTTTATATAACAATAATGATCAACCTTGCCGGTGAAGCGTGCAATTTACACAGCATGCGATTTGTAAATCAGTTCTACTTTCGTTTTGTAAAGATTTTCCATACGCTTCCACTAGGACACACATTGTGAATGTTTGAAGCAGTTTTACCTATTTTTCATATGTATTGAATCTTTAAAACACGCGAAGTGAGTTTCAACAGAAATTAATGGGATGAATATGATTCATAATTACATTTGAACGTTTTCTTGAAGTTTACTTTCGTTTTCGAAATTAAAAATGACTTAATGGGTATTTCCCTTTGTAGACTTTCCTTCTTCTTCCGGTATATTACAAGATAAATTGTATAACCCATCTGTCTAATCTGAAATCATTGCGATTTATATCTATACAACATGTGAATTAAAAACCTTGTAGATGTCATGGAATCAAACATTGGATGTAAAATCCCTCTCTCTGATTCTGACTCTGATTGTGAGACGATTTTTCATAATGAATTTTCTGATATAGAAGATGATTCAGACAAAGATAGTGTTAGAGAATATAATGCAGTTGGAACACAAAATGACTCCATAAATATTCACGTCTGTTTAAAAATTACTGAAAATTTTAATCCAACCGCAAGAACTCTGGCTGTTGAGAAAACAGAGAATGACATTTCAATAAATCTTCATTGTTTTGCTGGCTCTCAAAATAATGTTCCACACAGTAATAAACAGACAGGGAGAGATGAAAACCAAGATGGTGGTAAATCAAAATCTGCAGCTGAAACTCTAAAGGAGGATTCAAATACAAGAAGCAGTTTTGATGAAAATGATACAGATATTGAAGACTTCCGAAATTCTGATAAAGTCGTTGGCAAACATAGTGAAGATTTTGTTTGTGGGAACATAGAATCAGGAATTCATAAAAGTGATGAAGAAGACCCATTGTTTGCTACAGATGGAATCAAAATGGATGTTGATGGGAATAATGGAAGTCACAGACATTTTCAAGATAACAGTTCAAAAAGCAACATGGGCAATGAAGTGACACCTGATTTTGATGAAAGTTGCCATGGATATTTAACAATGAGTCCACTAGAGAATCAGGCATTTACAGACTGGAATAGTAAATGGACCACAGCTGATTATCTCCTTTGTCCAGTCTCTTTGTCTAAAGTGGATCTGACCACATCAAGTCACATTGGCTCTGTGGCTCATGAGCTTGCCCATGATTGTATTTGTGGCAGACATAAGACGCCTGTAAAACGACAAAAAATGCTACAAATGTTTCATATTAGAAAAAAGAAGGGTAAACATCTGAACTTAGTATTTTTTAACTATTCTCCAATTAAAATACATACATGTACATTATGAGTAAGGGGTGTTGTGTGATACTGAGCCATTGGTATATTCATGTGTCAGCTATATCTAAATGATTAGAATACAAAATGTTCGCCATGCATTTTCTCTTATACATCATATCTTCTAGATAAACCAATTCTGATAAATTCAAGACACAGATCGATGCACATAAATGTAAACATTGATACTTATTACTATTAAGTGAATGTATACAATACATACTAACAAGAAAAATAGAAACAGTGCAACCTCTCCAAAGCAACACTCTTCGAGTAGCAAAATTATGTTGTTGTTGAGAGGTTGTTGCTCTAGAGAGGTTAGATTAATAGTTAAATGGTACAGTTAAAAATCATGCTGTTGTTCAAGGGAGGTTGTTGCTCAAGAGAGGATCGCTCTGGAGAGGTTGTACTGTACCATTTCTCTTTTTTCTTTTAGGTAACGATCCTGAACATGACCATAACTTTGATGATTCAGTGTCAAACATGATGATGTATAGTCCTTTGGTTTATCTTGCAAAGAAAGCCAAAGAAAAAGGAGCTGATTTATCTTCAGTTCTGCAAGTTGCAGAACCTATTACTGGTATGGAGTTCAAATTACCCTGCATGCAATGCTTTGAAGCCAACAAGGGACGACAATCCTATCCAAAGGGCCAAGGACAACCAGCTAACACTGGCCGCTGTGCAAGTATGAATTTTCTTCTTTATGTAATGAAATTCTCTTGTCAGTAGTATGTGACATATTGCCACATCTGTACTGAAAGGTTGCAACTTGACATAATTGTCAGATGCGCAAGTTGCGACTTCGATGTATTAATTTGTAGTGGTGTGGTATATAGTATATTGTATTTTATGAATTGGCTGTAATATTTAACAGCCAGATTAGCTC
Organism: Lutraria lutraria; assembly: GCA_964023205.1. NCBI lineage: Eukaryota > Metazoa > Mollusca > Bivalvia > Venerida > Mactridae > Lutraria > Lutraria lutraria. The sequence continues at coordinate 17,693,798 of OZ026843.1, read as the reverse complement.
ATTTGATAGAGCATCTCACTTGCAAGCAGGTGGCGGGTTCGAGCCCTGCAGCGGGTACATTATTTTCCTCTTCCTAATGTATAATTATTTACTGTATAACACTCTTTAAAGTAAAGACTGCTTGTTAAGATTATTATGATAAGAATGCATGGCTTTGCTATTATTTGACCTCATTTTTTTCTTGTCACAATAATTTATGATAAAGACATAGAATTTGACTCAGAGGAATATGCTAGGTTGACATTGCACTGTAACAACATACTGGACTGAAATGCTATTGGAAACTTGATGTTTGACAATAATCCTGTGAAAAATCAATGTCACGTTACAGATTGTGGAGGCCATATCCAAACCCTTCAAACCCTTGGTACCATGATTATCAACGTAAGAAAACTTCTAAAAGAAAACAACTTTGAGTTATATGATGTTTATCCGGATGGAAACTGTATGCTAAGAAGCATTGTTGATCAACTTCGTGTTCGTGGAAATTTTAGATACACCAATTTCAGCCTCCGTGCCGCAGCTGTTGATTATTTACGAAGAAATCCTAATGCTGTAAGTGATTATAGGTTTATGATTTTATTTATATTTGGACACTGTGCATTTTGTTTACATCAACATGATAAGTTTGCAATAGCTATGTCTGACTTTTAATCAGTCTCAGACATTTAATTACAATGCACAGTGTAACCTCTCCAAAGCAACACCCTTAGGGAGAAGCAAAATTATGTTGTTGTGGGAAATAGACTTTGGCCGGGTTTTACAGTCATGTCGCATTTGATAGACCAAGAAGACTCTAGGGTGGGGATTCAGACAGAAATATTTTAGAATGCCAAATTCCCTTGGGTCAGCCCCCCCCTCCCCCCCCCTAAAGAAATAATTGTTTATGTTTCCTCATTTTGAATACTGAAGAATGTTTATTTATATAATAGTTGTATCAATTAGAGACAATTTTATACAATAAGGCCATCCTTAAAAAAATGTTTGTTTGCTGTAGCCCAACCCAGAAAATGTTCAGTGGGTAGGTAGGTAAGAATTTTGTATTTTATTTTTTTACCTTATTATAACTACCACTTCTATTTAAAGACTGGTTTTCAATATTTTATCTGTGATTCAACTTAATAATGACTTATTATCATTATGATTTTCAGGAAGATGGTACGCCCTTGGAAATGTTTCTGTCTGGGGAGACATGGAACAAATATTTGATTGGGATGAGTGAAGACGGACAATGGGGTGATCATCTTGTCTTAAAGTAAGTTTTTATCAACTGCTACTGTATTAAAAGATGCAAAATACTTTAGAAACTGTTTACTGTAAGTTACTGCATACCAGCTAGAGATTTTACTTGAGGGGTGAAAGAATTAGAGATAAATTTCAGCTGCTTTGAGAATCAGTCAAATGTTAAGCAGTTGTGAGATCAAATTTCTGAATGCTGCATTTTTAAGTATATGTCATTACCGCAATGATGATTGGGTTTAAAATTATATACCAGTTCTATGATGGGATTTTTTCAGAGCTATTTCTAATGTGTTACAAATGCGCCTGGTGATATACGGTGGACTTACTATGGAAACAGAGACAAATATTGTACCCGAGAATAAAGGTAAGTACTGATATTATTTCAACAGTTTTTGTTGTTGTATTTGCTATGTTGGCTACATAAGAACTGCATTTTTACCAATTTTGTGGTTATAATCTGATACACTACCTATCATAAAGACGTACAAAGCAGGGATTTCTTGGGGGAAGATTTTATAGCCAATATTTGGTCATATTCCCAATGACAAATGGTACCTTTTTTCTCAATTCACAGACAAAAATTCCCAATTCCCCCAAAAAAGTTCATTAATAACACCATTGGTAGTAAATACCTAATTCTACTACTGTTCTATGGGAGAATAAGAAGAATAATTTGAACAATGTAAGATTGTAGTTATACATATTTTCCCAATTTTAATTAAAAAACTGCGAAAATTTCCAATTCCAAGGGTATGGGTCATATTCCCGAAATACTGAGAAAAAAACTTGCAAAGAATACTTCCAGATGTGATTAAAGAATCATAAAGTTGACTGGCCACATTTAGTTCCACTGTTTTAATATTGCACCAACATTCAGGGTTACCAGTACTTTGTGATTTTCCGGCTATAATCGTTAAGGAAGCTCCCAGACACACACATGGATGGAACAAACGGTCTTCAATAAACAAGCCGAACAGCTTCTTCACATATGAAATTTGTCTGGTGCCGGCTGGGATTTGAACCCACAGCCATAGGGGTCTAGTGATTACAAGCCAGAGACCATATCCCCTGGTGGTCATCTGACAAACCATATGGCTGCAACCTTAGCTTCTTGCCTAGGACCTGAGTTAATACCATGCATACATACAGAATTAAAGAGAAAAGTTTCATAATCCCTCCTGTATCTGATTGGCTGATTAAGAACCCAGTATTAAATTGGACCAATAAACAAGCTGCTTTCTATAACTGGTCAGTTTTACAATCCTGTTTTGTATTATCCAGATATTGTTGATTTTGTAATGATTAACATCAATTACTGGAAATATTTAACATACCAGAACTTAAGCTACTCCTATACTGATATTGTATTATTTCATTTGTATTTTCATTCATGAAGATTCTGCTGAAATTATTCATTTGTTACACATGGAGGAAACACACTATGTTAGTCTCAGACAAAAAAACTGGAGACAACAGCTCCTAGAAGGTACCGTATATACTGTAATAACTAATAAATTCTTGGTGCTATATAATGTAATAGTTTTGCTATAGTTTGCAAGTTATTGTTTGAAAGACTTTTAGATAAGATTTAAGTATTAATTAACATTAACAGTGTATGTATGTTCATGTCTCCCACTACATGGAACCAGGTGTATTTATATACAGTCAAACCTGTGAACAAAGGCTACCCTTGGGAAAGACAACATGCAGCCTTTATTGACTGGTGGCCTTAATTTGTGGGCGATTTTGTTCTGAATTGTAAATGTCGGGTTTTAAAAGAATGACCTTTATTTGGAGGTGGCTGCTCACACAGGTTTGACTGTACAGTACAACCTCTGTAGAACAACACTCTGTGGGAGCTGCAAGTATTGACTGTTGTCTAGAGGTTGTTGCTCTACGCAGTCTGCGAAATTAGCAGTTGTCCTGTTATCCGGGACAACCAATTTTTCATTCGGACAACCAAAATTTTGGTTCGGACAACCAAATTTTCATTAATAAATCAAAGCAAAAGCAGCTAAAATGTCTGTATCGGGCTACCACATTTCAAACCTTAATTTCACAGACTGTCTACGGAGGTTAAATTTATAGTAAATATTAGCTTAGGGAAATTTTTAAAGTGTTGATATAGAAATGTTGTTGCTCTACAGAGGGCCGCTCTGGAGAGGTTGTACTGTATATCGTATGTATTATATAGAAAACCAGAATGAATCTGATGTATTTATATAATCATATGTATATTATGTTTCATACTGCAGAGAGATATCTGTATATTTATGTTTTACACTATAGAGAACCAGATGTATTTACAGCAATGGGAACATGGTCGTCTTGTGGGTAATGACGGATCAAGTGACTCATACATGACATGCTCCATGACACATTTAGATTTTATTCTAAGATGTACATTCGCACTTGAATATATAGACAGCTTTATGTCTAAGAGTATTGATAAATTGCCTGTTGAACAAAATACAGAGGAAATCAAAGTGTCATTGGTTGGTCCAATTGTGTGTAAACTTGCACCAACCTACACGAATCCTACAGAAAGCATCGCTCTTGATGGAAGTCTAATATTTCCTGAAGAAAATCAAGAGTTAGTGGAAATCAGTCACTATCTCGTGAAGTTCAAGACTCCAACTGATACCGCAATTCATACTAAAAGCACCACAGCTAGGCGGCCTTATGATTTGATTGCTAAGAAAAAAGATAATAGCAAGTTGCTGGTTCATCTAATACCTGTAGATCCTGATAATTGGGAGACACAAATCCTACCACTAGAGCCAGGATTATTTTGTTTAAAGGTTTTTGAATTACCAAACTTCATGTTTGATGAAAAACATGATGATGACTGCATTATCAAACACCTAGAATTAGTTGCATTTCAGTGCCAGTGGCCTGATAATGCAGATGAATGGTCACTTCGGAGACGCCCAGCTGACTTCCCCTCTAGGTCAGTTGTGCAATCTATCAAAACCACAGGCTACCACGTTGTCCCAGTCCTATCTACATACACACAGCAGGATATCATTGACTGTGTTGTGACACAGGAAATGGTCGAACACCACAACCTATGGTGCTTTTCATTTGCTGAAGCTGAAAAACAACTTTGCAGTGAAATGCTTGATGATCAGAGACGCTGCTATCTTGTATTATATACTTGCTTGGATTCAGTCAGCAAGGAATCACCGATACCTACCCCCTTCTTGAAGAGCATTTTCTTTTATGCCTGTGAGCATATTGAAAAACATAAATGGAAGCAACAGCCAGCAAGATGCTTGCTAATCATGATAGATAAACTTATACAAAGCTTTGAGAGTAAGACTTTACCACATTATTTCATTCCATCAGAAAATTTAATCAGAAATACTCCAGATGATATTTTAGCTTTGTGGATTGTTGAACTTAAATGCATCCGCTTTGACCCAATCTCTAAGCTGTACTTTACATTTGACTCCATTGGTTTGATTTCTACTGAAGTTGGTGGATTACTTGATGATGTTATTGATGAACTACTGATATTTAACAGACATAAAAGCTTGCAGCGTTCATTCCAGGAAGCATTAGTTCCGGCTGCAGGAACAGTTGTTAAGTCCTTGGTATACATGGGGGAGTATCAGTATGCAATGAATATTGTTGAAAATATATATGAGGATAATAAAGTGATTTTAAACCAGAAAGTGAATATAGTGGACTTGATTAAAAAGCTTTTGAATGACATGGACATTGGATACAAATGGTGTTTAGCATTCTTCATTGACATGAACCTTAATTGTACCATTTCTGGAGAGTTATGTAGAAACATGGACAGCTTGCACATAACAGAAATATTTGGGCCAGAAATTGTTGATGAAATGCCGAACACTGTCGTACCAATATTGTATGGCATACCAAATGGTGATTTGATATTTCCAACAGTTTCATCAAAAGCTATCAAGCAAACTGGAAACATGAACTTGCTTGCTAAGTGTTTGCGTTATTATTTAGATACGTACAGAAGTATTGCTGCAGAGAACATTATAATTGATGGGCATAATTGTGGCTGCAGTGATGCTGATGGTAGTGGACAGTATTGCTATAGGAGAGCTAGCGATTTATATATGCTATTCAAATTGTACGTGGTATTATTCGATGCTTATGTGGCCACAAATCAAGTAGATTCCTTCCGAGAACTAATGCCGTTGTTTACTCGTATTGCAGACAGTGTAAATTTAACTTCATGTGATTCTTATTTAGGATATGTTTGGGAAATGCTTGGCAACAGCAGTAAAGCTTCTCTGTATAGGAAGAATTCAAGCATGTCAAATATGGAGCAGAGTTTTAATTTTCTGTTCGATGCAATAGGCTCAAAATAGAATCATGCATTGAAGTCACCCATAAGCTTGTACATGATAAAATCTGCATTGAAGCTTCGGATAATGATCACCTCAGCAAGATGATCGCATATTTTTGTACCAATTTTAAATATTTCCCTTATATTCAAATTTGTTATTGCGTTCACCTCAATATAAACATTATTTTTGAGGTCCTCATGATGGTGTTATAATATCAAGTTTTAAATGCCGCTTTAAGTGTTTTTGTATGATCAAATGTTGTTTCTAGAATATTTATGAAAGCATATTTCTTACAAATCATAGGTTTCATGTGACGGTTTCATTATAATTAATGGAAATTCTTTATCATATGCTAGTGAAATATTAGTTTTGGGGTCTCAATTATTCATTTTAGACAATATATCAGCTAAACATTTTACCAGACCATCTGTATGGTGATCTGTCAATTTTTACTGGACCAGCGATTTAAGTGGACTCAAGTCTTCGGCCTGTGGCTAAATTCAAAGACTGAATAATTTGTGACAACAACATACTCCTGGTGTTATGTCTTCAGTATTGCTATGGTTTCATATTCTGAACATTCTGACTTGCGGACACATTTATTGTTTAAAGATGTGTTTCGGTCTTTTTGTCTTATTTTATTGACTGTTGGTTTGTATTTTTCATTGTTTTTTTAGTGATCACCCATTATGTTGGTTGTAAAGTGAGTTGTGTTGCCTACAATTGTTTCAAATGAATTCTCTGAAACCACTTAGACAATTTCCATCATAATTCAAAGAATTAATCCATCAATTTTACTAAAGATGCCCCTGAGGTGATTTTCGTTGACTAGACATACAGAGGATACTGAAAAAAGGTCATAATAATGGGGTTTTAACACCTAAAGTCCCATAAGCATATTGATTTATCGGTTGTAATAGTTTCTATTTATCCTATGACAAAGGAATCTGGGGCGTTTTCCTCCTGTGCAAGAAAAAATGTTTCCGAAACCAGTATCGTATTTTTTTCAATATCATTTATATGTATTTATAGAACAGTTGTGTTTTCCCGCAGTCAAGTTATGCACACGTTGTAAAGTGATGTCACGCGCTCTACATTTATCAAGTTTACAAAAGCAAACATCACAGTGAAATAAGTGTTTTTAGAAGAAAAAGGGCTTGTTTCGTCGGTAATAATTATCTTGGGATAATATGAGCAATTGAATGTTTTTGCATATTTTTTTCTACAGCAAAAAGCTAATGGGACTTTAAATGGTTGCTAGGTAACCTTTTACTGTAATTATGTCCCCTTTCGAAGAAAAGGAGGTATATTGCTTTGCACATGTTGGTCGGTCGGTGGGAAGGTCCGTCTGTCAGTTTGTCCGTAACCAAACCTTGTCCAAGCAATAACTAGAGAATGATTTGATCTAAGCTTTTCAGGTTTGGTTAAGTGGTTGGTCATCACATGTAGATGACCACTATTGATTTTGAGGTCAGTATGCCAAAGTTCAATGTCACAAGGGGCATCCGTGTTTCACAAACACTACTTGTTGATAATCCTTTTGCTTACAACATTAACATACATTTGTCTACTAGAAAAATAAAAGATGCAAAAATCCAGAAATCTGTTTATAATTACTACAATTTATTATCTCTGAGACAAAACAACCACACATTCATTCTATGTTAAGTGTTTTTTATCTTTTATTGTCAACATATTACATTAACATATCTGGCAGATGATGTTTTGAATGACTTGCAAAAACCACTTGTGCTATTAAAATGAAGGTCAGTTTGTGACCCCTAATGATTGATTAATACCATACTATTGGCTATTCACTGATAACAGAAACTTCAATAAACTTATCATCAATATTTTCATTTTTGAACACTTAACATAGGATGAATGTACAATATACCAAGTACACATTAAAACAGTGATTTTTTATGTATTAGTGAATCTAGTACTCTTCAAATGAAGGTAAAAATCACCCACTAGGCAGCTTTTAATGAATACAAGAAAATCATAAATATCTAGAATCAATATTTATGAAGATTACTGAAATAATTTGTGAAAATCATGCTTACCTAAAATTGATAGATATTTATCTTTCGGCATCACATTTGATTTCTTATACTCTTCAGAAATCATAGTGTTCATATTCAGTCAAAATAGCACATAATAAAAATTAAACTGAAAACCACAGCTATTACATGTACAACAAACAAGAGAATTGTTACCAAGAGATAAAAAAAATTACAACACATGATTCATGGTGTGGAACATAATGTACGAAGTGGTCCCTAACATTACAGTTCAGTTACGGAGATAAAATCCAGATGCTGCTTGGAAATGTTAAATAATAATGCTAAAACATATCATAGAATTACAATGGAAGCTTTTTTGTTTAATTCTGTATAAAAACAGTAAAGTTCTGCAATCTATTACTCTTCAATACATGCAAATTTATCAGGAACAAGTAAAAATTCGCCACACTTTTTATGTCAAGGTTACAGTGACATAGCATTTTACTGTGAACAACCACTTAAATAATCTATAAAGATATGAGTTATTTTTTTCTTTACAATTATGGATTATCAATATATTGTATAAGACAACCAGCATAACAAAAAAACAACACTTAAGATTCTAAACAAAATAATTAACAACATAGAATATCGCTAATATACAGTGAATGCTAGGTTACTTTAGTGACCCAAATGTCAGAATAAACAAGTTTACACACGCAATGTCAGTGATGACTTCAGAAGATCTGCACAGTTGATTCTAACTGTATCACTAACACCATGACCATTAAATTCTACCACTTTTTTTAAAAAGTAACTTTCCAACATAAATTCACTGCCCTCTTAAAGTGTCCAACAATCATACTGTATTTATGATCGACTTCTACTCCTACTGTCACTTGAGCTTCTCTTTCTGCGACGTGGCGGGGATGAACTTGCGCTCGAATCACTGCTGCTCGGTGAACGCTTACGTCTCCTAGGCGATGGTGAATGTGAACTGCTTGCTGACGAGGAGCTGCTACTGTCCCTGTCAAAATATAAATATTGGTTAAGACATCATACCACCTTATTCCAAACAATACAATACAAATATTTATTGCATGAAAACATGACATCTTTTATAGCATAAACAAACATTATATTTTCTGAAGAGCACATGATGTTGAAGTGCAAATGAAAAATGTAAAACATAAATTAGTTTCTAATCAAATTAGCATAGTATATAAATTTAGACAAATTATTAATAATGTTTTTTGATGTAGCTGACATAAGATTGGTAAATGTTTGTACAATTGGCCATGTGTAATAATATCTTATGTATTTTGATCTAATTTCCGAAAATTTAGTATAGATTAACAAAAAATGAAACTCGTTCTCTATTAAACCCGAGTTACAAAATCTACATATTCTTTCATTTCTGGGTGTATTATTGTGTCCTAAATTTCCTGTATCCTTGTTATCCAGTCTTGGTTTCTTTTTTAACGTCAAAGCTAGGTTTATGACAGTCAAGTCCATCGCTTCTAGAGTGTATGTTCATTAGTACTATTGTGTATCGAATAAAATAGATGATTCGGTTTTGTTTGAAGTAAATGACAATGAAGCCACAAAAACAAATAATGAGATACATTCTTCCATCGAATTTCAAATTGATGTACTAGTATTATAATGCATATACTATAAAACAACTAGACAGAAGCACTGCAAGGCAGAGCAATATACGCCCAAAGGTATATTTGATACTGTAAAAACATTATTTTTGGGGTATTTTTCATGCACCTATGAGGTTTCAAGTTGTTTTCTCTTATAGTTTCTGAGTTATGAGGGACATTAAAATTTTTGCACAGACACAGTAGTGATCACAATAGCTGGAGTTTTTATTCAAAAATAGCCGAGTTAAATACTTCATTAAAACTTATTTGAAATCCTAGTCTGAATACATGATGTATAAAAAACTTTATGAAATACCTGCGCTTTCTTTTAACTGGGCTTCTGCTTTTCTTCTTTACTCTTCCACCTCGACTTCTGTAATTCGTACAAACATTTCATAGAGTAATTTTATTTTCCATTTTTGTAAATAGAACTTTGTACGTAAAGTTGTAATCACTAACACAAATGACAACAAAAGGGCCATGATGGCCCTTTACTCGCTCACCTAAGAAGAGACTGTGACCTCTTTCATAATAATATCAATGTTTAACTAGGATAGCCTTACACTAACCATCAAGATAGACATTCCGAGCAACTTTCAACAAGACTTGATAATTGATTTCACCCCGTGACCTAGTTTTTGACAGAGATGACCCATGTTCAAACTTGTCCAAGATATCATTGAGCAGTCAATCTGACAAAGTTTGATTATGATCCAATAAAAACTGTAACCTCAAGAGAGTTAGCAACAGACGTCAGATGCCGGGGCATTGACTGATTGATCCTAATAGATCAGCTTTGAGCACTTTGTGCTCAGGTGAGCTAAAAAGACTTGCTTAAAATGACAATACTGAGGTCTCAATATAAGCTATAACAAGGTACATAAGAGACTTTGTCATTAGTAAGTTATTTACTAAATTGATATCCCCTTAAAACCTTATCAACTAAGTATATGCTTTTTTCACACCTTTATTAGCAATATACCGACTACATTAATGGCGACTACATTAATGGCGTACCAGCAGCATGAGCCTAGAACTTATTATTTTCAGGTATCAAGTTTAGAGTGAAGTCCAACACATCATAAAACCAGCAATTTCTAATTACTAGCATCTGCTTCACTGACTATGCAGAACATGAAGGCACTAAAATTGCTTAAAATTCAAGTTTTAATCACAGAATGTATACATAAATGGGTCAGCAGTCCATTGTAACTAACCTGGAACTAGATCTAGAATACCTCCTTCGAGGAGATCTTGATCGACGTGGTGACCTTGATCTTCTTCTAGGCGATCTTGATCTTTGTCTCCTAGGCGACCTTGATCGATGTTTTGGAGGTGCTGGAGAATATCTTCTAGGTGACCTAGAATCAGAAGAGGATCTTTTCCTTGTTCTTCTTGGAGTCCTTGACCTTTTAGGTGACCTAGAATTTCTCCTTGCTGACCTATTGGATTCTGACCTCCGTCTCCTTGGCGATGGTGACCGCCTTTTTTTTGGTGTAGGTGACCTTCTTCTGTTTCTCTTAGGAGATGGGGAACTTCTTCTAAATCTTGTATCAGGGGAGCGTCGCCTGTTGGAGCTTCGATCACGAGACTTCGACCTTGACTTTGTTCTCTGTCGGGAAGACTTAGATGTCCGTCTTTCGTTAGATGCAGAAGAATCCCTATCTTTTGTGTATTTATTGCTTGATTCAGCGCTAGGTTTAGAATCAGTAGGTGCAGCTATTCCAGTATTAATTACTTTAGGTAATATAGACATTGGCTTCACCACCCCGACTTGACTTTTTGTTGGTGTCCCGCTAGTTTCAAACACACTGGATAAAGATTTTTCTCTTGAAGGAATTTTTACTGGGGATTGAACCTCTGCAGGCAGAGGTGGAGCTTTCGAATCACTAGGAAGTGGAGGTGGCAATGGGGGTGCAGCATCAGTTGGCATTGGAGGATTATGAGGAGAGTCATATGGCTTTGTTGGAGAGTCTGGATTGTAACTGTCAACAGTAGGTGCATCAATAACTTCATTCTTCTTAGCATGTTCAGCACTATCCCATCTTCCACGTTTCTTTCTAAAAAAATAACAGAACATCAAATTACAAAGATTTTTTATATACAAGTGACACGGATAGTCAGCATCTTCCCCTCAGAAAATATGCTTTATTACTCCCCCCTCAATATTTGCCTCTTTTGTAATATTTGCCTCTTTTTCAGCACCAAGCGTCATCCCCTTTTCTTAAAAAAAAACTCTGAGAATAAACTCCATGATTAAATAAAGTAAACAAGAGCTGTCAGTAGGACAGGACGCTCAACTACTCTCAGTTCTTGGTAATGAAGAAAATGGTTAATGAAAATTTAATATTTTAACTTCTCAAATGGGAATACCTACAATTATGAATATAGAAACATTTCAAAACTATTGATGGAAATAAGGGTTTGACTGTCAGAATGCAAAAAATATTGTTTCAATTAAAATTATGATCCCAAAGACTTGAATAAAGTTTCAAATGAATACATTCAGTAATTATAAAGATTGACTTTAACCAGGAGTTTTTTAAGTTCACTAAGTGCCATAATTCAGTCAATATCTATGTCAGAGTTATGAGCCTTGGACAGTGACCACCACTCTGATCCTGAAGACATGCGTCAAGTTCTATGTGGATACCTACAATAATTTTGAAGATTTATATTCATGCAAAACATTAACCAGGATTTTTTAAGTTCACAAAGGGCCATAATTCATCAAAATCCATATGAGAATTATTGGCTTTGGACAGTGACATCTAATAAAGATCACAGAGGCATGTCTGAAGTAACAAGGAAATATCTTTAGCAGTTGATAAGATATGAAGCTGTACAAGAAGTTGCAGGCAAAACTTTAACCCAATATTCTTTGAATAGTTGAGCTAAAATTTACATATCTTTTCATGTCAGACAACTTCATAATTTGACGATTTGAATGATTAAAAGACATACAAATTATTTGTATGAACAAAACAATAATTACCTAGCCAATTCTGACGCAGCTTCCACAACTTCAGCTATTTTAGGCAGAGGTGGTGTCTTCAATGACGATGATCTACTGGCATCATCTACATCAACAGTAACCTGTGTAACATAATACAATAACATTTTATCATGTTGACAATCTTCTGGCTGGCATTGATTTTTACAACATTTTTTACTGATTCTTATACTGACAGCTGCCTAAAAAAATAATTAATTTGATTTTTTTTAAATTAAGTTTGTTTACAACAAAAAATTTTATGATGATTGTGATGTATTTTAATACAAAAAGAGCTTTCTTCAGCGATTGTGATTTCTGTTCATATTGTTTTTCACAATTAAAATCTACCCTTTAATTCAATAGCCCACAGCTTAAGGTTATTGGGAAACTCTGAACTTTCAAAGCAAAATTAACTTACACTGATTTTTGGTTGAACAACTGGACTATGATCATCTTTGTCAATGTCCTCAGGGTCTGGAGGAGGCTGCCATTTAATTCTTTCCTATATAACAGAAAATATTAATAAAGCATTATCCATTCTATCATTTCTTCAGTTTAATTCAGTCAAAATGAAGACATAGAAATCCACAAAGAAAAAAAAACACCATTACCTAGCTAGACTTCACGAAAGGCAAAAAAATCTGCCAGACATTCAGTCCAACAAGCTTTAAAATTCTGACGGACTGAAAGGAAATCTGTGAGACCAAAAACAGTAAACAAGTATAAATGCATATACATCAGGTAAATATGACCTGATGAGATAAGCTTCTTTATCGGACCAACACACAATCTATCGGACAAGTTCATCAGTCAAGCGCCTTTCACAAATTCTGCAGCTAACCATAAATAATGCATTCTATAACTCTTAGTACATACCTCAATTTTCTTCTTTTCTGTTTCTTTTTTTTGTTCTTCAGTTTCACTACGATCTACTGACCTTGACCGTGACCTTGAACTTCCCGAACTTCTAGATGACTTTGAACTGTCACTACTCATTGACCTTGACCTTTTGGACTTACTTCTCTTCTCGGAGACCTTGATTGGTCGAGCAGTGACATTTGGGTCATCAAGATGATACTGAATCTTGACAGGAAGTACGTCTGATTTAATCTCTGGTTTTGGAGGAGAAGAAATTGCTAAAAGATAACAAAATTCAAAATTTAACAAGATGTTTTTCAAAAACCACAATGCCCCTTCCGGGTGCCCTTTAACTTGAAAATGCACAAAATAAACAAAGGGCCATAATTCCGTCAAAAATGATCGAATCACAAAACCCGGAATATATGTGCGGGGTATCTTGGTAACAACAAGTCTGTGAAAGTTTCGTCAAAATCCCATGATAAATGTAGGAGTAGTATCCTAAAAGAAATGTACAATTTTTTTTAAACACCATGACCTCGTGACTTTGACCTACTGACCTGAAAATGCCCAGGTCCTATAGAGGTTGTCATGAGGAACCTCATGGTGCAAGCGTTTTGATTTTATAGGCAAGGTTAAAGTTTGGTACAAACAGACAAATAGACAAACAGAGAGACCAAAAACAATATGCCCACGATCTATCGATACGGATGCATAAAAACGAACTTTTTCTGGGTTGTTGACGTAATTTTAGGAGTACAGTACAACCTCTCCAGAGTGGCCCTCTCTAGACCAACAACATCCCTTCAACTACAGCATGATTTTTTCCCACTGCATGATTTAACTATTAATCTAACCTCTTAGAGCAACTACCTCTCTTCAACAACATAATTTTGCAACCCACAAACGGTGTTCCTTTGGAGAGATTGAACTGTATCTATAAACTTGTGTTTAAAACAATCACAAAACTCATGATGTCATATTGATAAATATGAACATTTAAGTCATTTTATGTATTATTAAAGATATTGTGAAACATTCCTTTCTTAATAAAATATCACAAGTAAAAAAGGGGACTAACTAACCAGTGACATCAGCAACTGGTGAAGCAGAGACTTGCAGTATGTCTGCATCACCGCCACCAACCACAGCTCCACCTAGATATGGAGCAACAGGAGGGATAACTGCTATACCTCTGAAAAGTAAGATTTCTGTTGATTAAATTTGCATCTTGTGCAATTATAATGTATTTGTAGACTCAAATGGGCATTTACTTTCCCAGGATTTGAATATGAATAATAAAATATTTAACTATATAACCAGAAAAGTTATGAATATTGATACAAAATTAGCAATTAGTCAATAGACTAATATAAATCCATTTATAGTTTTTTTTACTGAATCCCTCAAAGAGTATTAATGATAACAAAAATTTGACAAAAACTTACGCTTTTTGATTTTCATTGTCAGGATTTTTATTTTTCCATGGCTTCTGACCAGGTTTCCAATGTGTGGGAGGTGGACTATCAGATTTTATTCTGGCCATTCTGAATAAAATGTTCAAAAACAGAAGCTATATCATTATAATAAATAAACTTATGGTAAGTAAAAAATCAATGGAATCAATTTTCCAAAGCAATTTATATATATCTAGAACTTTGTCACAGGAGTGACGAATACCCACACATGCTGCTTTGACACAGAATGTTTAAAATCTGAGCTACAAAGGTTTTCCAGAAATGGTTATTGGCTATTACTTAAAGCCACAATATGTCTTAAAATTGGTATGATTTTCAATGTACAAAAGACCTAGAAAGATTGTGGTATCAAAATGTTACATCATGTATTCAAAACTCACGGACAATTCATGGCAATCTCCATACAGCAGGCAAAGCGGCATTTAGTAAACAATTTAGTTTGAAATATAAATTTCCATTAAAGTTTTTTTTGGTATCAGTAGAAGTATACTCCTACTTTATATGTCATTCTGTTTTGCATGGACCAATTTACAATTCAGTACCACAGACTCGCGATTATCAAAGGATGACAAAGCATTGTTCCTGAAGCTTATTGCGGCTTTAAAGTAACTTGATTTCTGATATTCAGAAGAGTAAAATAACTCAAGCATATAATAATTTATAGAAAAATTAAATCATTGATCAATAGCAATTTTGTTCACATCAAATGATATAAAAATCCCATGTCTGGTTTACTCCAAGATTTGTTCTCACCTTGCAGCTTCTTCAAGTTTTTTTCTATCAATTCCTCTATCTCGTCTATTTTCACCACGTCTGCGTCTGTCTCTTGAAGTAGACCTTGACCTATATCGACCACGAGACCTTGACGAATCACTGGATGATCTTCTTTTGAAGCCATATTTGGCAGAAATGGTTTCCCTAGAAAAGAAAAAATACTGTCACAGTAAACAAAACTAGATCTGTCACAGAGGTGACTAATACCTCCGCTTTGACACTAAGACTATACAGCTAAGTTCAAGGGGACATAACTCTGCAATGAATGAATCGCTGGGCATGAAAATTGTGTCTTGCACATCTACACTTGATGGTGATTGCATATTTCAAGTTTCATTGTAATCGCTTAAAAAAAGTGGAAGTAGTTCGCTACACAAACTTTTATGCGGACGGACTGACCGACAGAGTGACTCCATTCCAATATACCCACTCTCAATCTTTGTTTGCGGGGGTATAATAAGGCTCATTTTATTAAAATAAAATATTGTACATGCATGGCAAACCAAGCAGAATTTTTACACATCACATAAAACAAATTTAAAACATAAAAGATTACAATGATGAAGAAAAAAAAACAAAGACAAAAGAGGTAAGAATTGGTATCAACCTTTTTCTTCTGGGTGATCTTGATCGTCTATTTCTAGATCTACTACTAGAACTACTTGATGACCTCTTCCTGCGAACATCTTTACCTCGTCCTGGAGGTGATCTTCTTGATCTTACAGGAGATTTTGATTTTTTCCTTTTTTCAGGAGAACTAGTAGAGTGACGATGCTTAGCAGGGGACTTTGATCTAACAGGCCTTTTCCTTGGTGGTGAGTCTGCAGACACTTTTCTCTGTCTAACTGGTGACCTTGACTTCTTTCTGACATTCCTAGAGCCTCTCTCTGGTGATGATGATGAAGATGACCTCTCTCTTCGCCTAAAATCAGTCACTTTCTGTGATTCTGATGGTTTCTTTTTTGTTATAGTAATTTTTCTACGCTGTCCACCCTCCTCATCATCAGACCTTACATTTTTTTCATTTCTTTGTCGCTCTTCAGAAGCTGAAGAGCTTGACTCAGAGTCTCTTCGTCTGCGTAATTTTTTTGCTTCTTCCTCTTGTTTAAGCCTCCTCGCTCGTGATGCAAGAGCTTCACGTCTAAGTTTCTCAGTCTCCGACTCGGACCTTTCACTATCTTCCTGATCTGGTTTACCATTGCTTTGAGATTCATTTATCTCCCCTTCTTCAGATGAAGAGTCGTGACGAGATCTTGCCTTTGGTTTAACTGATACTGGTTCATCAACAGACTGCCTCCTGAGAATTCTGTCTCTTAAATCTACTTTTTCACCATTGGTTTTATTTCTTTTTCTTTGCTGAACTTCATTTTCAGAATCATTATCCGGACTGCTGTCTCTACTTTGTCTCATACGCCTGCAATACATTAGTAACAAAAAATAATACTGGTATGTGAATATGTTGCAGAATTTTGAAGCATTTTACAGAATCAACTCTCTTTGAGAGATTTATACCAAGAAAAAAAACTATCACAAGCATTAGAGATTAATGCTACTATTATTTTCATTAGCATATTATCATGTAAATTCATTAAAAGAAACAAATCTATTTCCATATAAGTTAAAGGTTACAGTTTAACATTTTCTGACAGGAGGATGTATTAAAATAGCAGTAAATTACAAAATGTAGTATAATTAGTATGGAGATTATCAAATCCTAACTAAAGCTCTAATATTTAGCTAACGTACATCAAAATTTCAAACTTAATTAAACAAGACATATGAAGGCCAATGTGAATGTTATTTTTCATTTCACACAATTTATTCTAATAAACCTTATTAAGAAAAAAATATTTTTCAGTAATGACGAAATTTAAGCACATCATTTTTCAATGACTTGGCTGTAATCAGAGACTGGAACTTGAACTGACTTAATAACATTGTAGAAAGGTTTTATTTTACAAAATTGGATATTCATCAATGACATGGCTAGATTCAGGAACGAGGTTAATAATTCATAAATTATGATAAAGTAAACTGGGTTCTTAATTTCAATGACATTCTTGACTTACTTCTTTTCCCTTTTATTCTCACGTCTGTCGGTCTCCTCTTCACTGAAAAAACAACAAAAAAGTTATAGTATCAGCAAGTGTCAGTGCTACATTCAATTGTGTATACAATTCAACTAGTGCTTAAGTTTTCAGACCCAATTTTATCAATCAAGATAGTAGAAGATTTGTAGCAATTCAGGCTCTAATATAACAAGAAATGTTTGTGAAACATGAACGCCCCCTGTGACCTTTGACATACTGACCTCAAAGTCAGTAAGGGTCATCTACATGTGATGACCAACCATCTATTCAAATCTGAAGAGCTTAGGCCAAATCACTCTGGAGTTATTGGTCGGACAAGGTTTGGTTATTGTTAGACCAACGGACCTTCTGACCGACATGTGCAAAGCAACATACCCCCTTTTCTTCGAATGGGGCACATTAACAGTCCTATTAAAAGTATTCAAAAGTCACCTTTCACTAGGACTCCGTTGTCTTCCTCTTTGAAATCTCTGTCTATGATCTGACTGACCCCTCCCTTCCCATTTCCTGTCCTCCCTATTCCTATCTCTCCAACCAACCCTGTCTCTGGCCTCTCTATGTGTATTCTCCTCTCGGGAACGTCTGTCAGGCTGATTTCGATCCATTCTATTTCCACTATTCCAACGTCCTTGATTATCTCTGTTATCACGGGGACCGCCATATGGAAATCGGTTCTCTTCTGGCCTCCAATGTGGCGGGGTAGCACTTCTTTCCCGACTCCAACTCCTACGAAATCGCTGAAAATAATAATATTCAATATGATGTGTCCCTAAAAATACTTTTTACATTGCCACAGTGTACAATATGTTTCTGCATCAGGCACATTGACTGTTACAAAATATTAATTACTATTACTAACCAGAGCTTTGCCACAGAGGTGACTAATATCCCTGCCGCCGCATTGACACTAAAAATGTGATAGTACACTATACGGATAAGTTTAAGGGGACATAACTCTGCAATTAGTGGATCACTGCGCATGAAAATTGTGTCTTGTACATCTACATTTCATAATGATAATATATTTCAAGTTTCTATTCAATCCCTAGAAAAATGTGGAAGTAGTTTGCTCCACAAACTTGTGATATTTTATGCGGACAGACCGACCGACCAATGACTGACCGACAGAGAGACTTTGTTTGCAGGGGTATAACTATTATTTTATAAAATGGTAAGTTAAAAAGTTTAAGGCTCTAAAGCAATTTACAACATAACAATTAAACTACATCTCCTTGAAAATTCATCATAACTGGACATGTTAGAGAGCTGAAAATCAATTCATAAGATTTTCTTCATTAGCAGTGAGTTTTAAACAAGAATTCGTAAATAAAAAGCTTAATTCTCTGTACTGTTTGACAAAATTGCTTGTATACATACGATGGTTCCTCGTCCTTTGATTTTACTGCCACTGGCTGTGTAACGAATATTTGATCTCACGTATCCCCTTTGAGGTGGTTGATTCACAGGTCTGTAAAAACATGAACGCCAAGGAAATTTAGCATTTAAACTACATGAAACATTTAGCTACATTTTCTTATGAATGACCAACTTCAGAAAATAATCTAGACTAAAGTTGTTCAAAGGTATTCATATAAATCATCCTAGAGTGCGTCGTTTAATCAGATCAGGTTTTGTGGTTCTGTTTTAGTAATAAATCTGCCAACTACTTTATATAAAAGAAATCAAATAAGCAGGGGAAAACTAATGGTCATTAATCATATCATGTGTTAGACCTTAGGATTATATTCACAATTTTCTAATGGTCATATACAGTGCAACCTCTCCAAAGCAACACCATTACAGAGTCACAAAATTATGTTGTTGTTTAGAGGTTGTTGCTCTAGAGAGGTTAATCAAATACTTAAAGCGTACAGTGGGGGAAAATCATGCTGTTGTTGAAGGGAGGTTGTTGCTCAAGAGAGGGCCGCTCTGGAGAGGTTGTACTATACTAGCAATTCAAAGAATACAGTGATTAGAAAAGTAATCAGTCAGTAACTTACTTGTCAGGATCACGTCTATCTCTAGATAAGAAATTATTAGATGGAACACTAGGTATTTCTTCAGGCCGTATATTACCATAAACTGTAGCTGGTTCTTCCTCCTTTTCAGATGCTTCATCTTCGGAACTAAAACAACAAGAAAGAGACATAAATCATACATCAAGAACAGTCTTCCAATAAGTTGGCTGTCCCCCGCCCAAACAGATTTTCTCTTCTTTAAGTATTTGTGGGAACAACCTAGTTTTACTTTATAAAGTATGTAGTCGGGCAACCGGTCACAAAAATTTAATTCAAAGACTTCAAGAAGCACTATCTTTCTTTAAGTGTTAGTAAATAATGTTTAGTTCACAGTTTTTCTGGGATTTACAGTCATAGATTTATACCAATTTAAGTGGTTTATACAGATTTGGTTGACATTAATTACAGATGACTAAAATGTAAGGTGTATAAAAATTCCAGGTTTCTACTAGTGGGACCAACTGTATTTTTTACGGCCTACTTTTTTTACAGTCAATTCTTTTCTCAATGAGTTTTACATTTTTTTATGGACTATAGCTGTGAAATAATTTATACTAGGGTTTAACATTGCGCCAATAGTCGGGTAATTACTGGACTTTCCAGCTTTTATGGAGTTAGATGACTCCAGGCTTATACCCGGGTGGAACCACGGACCTTCTGTCAGTTCTGGCAATGTTTTCAAACTATTGCAGGGGTGTCAATAAAGCCAACTTATAAATCCTGAAAATCATATGCGGCCGACCATTTTTTGGCCAAACATGAGGCCTTCAAGCACATTGTTGTAATATTTAAATCAGTTTGTATTAAAGAAAATCCATCAGAGCATATCAAATTGACCATAACTTCACCATTTCTGGAGATATTTTCATCAAATTACTTTTATTTGCTCAGAAATCATAGCTCTTCCAGGGCAGATAAATCTGGAATTCCAGATATATCCAGAATAATGTCACCCCTGCTTTGGTAACATTGATAACTAAAATAGGCATACCTAGAATGTTTATTTTTCTTCTTTTTCTTTTCCTTTTTCTTCTTTTTAGACTTCTTTTTCTCTTTCTTCTTCTTTTTCTTCTTCTTCTTTTCATGTTCTGAGCTTGATGACTCAGAATCAGAACTTGATGCGCTAGATTCTGACCCTTCATCAGATTCCTCTACCTTTTTCTTTTTTTTGGCTGCAAATTATTCGCCCACATTTATTATAAGAATTACTAGCAAATAGTGGTGTTATGTGTGTAATTTCACATTACAGAACAAACAGAAATATCAAAATATCAAACAAAATATTGAATGCAAAAATTGGCTTTAGAGATTTAATGTCACTGATCAAGAGGTTGTGAGTTCGAACCCAGGGCGAGGCTAACACTGTCCGAGACAAATTTGACTGAAGATATTACATCCTATGTTAAATTGTCCTCCACCTCTGAATTATGTGGGGTAGCTTGGCAGCAGCTTGCAGATAGAATGTGATAAGTACTGATAAAGGCCTAAATGAAGGCCAGGAAAGCCTGTTAGGATAACTGCCTGCGACGATATAAATGAAATAACTTGGAAAATGGTGTTAAATCCGATGAAATAAATAAATATATTATAGGTAATAAGATTCAAGTACTAGTAATTGGTTTGTTAATAACACAGATATACATATACCTAGCCAGCTTGTGAAACAACTCAATTGTGACAAGTAAGAATGAATGACTTAACAGGATTTAAACCAAAATGACAAAATATGACTAAGACAAGCACACTTACACAAATATGTAAGCTTCTTCTAAAAATGAACATAATTTACCTTTTGCTTTCAATTGTAATACAAGTTCCCCGCTGTTAGCTATAGTCACTGGCTGCTTAGGACGATTTTTCTTGTCAGTTTCTAGATTCTCAACCCTCTTTACAACATCATGTCCAGCGATCACATGACCAAATACCACATGTTTCCTATTTTAAAAGACAGGTTTACACAATGACAGCAAACAGGCATACACATTTTGGTTTTTAGATGCGTGAGCTTCTGGAGTGATACACCTAGTTTTCTACTTACAATCACCCTACGCCTCTCATCTATACATTCACATTGAAAAATGGTACCACTGGTTATATAAGTCTGCCATATCAGAAATCTACCATAGTCCGAAAATACATGGAAGTTATTTGTAAGTTGCACAATTTTGGTTATTGCCAATTTTTGGATTGTTCACAAGTATTTCAGCATTGATATTTATGAGAATTTCATTTTATGGATGAGCCGACCCACGAAATGCATGAAATTAATCCCCAACAAAAATTAATTATTCCACAGTATATACTGCAAAATAATATTATCTGATTTCAAGTGCAGATCTAAATTTGATTGATATCTTAACTGCATTTTGGGGTTTCTATTATCAACATGTATACAGTTAACTTACCCATCCAAATGAGGCGCAGGTTTTGTGGTTCTATAGGTCGTCAGAAATATGAAAAATATGAAAAATGGGAGATTCTACATTAGACATAATGACGTTAAACATGTTTGAAAGATTGATTAATATGCAGTGATGATTTTTATGATAGCAATAAAATCACACATGGTAATGTTACCTACTGTAACAAGGCTGATTAAAAAGACTGCCTTTGCTAAATGCAAAAAATACTAGAGTTATCACTGAACAGTGCGAGTATGCTCCAGAGTGAAATTGGTACATTCACTCGGAAGAAGAACTGAGAAAATACACTTCAGTAAAACCCATCTGTATGGTCATAAATAACAGCATATATCCAGCTTGTAAGTTATAAAACAAATACTTAAAGATATGCCATTACATTTTAACTGACATCTTCACTTGTTTAAGGTCAAACCATATGACAAAGTTATCATATTAAAATACATTCAATCCCAACATATATTTCTGTGGCAACCTGAAATGTTTACCTGTCCAAGTATTCTGTCAGCTACCCCACTCTATATGTAAGTATAAAATTATAACAATTTGACAACACTAGCCAATTAAATTTAAAAAATACTAGTAAAAAGTCAGAAAAGAGCGGAGAAAAAATAAATTTATTAAAATATTCAATGATGGTATCTTAAACGTAAATGATTAGACTTCTAAAAGTCTTCATTGGTTTTAAACAAACTTTAAAGATAAAACTTGACAGTCTAACAAAACAAGAAGTGTTTGTGTAACACAGATGCCACCTTTGACCTTTGCCATTCTGACCTCAAAATCAATAGGGGTCATCTACATGTGATGACCAACCACCCAACCAAATCTGAAGAGCCTAGACCAAATCGTTCTCTAGTTATTTGTCGGACAAGGTTCGCTTACAGACGGACCAACCGACGGACCTTCCGACAGAACGTCATGTGCAAAGCAAAATACCCCATTTTCTTCAAAAGGGGGCATAATTAATAAATTTCAGTCAAACTATTGTTGTCAACAATAAATGACAGCAACTGTCATACAATATGATTAACTTCAATACACTACAACTGTCCTGTGAGTGTAGCGCTCAGCTTTGAAACAAATTTTTTAATGATATGTCCATGAAATCACAAAAAGGGAGAGCCTTATTAAGCTGAACTATGAACTTGACTGTAGATTGTATAAACATTTTCATGCCAATCTTCTTCAGCATGAAGAAAACTATAAATTATTTTAGTGGCCTAATGATGATAATCCCCGATCTGTAAGTAAGAAATTAATTTCTCTATATCAAGTAGAGATTTTTTTGGCATTTTTATCAGTAGTTGCTCAGAAAAATACTAGCATTCAAGGAAAATGTTTAGCTTTAAGATAAAGACAGACAAATTTCTATTGAAGGAAGCTCATTTTATTACATTGTGTACATGCAAGCATAGAGTTGAGAAGTGAACATTTTTATGATGTGGATGCTAAGAAAAGGGTGAGGACATAAGAATTACTAATTAGAAATAGATCAAGAACAAGCATTGTTTGATAAGATAAAAAGTCAAGGTTATAGATGGTTAAACGACCAACACAGATTACTTACATGAAGAACTGAGATCCATTTGTATCCTTACCCCTGTTCGCCATGGAGAGTAATAACTCCTTACCATGCTTTTCAATAAAATTCTCATCTAAAATAAAAAATAAAAACATTTTAGTATAATTTTGTACTAGGATTTATTAATTAACTATATGATATTGGTGGTGATATTTGATTAATGCCCAGTGTTATAGGAGAGTGTTTAGGTCAATATAGAGGGTAACTGGGCCAAAACAAAAAAAACTGAGCCACTATGAGATTCAAGAATTTTGATCGGCTGAGAAGGAGGGCCAATACGAAAATTGATAATAGACGTAGAAATGGATGCCATCTTGGGAAAAGGTACCAACTCAGACCGACAGAAGCTAATTTCATATCTGAAAGCAGTTTGCTCCCTCTGACCTGTGTTATTTATTAGTGTAGCGCAACCTTTGAGAGTTTTCACAGTGTGTAAATTTACTGAAGCACCAGTGTCAGCAGCCGATCATATAAATGACTAATTGTGAGAAAAAAGTCTATATAATGTCCCCTATCACAGTTGTAAAGCATACAATATTATATGGTTAATATATGATATATAATTCCAATAATTATACTAGTTGCCTGAGGAAGTAAATTACGAAACGTGTAGCAACTTTATTTGAGTTATGTTTTCTTTTTTACCATAATGGTTAATTAATAAAATTCTCATTCATCAAATGATTTCATACTGGCTTTGTTATTGGGCCTTGGACAGTTGTATTGTTCCAATAACAATCACTTGATTAATACCATTATAATACAGATAAATTTCTACATTCTGGCTAATAATATTTAACACCAGAATGTGGTGCAGACTTGTTAAAGGGAGCGTAATAAACTGAACAAGACGCTGCATTCAATAAACACATATGCCCCCCTAGTGGCGTGCTTGTCAAGAAATAGCCCATTTGAATAATTCTAAGTCCAAATTAGGTCAAGGTCAAAGTGACGTTGGTTGGTATGGGTGGATTGATAATGGTCATAGGCAACAACTGTATAAGTATTCAAGTGTTCTAGTAAGCTATGTCTGTGCTAGATGAAACGGTAATATCTACTTAACCTTGTGCGGACGGACAGAGCAATTACTATATGCTTCCTGCATCATAGATGCCAGTGGCATAAAAATGTTTTATTTTTTGAAAAACAAGAAAAAAAAGTTAATTCAATGAAACATCCCATCATTTGAAGTGATATGATTTAACAATGACTAGGTATTTGACACTGTTTCTTACAATATTAAAAGGCTGCCAAAAGCATCATATTCTATCAAACCAATCAAAATTGCAAGGGCAGGAGTGAGAAATTCAGAGAATGTTGATAACTATCACCGAGGGCTGCAGTTCACAATAATTCCTGCAGGGTTTTATAATCAGTAAGACGAAAGAGTACGTAAACAAAGAAACTTACCTGGGAACTGCCCTCCATAAATAGATTCACCCCCTGTCCCATCACCTAAAACAGATTTTAAAATATATTCAAATGATAGATGAACATTACTTCAAATGTAAACAGTATATAATAATAATAATCAGGGCCCACACTGGCTTGAAAAAAGTTGGAGCCACTTTTTGCGATGCGACGCTACATGACGCGAATAGCCGAGAAGGTACTTAGGACTGTATACCTTCACAGCAATATGTAGTTATGAGTTAGCAAAGTGTAGCAGAACCAACACAGAACCAACACAAGATTACATTAATTTTCAAATACAGTCACCACTATTTAAGTCCTTTGTTGTTAACATTAACAAGCACAAACAGTCCAACATATTCAAAAGTAACTCATCTTATGTTTTGAATTTTATTTCATTCAATAACCAATTCAAAAAATAGACACACAACAGGATAAATATTTTTGTTTTATTTCAACGTTTTTCCGTAAAATACACGTCTCCGTATGACCGGAATTGGACCGTGCAGCAGGCGTTTATTCATGATTATGATAATTAGTTCTATTCGGCGATGTTTTGACTTTATCCTTATACATCGATACGTAAAGTGAAAGTAGGTTTTCGGAAAATGATTACTTAGGTCATCTGGTCGATCTTAAAACAACAACGCGCATCTATATTAATCCGTCATTTACGTGCTTAATTTGGACAGATCAACATAAACAAGCACTAACTGTGAAAAATAAGGGTAAGACCAAGTGCAATCTATGCCTCGCGGCAATCTCATTTGTTAGAGGTGCGAAGTTGGCGATGCGAATCGCAATCAGGATTAACAATCATACAGTATATCTGACACGCGACTTCCACAATTGATTTTTGAATGACTTAGCGCCATCGGCAAAATGTCCGAGGACACATATAAACCAGTCTATTAAACTATTCTGGAGGTTAAAATTGAGATTTTATACACTTTCGCCACTCGTAAATTTTTGGAGCCACTTTGGCTGGACTTTCGCCAATTGGCTCAAGTGGCGATCGACAGCGTGCGCCCTGATAATGACTTTATTTCAAGAGGCTGCACATTTGGGTAAAACCAATCTTCCATGTGGGCCTCAAAAGATACATTTACATTTTATGGTGATTTATACAATATTTACAAAACAATACATTGACTAATGCAGAAATATTATAACTATATTATAAACAAGTAAATATATTATAGGATTAAACTTTCATTTCTGGACGTTTATCGAAGTGTAAACTCCCTCAGACCTCATAACACACATTTCACATAAAGCCCTTTGGGTTTTATTAAATGTGTTATGAGGTCTGAGGGAGTTTACACATCGATAAACGACCAGAAATGAAACTTTAATCCTTTTATTTCCAATTAAATTCAATTGTTTTATTCAATTCTTACAAATGTCGGACATGAACCGCTAAAACTCTTTAGCTGGTAAAAGTAGTCCGTCGACAATGTACAGAAACAAAAGGTTTCCGATTGAAAAGGAGTTTATCAAAGTGTAAACTCCCTCCATTGACCAATCAAAATGCGTAGATTTGTAAGAATTGGAAATAAAACTAAATGTGAAACCAGATGTTAGTAGTTATTCATTTAATTTGCTAGGACATTTTAAACAAAAATTCACCTTTGGTAAAATCACCACCCTGTATCATAAAATCTTTCACAATTCGATGAAAGGGGGCTCCGCGGAAATGAAGGGGCAGATCACTCTTTTCACTCACACCCTTTTCACCTAAAAGATAATAATACATACATAAATTAGAGGAAATAAAGTTTTTGAGTACAGTAAAGTTCCTCTATTGTCTTAAGACCACCGGGCGTTCTGACAAAAAAGTGGTCTTAATAATAGCAAGTCCGTCTTCATAGTGAGTCAGTCTATAGGTATACAAAGTATTTCATAAAGTTACAGAATACATGTAGAAAATTAGAGTTTGTTGTTGCATTATCTGTTACTGTGACACATACAAATAACATACTGAACACAAAATTTTTAGTGACCAACTTTACAGATTTATTTCAAACTGAAACTATATAAAAATGTGTGATTGAGCCTAATTTTGACTAATAAAATAATGTATTTTTTTTATTCCTTCAATGTTTTGAACCTGTTTTGTTCATGAGAAACCCATTACCTGATGTATTCACTTTTATGCTCCTTTATCTAATACCTGATTTATACTCCTTAATCTATTGCCTGATTTATATGCATAAATAAGATCGGCAATCCGGAGAGTGCTAATTTCAAAGACAGATATAATGAGAGCATAATTCATGTTATGTCACGTACCAAAAATCTGCAATACTACTAAACTTTTTTGTTATAAATTGTGTTCATGAATTTATATCATTGCTGATATATAGATTTCGGTAAGACAGGGCAGCAAAATATTAGAATTCTGATGAGCAAACCTATAAACTAAAGAACCATACCTGTACAAAGTGCTCTGAAGTTTTCACAGGTCTTTGGTGTGATATCTGAGAACAATTCAAACACAATACGACCAACTGTAAAGGAAGGGTTTTAATAAATCATTTGACAAAACTTATTTTTCAAAGAATATAATCGTTTGTAGCCATGAATGATACAGTTTTAAAAAACTACAATATTTCCATGTATACTAGATATTTAAAATGAACTGTCATGATAACTTGGGTGCTGGTTTTTGATAACCACAAGCGAAACAAAAAGGAATTTATACATGAGTATTTCAAATTTTCAAGTTAAGTCACCATAGAAAATCAACAGTATACTGTAATATTTCTAAGCACCAACTCACTAGTTTGGCCATCAATATCTACATCAAAAAAGCATCTTGTCCGATGAGCTGGAGTGGTCATCTTCACTTTATTCTGCAAATGGTAACCAACATGTTCAAACAAATAATGCACAACAATATAATGTTCTTACATTATATAAATCAATAGAAGAATGGCTAAGAAACATGAAAAGTTAGCATTAATTAATTATTAAAGTTCCCAAAAACGAAATACAGTACTTATGCTACATACAGTGCTAAAAATAAGTTTGATTGGAGTGCTCCCAACCAACTCAGAAAAATCCTAGCATTTGTTGGGGGGGGGGGTACTTTTATGAAGTCCCTACCTACCCAGTGCTAAAATTCTGGGATAGAGTATTCCAAACAAAACTTATTTTTATTTTCTGACTAGTATTACTAGTAGTAACACATTATTAGTTTGTCTTCCAGAAATATAGGATTTCTATTCAAGAAGGTAAATTAGAAAATGCATAGTAAATCGAGCATATTTATGAATGTTGCCAGTCAACGCAGTCTGTGGCAATCAATATTTTATCCCAACGGATATACATGGCACGAAATAGTGTCGCGGAATCATATGACAATAGAAATTGCACAAATATGAGAACAACTAGTTTGTAGAAAGAGCATTCTACAAAATCAGGTAAAGAATAAGACAAAATATATAGGATGCACTGAAATTAAAATATCAGAAATCAATGCAAAAATAAAAAAAAGTCTACGGAATTCACCGGTGTTTTCGTTTTCCAAAGGATGTCGCCATTGGATTATTCTATTCCAACAATTAGGGTGACTAAATGAATAATAAAAAATAAAGTACTTGCATTTATGCCATGAAACTATTATACAATATAAACCAAAAATACATATAAAATTCGATTAGTTTGTCGAACACAATTTTGAAGTATACTTGGTACAAAATTGTTTTATCAAATAATGGTATTTATGACACCAACCTATTTAAAATAATACACTCTTCCTTAAAACTCTCTAAACCTAACCCTGTTTTTGAAACCAAATTTGATTATAATTTTAATTGAAACTTTTTTGTTAATATCATTTTTTTTAAT
The DNA here is from genome assembly GCA_964023205.1 of Lutraria lutraria. Taxonomy (NCBI): domain Eukaryota; kingdom Metazoa; phylum Mollusca; class Bivalvia; order Venerida; family Mactridae; genus Lutraria; species Lutraria lutraria. The sequence continues at coordinate 17,665,087 of OZ026843.1, read as the reverse complement.
TAATGAACATAATATAATGTATATATATTTTTAAGAAGTCGTTAATAGAACAACAAACATATTCTCATGGACGGTGTCAACTTCTTTTCATACCGGATAAATTATCCAGTTGAAACAGAAAGTAAAATTTTGCATCTTATGATAAATAAATAAGTCATGGCGAAAGATAAGAAGACGAAATTTCCAGAATTAAGTGAAAATGAAAATAAATTGTTTGAAGCTGTCACGAAAGGTATTTTGGCGTAGAATATTGTCATGCATGAAACATGATGCAAAATGTGCATAATTGACAATGTGATATTCAGATATTGAATGATTGGTGTTTTTTTCATTAATGTATAATTTTAGACTCATGCACATTATATTGGTTGATATATTTTTGATTAATGTTTTACTTATTCAATTATCTTGATTTAGAATCCGATCAAGTTATTTTTAATGGGATCCATTGGCTTAGAAGTTTATAATGATAAGCTGTGCATGTTTCTAGAAAATTCTATGTTTGCAGTAAGACTTGAACTGTGTTTTGGTATTCATAAGTTGTAGCAGTATTGTATAAAGTATTGATATAAATACATTGGCTGTGATATTAACCAGCCTTATTAGTTCAGTTTGTAGAGCATCTGATTTTTAAAGCCCTACTTATTTGGCTTTCGGTTAGCCAATTCCTTAAATGAATTCGGAAGGGCAATCCTCTCAGCCTTACATAGAATGAAATCAAAATTCTTCAGTAACTGGTGTAACTTACTTAAATCGATAGAAATAACAATAATTAATCTGTATGAATGTGCCTTAAAAATTCTGTGTTAAATGCCAAATTTTAAATATTAAACTTTTTACGTTTCGTGTTGATTACTAATAAGTTAGTAACCAGTGTCAATGAAAGTTGAAATAAGTTGGAGAATAGGCAATTTTAACCATGACACCGGCAGTTATCTGCCATTACACCGGTTTCTTTTTCCTTTGAGAAATAGTGGGGATAAATAAAACATTACATGCATCTTTCTGAAAAGGTATGTTGGAATAATTTATGCTCATAAATGAGTATATTAGAAACATGTTTTCTACCAACCGAACGGTTCACAAAATGCATGGTCACAGATATTGTAGTTATCCTGCCCAATAGGACTTAATTGGGGATTTTCCGCACACAAATATGCAGTTCTTTGTTTGACTGTTCAGGATGGGGCTAAATAAAAAAAGGGTCTCGCCATCAAACAGTCTAATTAGTTGGACTACTGACTTGCAAACAGGAGGTAGTGTGACTAGCCTTGGAATCCTAAAGGCTGTGTTAATCTTAATTGACAGAAACATGTGGCTTGAACTTGTGTACATGTTTTGATACTTTTTTGGTATGATCAAAGTAAAGACACACTATGAATCATCACCATATTCGTTCCAATAAATGATATTAAGTAACATAAATTTAGCAAATTTTATATGCCACCTTCTCTACATGTGTTTGTCCCAGTGGCAGTTATTTGAATCACATTCTAAAAGTAGTAATCCAGCCGTACATGATATAATAGCTTGTCTTCAGTATCCCTTAATTTACATGCTTGTTCTAAAAGTATCATAGAAAGCTAGCTCCACCCAGAGTTATTAATTTACATATATAGGTACATTCCAAATGAATGGAAGTTCCAACTTTTTTACATTTTGTGTTTTCATTTTGTATCATGTGTATTTTATTTTTAGTTCACATTAAAAACCATACGTAACCTGCAGTCGCATATAATTCTGTAAAATTATGTTATAATCCATTATTTCGAGATATGATTATTTGCTTTTATATATATATATTCAAATGTTTTTTCCCTAGCGACATGCGAAGAGGTAAGAGCAATACTGCAGGAAAAAGATGTCAAGGTTGATTGTCTAGATGACGTAAGTTCTATTTAAAGAAATCTCATAAAAATGGTTATTTTCAATGAGTACATTTTTACGACCCTGTATCGATAGATCAGGGATATAGAGTTTTTGACCTGTCTGTCATTCTGTTTTGTCTGTCTGTTTGTACCAAACCTTGCCTATAAAATCAAAACGCTTCTACCTACAGTCATCATACTTCATAATATGTAGGTTCCTCATGAGCTCCTCTACAGGACCTGTGCATTTTAAGGTCAATAGGTCAAAGGACACCCAGAGGGGACATGTTCTTGTTCTTATTAACTTCATAAATGTTAATTTCTTCTCATGAATTATGTTTTATTATATCCCTGGTAAGAAAACACTGTGATGTGACTTCATCAGTGCAGATTAAATATGATAACGTCATTATGTTAGGCTATCCTGAAAAAAATGTCTGTTTGAGCCAATGAGGTAACCCTACCCACAGAATTTTCTTTGGGTAGGTAGGGAATGTTTTTTTTACAATTTTTTTATTGTTGGAATGATATTTTTTTATTGAAAAAAGAAAAATGTTTTTTTACCCAAGAGGCCAACATGTTGGGTACGGCCATTGTTTATTAGTAGGTAGCGTTACCCTAAACAAAATATTTTTTAGGATGACCTTATTAAAAGAATTATAGTTGTTTAAAAAAATCTTAATATTATGTATATTTTTAAAGCAATTATTTGATGTAATGGTGCTATCAAAAACAGTGTATTTAAAACACAAGCAGTGAAACATTATATGAAAATTGGAAAAATCTTTAATTTGTTATCATTTTATGTTCTATTTTTTTAAAATATCCTCAAGTTTGATAATTAGTTTTTATACAAGATCTTAACTGGATCAAATATAAAGAATTTCATCTGTTATCAAAATTGTGATAAAAATCCTGACAACAAAATTAATGATGTTCAAAAAGAATCCGATCTATAGCATGACTTCACAGTACACAACACCAGCTGCTGTATTCTGTCATTGATTTTCTCCTCAATTATCAGCTAGTGTCAGATATAAAGAAATCTGCTAATTAAGTGGCTTGTCTGGTATAAACTTTGACTGTTACATTCTTCTATCAATACATCTATCACACTTAATGGTAAATGATAAAAATGTGTGTTTCATATTGTGCATGTAGATATCATCAATGATATTTCACAACTTAAGGTAAAATAAGGTTGTAAAATATAACCAGGCAATGACATATAAATTTAAATACCATACTTTCGATTATTTAATGTCTAAATCTTACACAAAGTTGTTGTTAAACAATACTGGGTGATGATTCTTAAAATATCCATACAGCCCATGTACAAGTTCAATTAAAATTAAGTGTGACCAATTCCTATCAACTGTTTGAACATAGGCATTGCGGCAATAGGAATTAATTTATGCTATACCAGTTTAACAATTTCACAGATTGTTGCTTTGAAACAATATGTTATTCTTTTATTTATTGCCACATATTATGAGTCATATTGCTTTTCCATCTCAGGCCCATCTGAGCCAGGCTGCCGACAAAAAGAGAAGGGATTAAGGAGGTACTGTATGAATAAAAGATAGGTGTCTCGCTGTCCCTTTCAATAGGAGTGACACTGTAATGAACAAAGCCATTACCGTTTATATTATGACACTGAATTTCCATAATTCAATATGGTAATAGACTGATTGACTGTATTTTGATATTCTGGTACTTTCAGACTGGTATGACACCTTTACAACATGCTGCATTCAGAGCCAAGTATGATACAGCTGAAATGTTACTGTCTCTAGGTGCTGAAGTTAACTCGAATTATCATGAAAATGGATACTCGGCTCTTATGTTTGCTGCCTTGTCAGGTAGGACTGTTACTCAGTTTTTGTGATTACTTATTCTAGCTCTGTTTCTTGCATGGATGAATTTGGTAAGATTTTAGTGGAGAACAATTTTCCGAATCAAAATGATTAGATGATGCCTATATAATGCAACCTTTCCAGAGCGGCCCTGTCTTCAGCAACAACCTCTCTTGATAACAGCATGACTTTGCAACTCTCATAGGGTGATGCTTTAGAGAGGTTGCACTGTATACCATAATGTTGATAAAAAAATTCTAAATGCTAGCAAAACTGTTCCAAGGAAAATTTCTTTCATTAAAACTGGAAGATGATTTAAAAGTGATGGAAATTTGATTTTGGGACATTTTTATCAACTTATGTTCAGTGATTCCTTGTATTTGTGAAATGCCAAGGAAACAGTTTGACACAATCATGCCAGGAATTAGTATGCCATCATCTGAGAATAATAATAATGAGCAAACTCCATTTTTACTATTTTGAGAAAAAAGCCAACAAAATGTGATTAAAAGTCAATTGAAAAACATGGAGATAGGGCCAAATGTGATTGAAGAACTTTTTAACGTGGTCTCTGATTGCTAAAACAAGGCCATGAGGAGATAGTGCCCTCTGAGAGGAATCCTATGATGTAAAAATCTCAAAATGGTAGATAGCTCACTGTAAGACTCAGGCGACAATGTGTTGCTTACTTGTCTAAACTATTTGTGAAATTCATGAATATAAAATAAACACTTTACATCTATGTATTTTTACAGGTAACACTGAGATAACCAGGTTAATGTTACAACATGGAGCCAAAAAAGACATAGTAAACTCAGTGGGGAGAAATGCTTGTCAGATGGCAGCTTTTGTTGGTAAATCTTTACTCTTGTTCAGAAACAATTCCCCTGATTTATAATAGCCACTGAAATATTTTATTCTGACTTATGTTTTTATAAAATGTAAGAAGACTTCTTTGTCCCCTAGTGATCATACAACTTGATCGGTCAGTTATAATGATAGAACAATGATTTCCTATCGTTTTCCCACTTATTTTGTATCTAAAGTAATCGTTGAACTATTGATTGTGTATTTATTGCGTAGTTCAATTAAAGAAATTCATGTGGTTCATTTTAATTGTTGAACATAGTTTTTTTGTAATAAATTCCCACACTGATGTTTCAGGATCTATATACAGTCATGTTTTACTATTTCAGGTCAGCATCAATGTGTGGCTGTGATAAATAACTACTTTGATAAATCTGATTTGGAATACTACACTGTGATGAGAGGTATTGTTGATAGTTTTGTGCTACTGATGTATAGATCACAGTTCAACAAACATTCTTTTAAACTATGAAGTTGACATATTTGATTTTCTAACTTACCTATTAGCGGGGGCATTCGTGTCATCTGGACACATTTCTAGTCTTAAATTGTTTCTTTGTTTTATTTTCAAGGTCAAGAAAAAGAACCTAAACTACCATCAATGGTTTTGCCTTCTTTACTCAAACTTCTCAACAGTTCCAACATGAATCCTGTGAAGGTAAGATTTTATTATAGCAAGGTCTTATATACATACATGAATTCGCAACTGCTAAAAATAGCTTAAACAATTTCGAGAGACGATCCCACAATCCATTGCGGTTCTCGGCAATGTCCGACAGCTATAATCGGGTGTTTACAAACTTAAATACTCTGAAGAACTCAATTGGGCACAAGAATTTGGTTTGGATGCAATAAACTTAATGAAGGTACACTGAAAATCCACACCTGTAAGCATATATATTGAAAAAGGCATCAATCAAGCATTTCAAAATCCAGCATGGCGGACATTTATTATTATCCTTTTGTCCCCAGGATTAAACATTCAGAATATCACGGATATTAACGCTGTTGTAAATACTCGGATCATCACAGATGTTTTCGCTGTTGTAAACATGAAATCCTATTGATTCACGTCAATTCATGTGAATGCGGAAGTTGCAAATCCATGTTTGTATATAAGTCCTTAATCATAGAGATGCATGTTATAGTATTAGTGCAATGCTTTTAGTTTGTTGACCTGAAATGTTAATTTACTGTATGAATTGCATGACAATGTGTGTTCAATTATTATTATATTTTATGGCAATATATTTAAAACAATTTTTACTGTATCAAATACTGTGTTCTGTTCTGGTCACTTTTCTTCTGTTCTGTTCTGTTGATAATGATGTACAATAAAACCGATTGTCATTTTCTTCAATTTTGCATCTAAAAAGTTGGACAGAATAAACTTGGATCAATGTACTAAATGAGGATGTAGAATGACTTGGCTGTATTATTATGATGAATATAATTGTCATATTTTGTGGTAAGACCCGCTTCCTTGGTCAAGTGGTCAAGGCTGATGACTTCAAATCACTGTAACCTCTCTCTGATGGAGGATCGTGGGTTTGAGCCCAGCTACCGACCATGTCTCTTTATGTGAGGAAGTAGGCAGTTGCTTACGGAGGCTGGGAGTCTAGTATTGGTTCTTCCCAGGAACGATGGTTAGGTGAACTGTTTGCCTCATATGACTGACTGTTGAAAAGGGGCGTAAAACTCTGTATAAACAAACAAACAAAACTGTTTTATGTTAATATATATTTGTAGGTGTCTTATCATTTGCAAGACTATCAAGAGTTGATGAATGAAAGTTATAAAGTATGTAAAGTGCTAGATCTGATTTGTGAGAAATCAATGAAGGCTCAAGACACTGATGATGTGATGGCTGTTAAGTCTCACTATTTTGCTACTGTTATAAGAAAAGCTAAAGATAGTGACAGTCTAGACAAATGGATAAAGTGGTAAATATAGTCTGTACATAAAATAATGTAGTAATCACTCAGGTCTTGAGGAATTCAGAAAACAAAAAATCCTGGTGAACAATTATGACATATATTTACTATATATCGAGGGTTCAACGCAACAGTGTCGTAACTCATATTGAAATAAGAACAAGTTAGGACTGTGTTGCGCTGAGCCCTCGATATGTTCTTATATTGAGAATTTTATTAATCAAATATTAAAAAGTAATAGTTGAACATTAGTGTAGTAAATCTGTACCTGCACAAGAAACATAAGTAGGGTCATCTTATTCTGATGTTACTATATTTGTACTGCGTCTTATTACAATCTTATTTGAATATTTGATTTAAACTTATTTCCACCCTAACAATAATTATTGTAATACAACACAGGTTGATAAAAGGAAGAGATTTAGATGGTCATCCTGAGAATCAAGATAAAGTTATCAGACAAACATTGAAAGAATTTCCCTATGTCGATTCTCAGTTACTTCAAAATATGGTCAGACAATTGTCAATGACAAAAGTGGTGAGTTTATTATTATTAATCACTTGCCTAAAGATTGTGTGTTTTGTTGATTTTTCTGAGGTAGTGTTTACAAAATTTTCTTTTGGCAAACATTTTTTTCCGATTATTTTATGTTGGTGGTGTTTTAATCAACACAGGCCAGTGAAGTTTCAATCAATTTTAGTTGCACATTATTTTAATTTTTTCAAGAAAATTATTACATCGTAAGTGGCTGTAAACTTTCATGTGAAGTGTAATTATACCTTGCCAAAAAGTATTTACTTTTCGCCATTGTTATAGGTCAATGCTCTGTATGATTGTAAGATTATATCTTTATGAGTTTGACAATGATTTTCTTGATATACTTCAGGGAGATAGTCCTACATCTTTAAATATATTGAATCAAGGTATAAATGGACAGAAGTTTAACTTTGATGTGGAACAAGAATGTAGCACCTGTGGCGAATCTAACGCTAAAAAATGTGTCGAGTGTAAAATGGTATGTATGTATGGTCTATAAGAATGGATTGGTTAGCTCAATCTTCATGATCTTCGTCATTGAATTATAAATATTTTCTCAGATTTAGAGATGTTTTTTTTTCTCAATATTTCTCAAAAGTAATGCCTTTATTTCATAACTGATTCTACGGTATCTTTCCAAATAGTCAAAAACGTGTCAGCAAATATCTTCGTAATTAAGTGTACAAGTTTTCATTCATTATTATATTATGGAAATACTTTTGTTTGTTTACATTTACCTTTATTTGTCTAACTTTAAGTTTGTACCTATTTTTCAGGCTTTCTATTGTAATAAAAAATGTCAAAAACTACATTGGCCAACTCACAAGAAATTCTGTGCCCAGTTAGCAAGTAAGTGCAAAATGATGCTACTTATGCCGTGACAAATGTTGTCAGATTAGAATACTACCGTATATGCTCGACTATAAGACGCATTTTTGAGACTCAATTATCAAACTTGACGAGGGGGATGCGTCTTACAAGCGAGTCACACTGGAGAGATAAAATATTTTTTCCAAAATCTTATACTTTTGACAGAATATTTCATTTTATCGACCGTAGATTGCGTTTTCGGCGAGGCACCCCCACCCACTATTTGTCCAACAGTTTAGCAAAAAAAAAAAAACATTACCTACCGTATAATATGCTGTCAGCATTAATAACTTTCTGTTCTTATCTTATCTAACAGGTTCCTTCACCCTTAGATGAATTATTTCATAATTAAGAACGAGTTAATCGTGTAAAATGTCGGCATCCTTTGATGTAACAAAATTTTCCTTGACACTTTTTCTTTTACGACTTATGAACAATTCACCGCCTTTGATCAATTAAATCATCCTTATTTCTAAAGTTCTATAGTAATTAGGTCACAAATTCAGCTCAACTTATGACCAAAAAAAATTTTTTATCACTTAGACCCAGAGGTTTAAAGTCCGCACATATTTTCCCACACTCCCAGACTTGTAACTATATTGATTTTCTATTTTTAGCGGTGTTGAAATATGCTTAGGTTTAAGGTTAATGTAACTGACGTCATAAATGATGCAACCCGTCAATCAAATGATCAGTTTCTTGCTCTCTGGTGAATATTTTACTCACATAAATTGAATTTAAATGTGACACACAATTACGGATATTTTCTGTGTAAATAATTTGTTACTGGATTATTTAGTAAGGTACGAGATTAATACAGATGTTATCACTTATCAGTGACAAAGAAGTTGTATTAGTAAATCATTAAGAGTTCTATTTGAGGTAATGCACATCTTGATGGCTTTTGTTTTCTTTGGTCGTGGTTTAGCAAGTTTGACACATTGTTTTGTTTGTGTGTGTGTTAATTTCTTTTGTATCCAGTGAAATTAGCACCTTTTATATCTCAACTTATCAAAAGCACAGTCTGTATGACATAATCGTTGCTGATTGCAATAGGTTAAACATTTGAATTAACATTACCTGGGGGCATATCAGAATAACAGATTCTCTTACTGTGCATTATGGGATATATATTAATTAACAGCCTGTAGAAGTTACTCCCCTTTGTTAAATTCTACTTTCTGTTTTAAACGACGGTCGGGAGCGATGCAATTTCTGCTTTGAAATAAAGCAATAATTTGCAGTTATTGTTTGATTTTAATCAGTTTATGTCAGAAGATTAACTCCCTCTGGAAATTTTAACTATCCTCGCTCGATCTCAAAATTCGACAGCGTCTTATAGAAGGGTCAATGCTAAATACCCCAGATTGCTCGTCCATTTCATAGGTGCGTCTTATAAGCGCATGCACCTTATAGTCGAGTATATACGGTAATTCTAACATGTTAATTGTCTTATGAAATCTTGTCAATTTAATTAGATCAAGTGACTGTAATACAAAAACTACTAACATAAACTGTATGTAATGAATAATCCTATTAGATAAAATTACAACCAGTTCTCCTTCATTCAGTTGCTTATGGTTAAGAGACAGTATAACAGGTTGATGAAGAAGGGTTTGTACATGGTATAAACGTGTAATGCCTAGGGTCATGTGCTTAATAATTTATTCAAAGAATATATTTCTACAGAGGAATTTGAGAGGCAAGAGAAATTGAATGAAGAGAATAAAAAACGTGAAGAGGAAGAACAAAAGAAGGAAGAACAGAAGAAAATGGAATCAGAGAAGAATAAACAAGGTATTGAAAGAGGAATCATCAAATATTGATTGAAATATTGTTTAATAAAAATTATTGAATCAAAGTAGATGACCAATTTTTAAAAAAAAGTTTAATAATGACGAGATAATCAGAGGAGTTAGAAATAAGTTACTGCAAATGTTAGCCATCATTAGACAATGTGTCGCATAAAAGACCTGTGGCTGCCGCTCCAAGGTCAAGTTTAAAATCAATATTTTATTTTGTTTCCATTCGGTAACTTTGTTATCTAAGGGTGGATTTTGGAAATACCAACAATGTGACTGTGTGTCATGTGTAAGACCCAGCATAAAACTGCCTCTCGAAAGAAATCAAGTTCACATCTTTAATAAGAATAGCCATAAACATTTCTGAACAACCGTCATACCTCAGATTTTAAACATTCTGTGTCAAGTGGCTTATGGGGTATTTGTCGTTCCTGTGACAAAGCTCTACTTATAATTGTCTTGTTTTCAGATGCTACACCCACAAATGAAGAATCCAGCAAGGTATAGTTGCAGCTCTTTTATATATCTTTACTGAGATGAATCAATAAGCTTTTTATGGTTTGCTTGATTATTATTAATTCTGGACTGTGACATGGTCACTATAACATAAAGTTATTTCTTCTTTGTCTTTTTAATCAGCATGAAAAAAATAAACAAATAGCCTAATTTTGTCTACTTTACAATATTATATTGACTCTTTTCTGTTCTATAAAATTTACTAATAAGCTTCTATATTGGGAATTGATATTTTCTGGATATTTTTATTCTAAATTATATTGTTTCCAGTGAATTGTGTCTTTAATGAACAAGATGGATCTTGTTTTCTATGTTCAAGCCAGCTACCATACAGGATATTACTTCTTGTTTTCCCTTTGGACACATGTGTTCTAAATTTGCCTGAAATTTGTACTTCAGATACCAAGTATTGTTTTTGCTCTTTTACCACCTTAGTTGATTAGATTGTACACAATAGACAGATCTTCATTGAATCTGTTTTGCATTAAAATATTCTCTTTACTATTTTTTTTCTATTACATAAGAATGTCATAGCAGAAAAAGAAAATATTGGATTACCAGGTTTGTATTTTGAATAGTTAATATTTCTGAATGATCGTTCATGGATTTAAACACAATTTTGTAGTCATTTTCTCCAACAATTTTCCATCTAGCCATGCACTTCTTATCTATAACGGAAGTTGTGCATAAAGGGTTTTAACTCTGTCAAAGGCTGAAGGCTCTTGAGTAATCTGCCCTTGAATTTGTATTTTGGTATTACATGTACATATGTGAAATCATTGTGTCACTCATAGTGTATCATGACCAGAATAATAGAGTGGGGGCTTCTGTGTTCTATGGGCACATTTCTCGTTTTCTAGGTAGCACTGGGTTTTATTACACAACACAATAATATATATGTTAATTTGCTATGTTAATTTTACATAAAAAGTTGCATATCTGCCGAGATTTGTAATTTGAGTCATACTGCAAACTGTTGACTGGTCAGCATTTTCGACTGTGAGACAGCTGCAATATCGGCTGTTCCGTGAATGAACATTGAGTAACACTAACAGTCAGTACATTCTGGTCAAGGGAAAAACTGGGGCCCTCGGTGTCGGGGTGTCACCCCTCAACCTCGGGACCATAGTTTCTGTCTGTTTCACTTATGCCAATGAAATAACTATATACTGTTTTCATCTATCCATAGTACCTGGTCCCAGGGCTATAAAACATAGAACCAGTCTTGCTCAAATCGGGATTTCATTCTTGAAGTTTTTCGCTTTAGGAGATATCACTGTTTAATGTTTCAGTTCATATTCAGATTAGTTATGCTGACAGTATTACATGTATTATTTTAAAATCATCATGGTTTAGTCATAAGCAATTCAGAAAAATTAAAAGGCTTAATTATAAGATTGAAGATTGATCTCAAGTTAATAACTTGAACCCTAAAGTTAGAGATCAGTATGTAGACCTGGATAACGATCTATGCCGCTGACATGTTGCATCATATGTTATTATAAGTTTGGTGAAACATCAAGATGTGTAAAATATTTTGACAAAATGATATGTTTTATATTTTAGAAGGTTTAAGTATGCCAGATATTGATAAAATATTAAAAGACAAGGAGATTGCAAAGGCCTTCCAGGTATGTGGATAATGACATTCTTTTCACTTAATAATGAATATCAAAAAGTCAAGTTTTCTTGTGAGGTATTTTTTTCTAAAAACACAAATTTATGCATTAAAACAGCCCAGTTTTATGACAAATTAGCAAAAATAAATACATATTCAACATATGGTGATGATGTATCCAATATTATATGGTGATGATATATTCAATATATGGTGATGATATATTCAACATATGGAGATGATATATTCAATATATGGTGATGATATATTCAATATATGGTGATGATATATTCAATATATTGTGATGATATATTCAATATATTGTGATGATATATTCAACATATGGTGATGATTTATTCAACATATGGTGATGATATATTCAACATATGGTGATGATATATTCAATATATGGTGGTGATATATTCAATATATAGTGATGATATATTCAATATATGGTGATGATATACATGTATTCAATATAAGAGATTATAAAAAAATTCTGACTTATACAGTATTAAATCAGAGAAAACTAGTTAAGTGCTTATTTTAATCTGACCAACTTTAGTTTTTTGATACCCTATAATTTCTAAGAATAAAATCTAAATATGTCAGACCGAATTGTATATATCCAAAGTAGTAAAGATACGTTTAGAACAAAATAGTGAAAAAGTTTCGCGAACTATCTTCAATATTTCTTTTAAGTCAAGTAACATGACTATTTTTTTAGGTCAAGTAACATTACTGTTTTTGCAAGCTTCAGTTATTCTCTTACATCCAAATATTGTCTGAATCATAATTTTAACTCATTCATATTTTTATTTCACTTTAGAGTACAAGTAATTGACCAGCGTCCAACCATATTTTTTACATTGACTTTGGTCAATATGTATAAGGTTGCACAACTAAAAACTTTAGTTTTTACATTATCGTCTGCCGCTTTCTATTTACTGTGTTATGTAATATTTGCCTTTCACTTTTAGAACCCAGAAATCATTAAGGCTCTAGAAGAAATTAGTCAGGATCCAAAAAACATAGAAAAGTACAAAGATAATGAAGCATTAAAGAAAGTCATACAGACCGTGCCTGACAAAGTCTTGGAATTAACTAAACAGATTGAGGAAGAAGCTAAAGCAAAGGAACAACCTGCCGTAAGTGAATTCTTGTCTTGACTGTTCGTCTTTATAAGATATACTGGTACTATTACTAGATTTGCTTGTCATTGCATTTTTCCATGTTACGGATTCAGTGATGTTTCTTTTGCATCATAAATTTGATCATCCTTGACCTCTGATAAAGGGATGTGGTTGGTTGCGTCTTTAAAGAAGGGATCAGAACTGGTTAAAACTATTAGGAAATATAGATTTTTACGCTAAGAGTGGTATTGAACTAACAATGAAGTAATTTGCTCTTTAGTAGAAATCTTATCTAAACAAAAAGGTATAACTTATATGCTGCTTAGGTCAGGTAGCTTTGAATCGTATGCCTCTAACAGGATATGAACCTACATTGTTTGTGATGACTATGATAAAGTTGATTTGACTAACCTTACTGCTTCTAAAAGTTGGTAAAGTTTGACTTGTCATATTATAAGTTACATCATACATGTAAGTTCTGTTACAGTGATAATGAATTAGAAGTTTAGCTTTTGGTTGTTTGCTTAAAGAAGATTTATTATTTGTAAAAAATTTACATTTTTTATTACTAAGTGTTTTAATTTACTGTGAAAGTTGTAAGTTATTGCTTCAGTTTCAAATATCTTACAGATGACAGCTGACAGTTGAATGGAAGAAAGGAATGACACAAACAACTTCTACGGAACGGGCAGAGTTATGCTGTCTTTTGCATGAATACGAACTTTAGTGTCTTTAGACATAGAAGTGGAAAGTTTTAGGATAAACTCACAGCTATCTTACAACTTCCATTGTATATAAAGAAGAAATGTTTAAACTTACCGTGACATTATGTTTCTGTATTTCAGATGTTTACTCTCTGTTTCCATGGAATGTGTTAATATATTCTGAAAGAAGTCTTACTAGTCTTTTTTATCTTGTAGAACATTATTATTATTTTGTTGTGTTTTATATTGACAGACTTTGTTGTTTTCTTGAAAAAAAATCATAGGGTGTGCGTTAAGTCAAGAAAAACACCATTAACAAACATTATAGCTATGCTTAAATATTTTTCTTAAGAATCAAAATATTTTTTCTATTTTAGCTCTCATGAGCACAAACAGCTCAGAGTGAGCTTTTGTTATCGGTCATTATCCATCGTTGTGCCTTGTCAACTTTTGCCTTATAAACACAATAGAGGCCACAGTTTAGATGATCTCAAAAATGAGTTGGATAATGGGTCATTTGGGGTAAAAATTTAGAGGTCAAATTACATGAAAACCTTGTGAACTCTCTAGATGTCACAGTTTTGATTGGATCTTCATGAAACATTGTCAGTATGTTTCTCTTAATGTTATCTATGACAACAGGTCATCTGGGGTCAAAAACTAGGTCACCTGGTCAAATCTTTGGAAAACCTTATTAACGCTCTAGATGTCATGGTTTTGATTGGATCTTCACCAGACCTTGTAAGGATGTATGTCTTAATGATATGCAGGACAAGATCGAACATGAGTCATCTGGGGTAAAAAACTAGGTCACCTTATCTTTTTGTCAGAAACCATAATGCCTAGAGCTTAGATATTTGTTGTGTAGCATTGTCTAGTAGGCCTCTACCAAGTTTGTATAAAGTATGGCCGTAGGGTCAAAATTGGCTCCGTCTAGGGGGTTACTTGTTTTATATAGTCTCATATAGGAAAGTTCTTAAAAATCTTTATGTCGGAAACCATAAGTCTTTGAGCTATGATATTTGGTGTGAAGCATTGTCTAGTAGACTTATATATAGGTTTTTAGAACCCAATACATTTTTCATAGTTTCTTGAAGATTATTTGTTGTTTATATATAGTTTGTTTGCAATTTTAATTATCTTGATCATGTCTCTGTATTTATCATATTGTGATCCCTGGTGTTGTTTCTTTGCCACATCATAGCCAAGGTAACATGTTTTAAAACTCTAAAATCATACCTACGGTAAATAGTTGAGTTGTTGATCTGAAACAGCTGGCAATAACATCTAAAACAATTGATAAAATAAAAACATAAATCCCATACATAAAATATTGTTAACTTTGGCCTTTGCTGTTTTAGCTTATGTATGGCTATGAACTGACATTTGGTTCTGAAGGATTAACTTCTGTTATTACTGTTCATCAACAACAGAACTATTTACATTTAATTCCAATTTCCAAACCTTTACAAGAGTTGGTGTGTAATTAATATGGCTCTAATTACTTTTATTTCTAAATGCATTCCTTAATCCCTTAATAAATCCTTCATTTTTAGCTCAGCTGTTTTCAAAGAAAAAGTCTAGCTATTGTGATCACTGTGTCATCTGCGTAAAAAAAATTAATGTAGCTCATAACTCAGAAACTATAAGAGGTAGCAACATGAATTCATTGGTGGATAGATCTCACTGAGGCGGTGAAGAGACGAGCGTTGATACCATTTGCGGCGCTCTTTACTTTTATAACGACATTCTATAATGTAAATATCTAAAGAAAGTTTTGGTATTGTCAAGGCAGTTCATGTTACGCTGAAGTATGTTGATTTAATTGGTTGTGATTATATAAGTATTGTATGCCTTTATGTTTATTATAATTTGGCATAGTAACTGGCAAATTTCTTCCATTAATAACTGTTACCTTTTCATACAGCACTTTCTTGATACCAAAAGAAAATGAACTCTTTTTTATTCAAGACTGATATTTTTAGAAAATTTCGTAATATTGTATGTAGAGAATAGTATTAGCATTTATTATCAGTAAATATTTACAGTATATGGATTTTTCTTGAAGTACATGTAGTCACTATCAGTATATTTGAAACCATCTTTTAATAATATTTAATTCCATTCTAACTTTAAAACACTTTCAATTCATCATTCCAGAAAAATAAAGATTTTGTCTTTAATGTTCTTTATGCCATACACGTACATTAATAAATTCATGTTCAATGTTCAGACACTCTTACAGCAATGCTCAGAGGACAAAACATGTTTTATGTACATGCAGAGGTCGTGTCAGTCTTTGTTTGTTGTAAAAGTGTGTTATTGATTAAAAATGTTCAATGTTGTCGGTTATATTCGTTCTGTATGATTTTCTGACAGAAATAAACTAATAAAGTATTTTCACTATTTCTAATGTTTTTATTTTTGTTTGAATTTTCTTTGTCTAACACTTCAGTTTATTTGGTTCATGATTTTACCAGTTTTGCCTGTTTTAAGTGACTTCGTAGGACCAGAAAAGATAAGTTGTGTTAACAGCGATCTGACTGACCTCAAGCCCTAAAGTTTCAAATAGAAAAATCTGAAGACCAGAAATATTTGGAGACATATCATACTTCTTGATGTTCCTGTTACTGATTAAAACAAAACAAAACCAAGCAAATAATCACAGAATAAAATAATTTTTGCAAGAAGCAACATGAAGATATTAACAATCTTTTGAATGCATAAAGTTTGATAAACATTGTATACCAATGACTGAATGGTATCAAACTTGTAAACAAAATCAGTAATTAAAGTCCAAATCTAAACAGCGCCATGTCAGCATTAAAAATGCAGGACATAAACCTAATTTGATCAAGGTAATCTAGAGTCCAAGTTGGATCTAAATGTGGTACGATAGTGTCCATTAAAGGTTCCTAGTCAATTCTTCACTTGGTCAACTTGTCCCCGAATTGATCAACTTGTACGGAAAATATGGTCAACTTTCCGTCCCCTTGGTCAACTCATCATCTGGTTTAGTATAATAATGTACTACATGTATATGACTTCATAACATGAAATTGGTATGTACATGTATTAAAATTGGAGATTATGGTAATATCACAAGAACAATACATATTGTTGAATAAGAATTGATCATCAGATGAAATAAATCATATATATTGGATTATTAAAGCAGACATAGCTATATGAACTTAAAGCAACATAGGCTATACATTTACAAAGCATATGACTGATAGATTAATTGTGTATGTTTTTGTCCTATTATAAACATACAACAAAACTCAATATAATAATATAATAAACCTCTTATATATTATGTTGTAAAAGAGAATGCAAATTACATATCGGAAAAAAACTTATATAATATAAAATTACACTAAAAGTTTGGATCCGTCAATGTTTTATCACAATGAGTTGACTAGCTCTCCGTTTCCTACAGCAGTACGGTCTTAGTGGGTTTTAGTATATACCGTAATTTTACGCGTGTCTGACCTTGACGCGGAACTGTTTTCACAAGTAAGCGCTTAAAATGAGAGCGCGGTAAGGCATCACACAGAATTTAACAAAACGAAACTGGTTTCCATCTTATTAAAGGTTGGTACAGATATTGTTGAAACATTATCTTTGCTTATTAAGCAGTGTTTTTTATTAAACCACTATCTCATAATTTACGGTGATGCTAAAGTGGGTGGGGTGAATAATTCTAGAAGCAATAGCATTTTTTAAATATACTGGGTCAGACTCTCGAAGATGTCAAATGATTTAATCTGATCACATCTAATACTCACGATTTCCATTTACATTGTGACCATCGAGTTAAGTGCATGTAATTCTTGTTTACCATTTAGAACTCATCTCCGATCTGATCATGGTTGACATTTCTGTCATTATTCTTTGAGCTCGTCTCTTTGCTCTTAGACTAGTAGAACTAGAAGGGTCTTTGACGATGATACCTTTGCCTGTTTGCATTACATTGCAGTTCATCGTCAAAGCCACTTGTTCTTTAAAAGCTACCAGTAAACGACTCAATCTGAGTCGCGTTCGTTTTCCTATTTAACACACAAATTTCCATAAAACTTGTGTATAATTCGACAAAAATATACCTTCAACAGACGAAAGTTATAAAATATTTTGCTGATGTTTCATACTACCCTTAGTTTCAGAATTGTTCTCGTAAATGCTTTGGATTAAGTCCGTAGCATTCCGGAAAGCATGTAAATTGATCTGATTCAATAGACGCATGAACAAGCGTCTTAAGCTGTTGACTTTGTAAGAGGACAATTCCATAACTAAAATGGTCAACAAGATGAAATAAAAAAGACCAGTTTAGTTATGGGACCCATAATTACTCTGAGACCTGCTCACGGTTTATTTAATAATTAATTGCTAAAATGGTAACCACACTAAGTCTCAGAGCAAAATTAAGTTATAAGTCAATGTTAGTATACTGGCCGTCCCTATTACCGCCTACTTAATTCTTTACCAGTGTTAAAATGCATGACAGTACAAGTCTGCAATCATACAACCATTTAATCATCATAAGCAATTCTTCTTGTTGTCGAAAAACATAAAAATACTCTCAATAACAATAAAATAATACATCAACTGATCGCATTTCTTGACACACTGACGTCCATAATGATTTTTGTTTGATGACCTTATTACCGCCTTTCGACCAATCAAATGCGAGATACGTAGTAACGCGGGAAATTCCTGCGTCAGTACTAAATTCCAATCAATGTGCAGACCATCTATCATTTGCAGAAATATAAAAAATTATGTTTTAAGAGATCTAATGCATTAAAATGCGTCACATTCATATAGCGGTGTTAATTTGGATTGAATGCAAATGGCGGTATGAACGATAAATTGACTTGACTGTAGAAATTATATAAATCATTGATGTAAAATGTTTTAAAGTCGCGGCATGCATTGTAAACAATAGTCTGGTTCCCTGCCAACAAATGCCACACGGAAACGGAAGTGGAGGAGACACGCATGCGCAAGTATTGTTATTATCCGGGCATCGGCGGTAATAGCATCACCGCGGTAATAGGCGTACAAGGGATACTATTACAGTCTTCATGCAAACCCACTTACCTACAGCCTGGGGCTAGTAAATTTCCTATCGGGCTAGTGGATTTTCTAAAAATGTGTATTCGGGCTAGTGGTAAATTGTTTATTTTCAACAGTCCACATATAATTCGGGCTAGTGCTTTAAAAAAGTTAGGTCGAACACTGCTATTATAACTTAGTCAATCATTTTTTATGCACTAAAGTCTAATAAGCCTCGACTGTTTATGATGGGGAGACACTTCGATTTGGCCCGTCCCGCACAGTCAAACTTAGGACTGCACATTTGTTTGCAGAAAATCCCCAATTAAAACCTGATGGGCATGATAACTACAATATCTGTGAATAAATTGAACCATTCTGTTGGTAGAAAACAAGTAACTTTTAGTTTCTATATTGGTTTGAGAAAAAAAAAATTCCGACATACCTTTTCTCAATTTCTGTAAGGTGCACTTAATGTTATCTTTCCCTCCACTATTCCTATATGTAAAAAGAATCCAGTGTAAAAAGAAAACGCCTATTCTCAAAGATTCGCTGACCCTGTACATCATTACTACATGTAGTGAAGTTTGCATTTTGTAACTTCTTGAACTTAAAGGTTAAAATAACTTAAATATTATATTTTCTCAAGTTATTGTTATACTTATAGTGTAATACTTGTTAAGTTATAGATAAGAAAGGATTTATAGAAATAACCCCCCCCCCCCCCCCCCTTCCTGAAAACTCAAGTCACCAACAGTTGAATTTCAGAAAGTTATCAACAAGTTACAGTTTAATCTGAATTCTGATTTTTTTAGGTTTAGTGTCAAACTAGTGTCAGACCTGGTAAAATGTCAGATGAACCAGCTACTGTCAAACAAGAAGAAAATGAAGAAGTCTTTGAAAACTATGGAGTGTTTCAAGATGACTATGAGTTTAAGTTTGTACAAGAAGGGACAGATAAGACCACCCTGATGTTACCCACCGTTACTTATGACAGCATGGATGTTAAATATTTCAATATCGAAATAGAAGTCGAAAATTTGTTGAATGTTGAAAATATTGTTGCAGAAAAAACTGATAATAATACAGTAAAATATTGCTTTAAGATTGCTAAACACAGTTTTGTACATGATGTGGAATTCGATAGTGAAGCGATTGCACAGCCTGCAGAAAAGGGTAATCAGTTTTCAGATAAGAAAGTGAGTGAAAGTGTTGATGTACATAACTATAGTAAAAGTAAAGTAGTGACCAGTCCTCCTGCAGAAAATGAAAATCAAGTTGTAAAAGTATTACAGATTATTGGTGAAGATGGAAAATCGGCAGCAGTTTGCGTGAAAACTAAAGAAGCTTTAGATGGGACTGAACTTTTTGATGAACAGGACCATCACAATGAATTGATCGATGATGAGGAATATCATTTAAAAATCGGAGAAGGTGACGATGGTGATGATGATGATGACTTAGAAGACATGGATATACCAAGAAATGCATCTGCATCAAAAAGGAATAGACCAGTCCGCATGACTCCAGGAAAGGACAGAAAATCAACCAGAAAATACCAGAGAACTAATCACTACAGCAAAAAAGATTCTGAACAATTTACTATAGAGACAAATGAAGCAGGTCAGTATTAGTAGAAAATGATAATTTTTATTTTGTTGAATAGTCATTCTTAGATAAGTCCTATTTAATCAATTTCAGTGATGGGAAATGCAGAAATGTTAATACATACCAGGGTGCTCACTAGTTAACAAAAGTTGAGGGTCAAAATGATACATAATAATGTTTCAAAATCAACAAAAACTTCCTTCTGAGGTCAGTAAATTTGACCCTTGGATACAAATTCTCAGGAGTCAGAAGTTTTACTTTGCTCATTTCAAGTCAAAATGCCATTTCAATGGTCAAATGAGCACCCTGTACAAAAACAGTACATACATTAACCACTTGTCATATTTCCCCAATGCTTTAAAAATATATATTTGTATAAATTTGCTGTATGTCTACAATAAGACCCACTAACTGGATATGAAAGCTGATTAATCATTTGCATTGAAATTTGATGTTTTCTTGTTGGCTTACCTTGCAAATTATCTGCTGAAGTTAGGACCTGTTCTTCACACTTCTATTTGCAGGTGTGCAAAAGTTCACTTGTAGAAAATGTGGAAAACAGACTAAAACAGCAGGCAATATGCAAGATCATGTGAAAATGCATTCCTACACGAAACCTTTCCCTTGTCCCGAGTGTTCTCTATGTTTTAAGTACCCTAGATCATTAAAAAGACATATGGTGCGGCATCAAGAAAAAAAGATTGTTTGTGATATTTGTGGTGCCCTGTTTCATAGTAGAGCAGAACTGAAGAGTCATTCTAGTGTTCATACAAAAGATAAGACGCACATTTGTAATATATGTTTTAAAGCATTCAATCATTTCTCTTCATTGTTAAGACATCGAAATACACACATTGATAAACTGGAACGTAAGCAGTGTATATGTCATATATGTGGTGCTAGCTTTTTACGTAAAGATTATGTGAAAAGACATTTATGGAAAACACACAATATAATTGTGTAAAATGATTGTAAAATTAACAGTCCTACATGCTCAGAAGTGGATATAATCCCGAGTGTGGCTTACAAAGGGTATATACTGTACAAAGGTTTGAAGAAATTGAAAAGATTTCTCATCAAAAAGAAAAGGATATATTAAATGAGCAGTTCTTGGAGTTGAAATTGTACAGCAATCTAAGAATAATGTATGTACATTGTTTCAATAAGTTATTTATAATCATTTTATGGCTAAATACACTGTGTTTGTCAAGTCATACATGTATGTTGATTTTCAATTATTATTTACTCTATATCTGAGATCTTCTAAATAAATTGATAAAGACTATGGAAATTTACTTGAAAAAAATATTGGATGTAATTGTTTAAAAGAATATAAGTAATACAATAATCTTTCAATAAAAACATCTCGCAATATGATTGTCAGGTAAACTATCTGTATGATATCTCAAGTGGATTTCTCGTGTATTTTCGTAAACATATTATACATACCCATGATCATGTATGACAATGAAATACAGAAAGATGCATGCAAAGTTGTCATTCAAAATTATCTTTATACCATCTTTTAAAGTCCTGTAACAGACAGTAATTGAGCCATAACAAATTTTTGTCAAGATTTGATTACATTTTTCTCTGTGTGGTTTGAATGTTAAAAACTTAAAATATTTACAAGCCATGCTTTTAAAAGATCCAATTACTACAAACACAAGCTACTTTAGTAGAATTTTGTTAAATCTACATTTTGTATTTCCTTTGTTTTATAAATGTTATGTATTCATGCTATATGTCCATATTTGTCTGATCAGTTTCATGAACATATTACTCGTTCGCTGCAGTAGGGAATAAAAAACTAAATAGTTTAAACATTGAATGTAATTTTCACTGTATTTCTTAAGATACAGCTTTTTACCATGAGTTGCACAGCTGAATCTCTTGAATAAATACTTAAATAATAAACATCTAAGGGAGGTAATCACTGTTATAAAATTTTGACTTAGTTTGTGATGTTTTCGATCTCATTAATTATCTTATAAATGATTTGATATTTTTCTGAATGTACATTTACCTATCTTTCTTTTGCTCTTTCAGATGAAAAATGCTTTCAGTGTTTGAAGTGCCAATACACTTCTAAATGGATGGGAAATATGCGTGATCATGTCCGTATACATACTGGGGAGAGACCATTTGTCTGTGATGTATGTAACAAGGCTTTCACAAACCAGTCATCCTACAACAACCACATTATCATCCACTCAGATGCTCGGCCCCATGTTTGCAAAATCTGTGGATTTGCATTCAAAGTTAAGCGACTTCTGGTGAAGCATGAGCTGCGCCACACTACATGCGGGCGGTACAAATGTCAGTTCTGCGGAAAGTGTTATTACACTAATACGGAACTTAAAAATCATTTGCCAGTACATACAAGGGAACGAAATCACAAATGTGACGTTTGTTTCAAAACTTTTACTTCTGTTTCATCTCTGTCCAGGCACAAATTAATTCACTCAGGAGGAAATTACCAGTGTCATTTATGTGGAAGTGTGTTTTTAAGAAAGGAGTATTGGCGAAAACACATGATGAAGTCACATAATTATGATGAAAATGATGCATTATTAACGAAGAGGATTCGTTATACAAATATAGGGATAGGTGGTCAGACTGACCTACTGAATGTCGGTGAAGAAAGAGAGGAAGTTATAAAAGTGACTGCAGGGAATACTTTGAGTACTGAAGATGTTGGTACAAGTATGGAGGTACAAGGAGAAGAAGAAGGAGAAGTTCAATATATCATCAGTCTAGCATACTAATATGAGAAATCAAAAGGCATGGCTGTATTATTCCTGTGAACTTCACGATTTGGCCTGACATTTAAATATTTTATTTATTGTAAGTTCTTCTCAGTTTTATTTATAGAGCTGACTTTCAAGACTTATAAATTGATATGTTTGTATTTGTGTCCAAGGGGTGCATTTTTAAATATAACTCAAATTTGTATAATTTCTTGGATATATATTCTATATATTGATATATGCATTTGTGTTCAGATGTTATTAATGATTCAGTTTTTCATGTGTAACAGTGTATTAATACTATTATATTACTGGTAATGATATTTGAGAAAACTTTGTGATCTGGTATTATAGTTTATACATGTAGTCTCTTATTTGATGTTTGAAAAATCCAACATAATGTTTTAGGGTATGTTTATGATTGCATTTTAGGGGGTAAATGTAGGACTTTACATATATATGTAATGTACATACTTAGCTTTTTATTCATGGAACTATTTTATTTAAGTCATGGTTACCTTTGCTTACCTCAAAATACAATTACAAGAACTGACATTGACAAATATGATTTTGTATTGAAAAGTTTGTACAAACCTTACTGACTGTGTATAATGAAAGTATTAAGATGTCAGTATTTTAGTATTTTTTGTTTCAATGTCTGATCCTGTATCAAATATCACAGCTTATGACCCCTAGCATGTTAATATGCAGGGATAATGTTTGAAAGCCTACTTTATGGGTTAAAAATAATTTTTTAATTCATTAAATCTTATAAATGCTAAAATTGTACAATCAATTTGTTTTATATATCTATAAATCCTTCATCAGTGTTGTCAGTAAAATAGTACACATTAGTACACTGTATGTAGTTTGTTATTTGGTTATTATCGCCATATGTTCACTCTTACAGAATATTAAGCCTACTAATGCTCAATATTTATTAATACAGTTATGTGTTCATGAAATTTACACTATCTTGTACATGGTATCTTCGTGAAATATGTTTTTGTTGGAAGTACTGTTACATTTTAATGATGTATATTTTTAATTGTTATATATTTGTGTTTCATACTTGAATTGTAAGTTACATCATTGATGTATGATTTTACAGTGCTTTATTTCTATGAATTGCACACTGAATTTCTGTAAATTAACATTAAATTAATCCTTGACAGATATATCTGTATGTTCACAGAACTACATTTATAATAAACATTTTATTGATTTATTTCATTTCTAATCATTAATTTTGTTCTTGTATTTTTGGTATATTCTGTTGTTTGAACATTGAATGGTAACATTTTGATATATATATGTGTGTACCGGTATGTAGTGATTGTTGATTTGTCTGCATTGTTGAACAGGATGGAATTGCTAAGTGACAAGAGCAAAAATATTTACTTTTAATATTCATATGTTGAAAATTTGATGAAAAATTGACCATTCAATTTTGCCCTAGAAGAACAATTAAGTATTTAATCATAAAAGATGGTAGACATTTATTACAGACAATATAACAGGTTCTACATTTAAAACATTCTGTAGTATTGATATTAATGGTAATAAAACTAGAATCTCCACACATGTATTTCGTGTAGATGTCTGTATTGTTTTAAATGATGTTGATGTTAAATATTTTTTTAGCTCACCTGAGCAAAGCACAGGGTGAGCTGGGAGTATGCTTTTTTGTTCGTCATCCGACCGTCCACACTTTTCAAATTACTTCTCTTACAGGACTGTCAAATAGAAGAAACTCCACAGGGATGATCTTTGGGTGGTCCTTTACAAATTTGCTAAAAATTTTATTCTATGCGGAACTCTTGTTTCCAAAAGGAAAAATCTTCTCGTCTTATACCACAAGGTGTAAAGTTTAGATATTTAGCATGGAGCACCATCCAGAGACTCTCTAACAAAGTTGCTAAAATAATGTCCCTGGGTTCGTAATTGGCCCCATACCAGGGGTCTTTTTTTAAATTAGATTTAGAAAATACAAAAAAGTCTTCTTGTCTGAAAAAACATAGATAAGCTTAGATAATTTGCTTGTAGCAACGTGTATATAGAGGCCCTCTAATAAATTGCTAAAATAATGTCCCTGGAGTCTATTTTCCAATAATTTTTACTTGCTGCAGCACATTTAAACCAAATTCGTCAGTGATATTTGCCATTACCCATTTCCAGGTGAGCATCCCAGGGCCACTTGGTCCTCTTGTTCTTTCTGTTCTGTCTCAATTTTGATTTGTTTGTAAATATGTGCTCTTCCGATTCGTTGAAAGAAAGAAATGTATAAAATTTAAAACCAAGTATTTCTATGTTGGTTATGTTTAGATATCAACATAAGTCATATTCAAATGAGGATTAATTCTTGTTGGTAATACTTGTCGGTCTGTTCTTTGACATACTGACCTCAAAATCTATAGGGGTCATCTACATGTGATGACCAACCTCCCAACCAAATCAGAGGAGCTTAGGCCAAATTGTTCTCTACTTAATAGTCGGACTAGGTTTGGTTACAGACCTTCAAAAGGGGGCATAATTATAACTTTGAGTTGATACGAAACAAAGCCCATATAGACGATATATATGTCCATGTAAAAACACTTTCATTCAGATTAAGTGTCCGTATGTTAAGTATAAAATTAAACGCCACTTCATAATTAGAAATACCTACTATTTCAGGTGTTTGTATTCAAAAACACACAAAACAATAAATACTTTCTATCATGTTTGTATTAATAATAATGAGTTCATAAGATCATAGCATATATATTTTTAATTGGTCATGAAATATATCTTGGTAAGTATAGTATTTACTTACATAGAACAATGCATCCTATTCACAAAGCTTCACAACAAATAGATACAGAGATACCTATCTCAAGCATGTACATACAGAAATGAACATAAAACAATGAAATGTCGACCAATGAAAAGTTATCATTACTCATGATTTCACATGGTCTTCATAAAAATGGATCAGATGATAATAATAAAAAAAAGATAATTTATAAAATCAAGAATCCTGAGATAACTTTGTATTATAAATCAAGTGGAATTTATTTATAGAAATAGCTAATTTTTCATTCAATATTAATTAAGACAGCAAAAATGAAACTTGTGAAAAAAATGTTTACCAGTACATGGAATGGCATTTTGGAAGACTTCTGGAGAAAAAAAATTATAACAGAAAAAAGAAAATTAAATTCACCCTTGAATAATTCTGGAGAGAAAAAAACAACACAAATAATTTACATCATTCTAATTATATCTTAGTATAGCATCTGTATGTAACGGTATATCATATAATCTTAGTATAGCATCTGTATGTAATGGTATATCATATAATCTAGCAGATTTTGATACATAAATGTACAAACAGATATATTAACAACAAAGTGCCCTTGTTTTAATTCTTTAAATGAGTAAGTACAACTGTACTATGCCCTAACAATAATGATATCCTTCATAGTATGATATCATACTCTATCAATTACAATACAAGAAAAAAATTGCAACTCCAACAAAAGGATAAGTATTACGCATCGAAAATAAGTTCATATAAAAAGCTTTCATGCATTCATGACACAGTTCGTAACATTTACCCCAAAAATCGTTCAATATCAAATATACATGTATCATACAAATAGGTACTTGCCCATAATTACTCATGAAAAAAACAACACATAACATACACAATAATGAATATAAATATATGATTCACAAATATAAAGAAATTGCTTGTACTATTTACAATATTCAGCAGCTTATACAAGGTCAGAAAAATATCTGTTAACAGTTACTTGACAAACCCTTTTTTTGGCGAAAACCCTTAATTTTAAATGGTAAAATGCAAAGTACGAAAATGACATTTGAAAATAATTTGTACCTTGTATTCTAACAAGTGGGGCTTAGAAAAAAGAAAAATCAACCAAATGACCGTCCT
The DNA here is from genome assembly GCA_964023205.1 of Lutraria lutraria. Classification (NCBI taxonomy): domain Eukaryota; kingdom Metazoa; phylum Mollusca; class Bivalvia; order Venerida; family Mactridae; genus Lutraria; species Lutraria lutraria. The sequence goes on along the minus strand of OZ026843.1, from coordinate 17,638,025 downwards.
GATTTGATCAAGTAACCCGAAATAACTTATTTACAGCCTTTAATCATTCAGTACTGTCACATACTGTTTATTGGCATTTAAATATAAACATTTCTACATTACAGTCAAAGTAAACAACACATACTGATCAGGTCTGCAGACATGTTCATTTTGTTCAACTGGATTATCTGAACAGGTACATGTTATTATCAGGTAGGTTTAAAACTTTCAAACAATTTGTTCAACTCATCAACCACAAACAGAAAAAATAACTAAAACAGAGATTGCATTAGGATTTCTCAGAGTCTATCACGTAAATAAATCTAGGTATATGTGATCACATAATTATGCAGCTTTAGGCTCGTTAATGAGAGCAGAATAATTTGAAAGAAACCATAGGCACTCGATTTCATGGTTTTCATACCCATTCAGACGTTATTTTTCAATTAAACATATCAAACAACGCACATCTGTCAATTGAAAATCTTCACTTTTTTTCCCACTATTTAGCATATAAAAAACATCCAGGTAAGTCACTAGCCATCTTTTCAATTGACAGATGTAAGTAAATACATAGATAAGTTATTTATATATATAAGCAATATATTTCAATTAGTGTAACCTCCAATCAATCCTGACACATACAGTTATTGACTTGGCATAACTATATACCTTGTCAAAATAATTTGCTGAATTTAAGAATAAATCTATTGAATCGTCATTACATCTTAAGCAGGCATTCATGCCTCACAGGGGTAAATGAAAACTTCTCATTACTACAAATAACCTCAAAGACACAAGTACAGTCAAACTGTGAATAAAGGCCACTTTTGGGAAAAATAAGTTGCCTTTTTTGACAAGTGGCCTTTACTCAGAGGTTATTTTGTTCAAACTAATCAATGAACATTTTTAAAAGAATGGCCTGTATTCACAGGGTGGCCTTAATTCGGAGGTGGTCGCTAACACTGGTTTGTCTGTATATCACATATGAGTATCACATATCTAGCCACAATGCACCAGTACTGCTTCACATAGTATTATACAAACAACAGTTAATAAACAACAGATTTAGGAATTTGTTCACATAATAATAAATTTGTGTCTCTCAAAAATCTGTCAAAAGCAAACAACAAATTGAATTATTCTATAAAATGTATCTAAAATATTGCAAAAACAATCATATGAGAGTAATTTCAAATACATATCAAATAGCAGAAAGACCTACAAAACTGAGGCAAAAATATTGAAACTACCGAAAGTTCCTTGAAAAAGTTATGCACAGAATTTCAGTAACAATAATATGATTATTGCATATGATAGAAATCACAATAAAATATATTAGGTTTTATGTCTAGACGATGTCCTTGCATGGTTTGTGTACTAGTACCTTGTTCTTCGCAAGAATCTGTCTATTTCTCCACACAAACCATTTAAATCTGCAATGGTTGATAAATGGCCTTCAACCAAATGATCACAGAGAGCATAGACTGTTCCTAAGGTTTTAAACTCATGACCATAAAGTCCATAGAATAACTACCGGTACTCTATGTGGTCAGTGGAAGAGTAGGACAGAAACCAAACAAACCCTTCATAAAAGTTCGGCATCCTGTATTTTATCAACAAGGAGTTAAATTTGGGGTTAAGTTAATCTGGTTAAAAGATGGTTAAAATGTTCGTATAAAATTAAGGTAAATTTGCACCAGAATATTGCGTTCAAAGCGGCGGCTGGGGTATTAGTCACATCTGTGAGGAAGCTCTAGTTTTTTGTCTGTTTACTCATCTGATTGTCAAGGCTGTCTATGATATGGTACAACAAGGGCATGTATCTTATTTCTGGTTGACTTTTAGTAAATTTCTTTTAAAACCTAACTTCAAATTTAACCTAGCAGTTTTTAACCAAAGTTTATACAAATGGGTGTTGATAAAAAAACAACATACAAATTAAGTAACCTATTTATCACATAGGATCTGATATAGTACAATTGTTTAACAATTGGAAAAATATCCGACTTAAACAAAAATTCATCATACTAGTAAAATGATGGAATAAATTAATAATGTTTATCATGTAAATAATAAATTTTCTATAATTACCAGATTCATGTATGAATGATCAGAAGGAATGGCTAATTTTTTATCCTAAGATTTAAACAAAGAATGGTAAAAAGGTAAATATTACACTGAATTGTGTGTAACATTAAATTAAAACAATCGGTCAAACACGACAGGTTCCTAAGTAACTCATTTTATAAAAACAAGTAATGGATATAAAATACTATTATATAAATCTGTATGAATCTATGAACAAAGCAGAGTTGAATGAGTCAATTTTCACTCTGGCTGAATAGTAAAAGTATGAGTATTTCCATACATGATTAATTAAAAGATAATAATAAAAACTCAGATAATTAGTCACTTGTATTAATTAATTGGTGATTAATGTTATCAGATTGTATTTGTAAACATTATTTTGTATATAAAGTTTTTGTTTTAATCTCAAGATGCAGTTATTCTGCAGGTTAATTTTAGGATTGTCCTAAAAAACATCCAATCACATGATGAAAAAAACAAAACATTACAAATTAGTCCATGATCACAAATTTCAAAAATCTAAATTACAATAAAAAAATATTTGCAACACCATTAGTGCTCTTAAATTCAACTGTAAATATCAATAAATCCAATCCTAGCAGAATTTCATATTTTAAAAGTGAAACAAGAGTGCCACAAGTGGTGCCAACACTCATCTATTCACTGCCTCAGTGAGATCTATCCACCTATGAAGTTCATGTTGCTACCTCTTATAATCAAAAGTTTTTCTGTACATGAAAATCTGTACTGCCGTTAAGTCATTCTGCATCGAATTATAAAATTCAGCATCAGATAATAAAATGTCATTCACAGAACAATCACCAGTATCTAAAACAATTTGAGCAGTGATCATCTTAGAACTATTTATGCTACACAGGGACTTGTAACTTGATCGATACAGTAAAACATGAAAAGTCAGACAAAATAATATGAAATAATGGAAAATCTTAGTCCATAACACAGAAGAGATATCTATAAATAAACAATGCCTTCCATGACCAAAGATAATCCGATGGATCTTTGGGTTTCCAAATTATGATATTCATAGTTTTTTTTACCATTCACAGGTAAAGAAATGGTTATAATATTTGTTTTTTTCTTTTTCACCAAATCACAGTTTTACCAGATTATTAGTCAAAATGAGTTATCACAGATAATTCTAGTGCTAGGTGGGTGGGTGCTATAAACCATGAGTCCGTTGTTCAACAACTTCTTCATAATGTTTTACCAACAGTTTATAATATGACACTAAGACACCAGACATAGCTTGATCTATAACAGCCTGAGGTAACCAACCCTGAAGAAGAAAGAAAACAAACATTTGGATCGACGTTTATTTCTTGTTTAATGGCCCAATGTACAGCTATGGTCATTTAAGGGCCGCCCCAGAGAGAGGGGTCAGAAGATACAGGAGAACCATAAGTACTCGATTCCGTGATTTTTATACGTTTACGGAAGTTGTTTTTCAATTCAACTAATCTAACAACGCAAATCTGTAGAAGGAATAATCTTCAATTTTTTACCAATAAATAGATTACCCCGGTAGATATTAGGTAAAATTATCAAAATATCTTTATAACTAACACCACTCTCAAATTGACATCATTATAGAAACTATCTACAATCTTTAAAATAAGCAGGAATTTAATTAGATTCAACACATGATCTGAAAGTAAGGTTCTTCCTTTTTACGCCCCTTTTCAACAGTCAGAGTCACAGTTGGATCTAACCATCCTTCCTGGGAAGGACCAGTACTAGACTCCCATCATCTGTAAGCAACTGCCTACTTTCTCAAATAAAGACACTTGGTCGGTAGCTAGGCTCGAATCCACGACCCTCTATCAGTGAGAGGTTACAGTGATTTGAAGCCAGCGACCTTAACCATTCAACCACGGAGGCAGGTTCGACAAAGGGACCGTCTCAACATTAAGAGTAATTCGTTTGGTCCAATAAGTGGTTTAGTATCAAAGTTTTACTATTTTGGAAAATACAGAAATATTTATTGGTAACACCTACCTTTAAGTTTGTATTAACAATCCAAGTAAATAAACATTTGCCTGGTTCCTCTTCTACAGGTTCAAATATCCAACCACCAGGTCCATTATCTCCCCTGAAATACAATAATCCATCAAAATTGAAAATATATATCAATCACCATTGTCATTGTCAGTTATCCATTTACTAAAACATGAATATATTTCCATCAGATTATTCTAATCTCATCTTTTGTTTCAATATTCTTATAACTAACATGAACAAGCATCATACAGTATTGAGTATTTTTAACTTTCTGTCTAACAACACATTCATATCTTCATTCATTACAAAAATCAGTAAAAAGATACTTAAAGACAAGAAGGCCAAGGGGCCCTGTGTGGCTCACCTGAGAAATGAGCAGGGCAAATAATGTCCACAGGAATATTATTTTAGCAACTTTGTTAGAGGGTTTCTAGATGGTGCTCGATGCAAAATATCCAAGCTTTAGACCATGTGGTTTAAGAAAAGAAGCTTTTCAAAGGTTTTCTTTTTAGTTAAGTTTATACTTATTTATTTTACTTTGATTATACATCAAGTTCTTACAACTTATATTAACTCTCGATGACTGCTTCCTGGATTCTGACCAGTACTTGCGCCATAAGAAGGGATTGTGAAGGTTCCGGTCAAATTCCGTCAACTAACGGCCTTCGTTTTTCCTATCAGATGCTGTGGAAACCAGAGTTCTACATGGAATGACATTCTTTCGGCGACTTTTGTAAAGGACCACCTAAAGATCATTTCTGTGAAGTTTCTTCAAATTTGACACTGCCGTTTCAGAATTGTGGTCGGACGACAGACAAAATGGTATACTAATACCTCACACTGAGCTTTGCTCAGATGAGCTTAATACTTTCATATCATACTAAAAATATTTACATTAAAATAGTTAATTAATCAATTATCAAGAGCTTAACATTCTGTGAACAATTCTAAGAAATACATGGTAATAATAAGACATTTCATGATTAGCTGCATACTAAATACAAGTAGTTTCAAGCAAAAGTGAGTGAAAATAAGTATAAAGTGAATATATACTGTATGTACATACAATGTCATTCTTATCTATCATCCTAATCATTCAACAATGTACAAACTTAATTAGAATGTGTGGAATAGATAATTGTATTAATATTGTTTTAGTATAAAAATGTACCACAAAGCAATAAAAAAACACGTTTTCCATATCCTATAGACTTTCACCTGAACGCCCAAAAGATAATCCAGTGGTAGGACTTCAAAAGCCTCTTTTCAGCATCAAGTTTCATAACAATCGGTCAGTGTTATCAGAAAGAAACCAACATTTAGTGGCCTCACACCTGTCTGACAAATGACAGTCAATCTAACAACCTAATAGCGATATTAAACATGAAAATGATACAATAATTGTACTAAGAGATGTTGGATGCTAGTTCACAATGCACGCAAACCAATCATAAAAGCTCAGTTTGAGCACAATGTATTCTGGTGAGCTGAAAATGTAAATTAAGATTTGTAAAAAAAGACCTTCAAAGAATTATTACCTATATTTCAATGTCTACAAATAAATGAACTACATTTGTAATTCAAACTCAGTTAAATTGAACATGTTTAATGTCTGACAGTCAACTGAAGGACTGTTATTCATTGAAGGTAGTACAAAACACAACCAAACCACAGTAATACAAAATTAAGTACTATTACAGTCTTCAAATTTAGCCTTGGACCGAGTCCACCATAATGGCCATCGCTCCAGGAAATTTGAAAAGGTCAGTGGTCCGACAGTCCAGTATATTCTTCAGTGATAATTTTACCATGTTTCAGAACAAAATATATTTTTATCATTCTCGAAAAATATTGTTTGGCCGAAATACATGAAATTTTGTGGGTACTCTTTTTGGTCCACTAAAAGTTCACTCAGCCCAGTAAAGTTTGCATTTTTACTGTACCGAATGTCCATGGCTTAAAAAAGTTTTTTGTGAAGACTGCTATTAATACTTTAACCACCAGACTATAATTCACTGCAAGCCACACACAACAGTTCCTTTTTTCATTAATTTACAGCAATAATATCAATCAATGATTGATAAACAGTGGCTGTTGTTGACAAGAGATTGTAATTTATTAGTGGTTTTTGACTCTAGTTTGACAATATACTTATATTCAAAACATGTTTCACTGCAAAGCATTAAATACAAAATTATACAAAAAACAATACTTTTCTACTGGGGGAGGGGGGGGGGGGGGTAGTTATCAAGTAGATTAAGTATGTTGTTTTCTGAAACTTGGAGAAGTATTATTATTATTAATTCCTCATAAATGTAATTCAAAATGACAGATTCACAGTTTCTATGTAAAATAACATAAGTTTTTAAGTAGTAGCATGGACAACGTCAATACATTTTTATTGCTGACTGTACTAACACAATAATAGCACAACCTCCCTATAACAAGCCAACCAACAACCATTTATCTTGAACAAGTTCTCAATGCTTCCACTGATTTTAATTTAATAATGATACCATCTCAATACTATGACCATCTTTTATCTGGTCCCTTAGGTGGTTTAGTATTGAGGAAAAAAAATAGATTTCAGTCCTCATTTTTCAATAAAATCCTAACCTTACTTTCACAATGCACAACTGTCAGTAAGGTATGAGATTCACTAACACATGTATTGTATTTCAGAATTTTGATTGATGCTATTAAGGTAGACATTGTTACATATACTCTTTAAAATGTACATAAAATATAAAAATCCATACAAATACAGTCATACCTGTTAACAAAGGTCATTTTGGTCTAAATAAACAATGACGGCCTTGCAAAGAACAGCCTTTATTCACAGTATGTCTTTATTCGGAGGTAGTCGCTAACATATGTTTGACTGTACACACTGCACAGTATATCCGACCAATTGTGGTCACACTGCCCTTAGTGTCACAGAACTTAGAAAAAAAAAATTTAGTGTCATTGATAAATATGGGGAAAAAAGAGACTAAAATATCTAATTATCCTACTTAAAAATATCTACATATTACATAGTTATTATGAAGAATGTTAACATAGATTGTTTCTAATAAATATATTTCTAAGAAAAAATGGTGCCGAGTGAATGCTATACGAAAGAAAAAAATGTGATATTGCATAAACAACAGTACAGTATAAAGCTGTGATGTTTTCATCAGAGAAAGAAATTCAGGCATGTAGCAATTCACAGTAAATGTGTCAATTTATGTATACATGTAGTTCTACCAAATTGCAAGTACTACTTAAAATCAAACAAATACTTTTTCAGATGTAGAAATTTAAAGAAATAAAAAATGATAATTAGGTCCTTACAGAAACTGACTTGGTTTTTTACAAAGGCAAAGTAATGTTTGCTTATCAGGTAATTATAGTAATTTAAAATAACATCACATAGATGATGATCATGTAAGTCTGAGCAAAAAAAAACATTCCAGCTGTGTCCCTTTAAGTGAGTCAGTGAAAAGAATGAAGATGTGTTAGTGAAAAAATCATGCACATCTACAAGATTTAGTATGTCCCTATAAAAATGATGGAAGTATAGGAAAATTATCAGTCAGTCAAGAACCAGAGACAAGCCGTCCAGGGCACGCTATCATACCTCACATATTTTTTTTGAACCGGCATATCTGAATGTACACAACCGGTGCCATATGATATAAACAGACCAGGTTCTAGTTGCAGCCATTGTCGTATACTGACAAAATCCCTTGACGATACAAGGCCACCACCAGCCTCGGCGGTTAAGTTGTATGTAACTTCAGTATTGTCGTCTATAACCTGTAAACTCTGTAAGTAATACGTAAAAATAAACACATGCTGGATTAAATACACACTGGGAGAACATACACAAGGGTGGTTGCAAAATTATTAATTTTTTGCAATAGATTTTCTAAATATATGGTTCTGAACTTCTTTTTCCAAAATCTTTTTCATCAGATATTTGTTTAGCTTTCAAATATTTAGTAATTCATCCTGATTTTTATACTAAAACATAAAGAATCTTTATAAAATACTCGGACAAAACTATAGCAAACTTACATAATATTGCAACGACCCTCATATATGTTAAAACTGATCAGTAATTTGAAAACACACAAACTGGTGGACGAAAACAAATACATCACAGCACCTCTCGGCCTTATCAAATAGAGCAGGAACTTATCTTCAAATTTTCTACTCACAATCTTAACTAAACCGGTGAATAGACTTTAGCTTTCATGTAATGCAACAAAATTTAATGTCTCATGTTTTCAGCAACAATTTGTGTGTCTTCAAAATTCCACGAATGACATCTTTCAACAACACCCAAGAACTAACCTGACATATTTTTTCTGGGGTGGCATATCAGTATGGCTTGTACCAGTACTGACAGCCATAAACATTTCATTGTTGTAGCAAGTCCATTGTCGTATACTGACAAAATCACGTGCAGAGACGAGACCTCCACCGCCTTCAGCGGCGATATTGTACGTGATTTCTGTACAATCATCGATCACCTGTAAGGCCTAAAATAAAATCTGAATTTAAAATCTCAAGATCAAAGTAACTGGAAAGAAATGTTTATAGATACCCTGAGTCTGATGTGCTTTATATTTACAGTCAAACCTGTGAACAAAGGCCACTCTTGGGAAAGACAAATATGCCCTTTATTGACAGGTGACCTTAGAGGTCATTTTGTACTAAATAATCAGACAGATTTTAAAAGAATGACCTTTATTCACAGGGCGGCCTTTATTCGGAGGTGGTAGCTAACAAAGGTATGACCGTAAATCCTTTACAGTAGAAATTCATGGCATACACCAGTAGGCACAGAAATGTCACTTCAATGTATAGAATCAAATCCTTACCCAAGAAGGCAGTCTGAATTGATAACGAGGTATCAACTACTGTGTAACCTCTCCAAAGCAACACCCTTATGTTGTTGTTGAGAGGTTGTTGCTCTAGAGAGGTTAAATTAAGTTACATTGTGCAGTCGGAAAAATCATGCTGTTGCTCAAGAGAGGGCCGCTCAGGAGAGGTTGTCCTGTACATATACTTACAAGATGAACATTACAGAAAAATAGTTTACTGTACAGCCTAGCTCTTAACGCTGACTTTGTATTTCTTGATCTTTGTGAACAAACTATAATTCATTCATAATTCTTCCTAGAAAAATTTATGATCAATTTGATGAAACCATTTCCTTATTTTGCAGTAGTTAATGAACATTACAGAAATAAAGATATTTGATTGAAATCTGAGTCTTAAGTTCTACATTTGTTTATCTATTCAAGATACAGACAAATAATCTTCACAAAACACTCTTATTAGTAATTCTCAATATATCAAAATTCAGTCTTCACAGTGATCAGAGCACTAAGAGTAACATGTAACTGAAAGCTCAGAAAAGTACCCTCCTTTATTTTCAGACATGCAGTTAAACCCCTGAAAACCAGTCTCCCTGAAAACTGGAATTCCCCAAAAATTGGAAAATTTTTCAAGTCCCGTTTTTTTTCCCCAAAATTTATCAAAAGTTCTTGGAAAACCAAAATTCTCAGAAAATCAGACGTTTGTCCCAGTCTGGAAGGGGTCGGGTTGCCGGGGGTTTTACTGTATTTATAGATAAGTGGATCGGCTCATCCACAAAATCAAATCCCCACAAATTTAAATGCAGAGGTAAGGCATTTTTAAAAAAAAATCAAAATCCACAAATTTATGTCCCCACAAAATAGCCATTTTTGTAAAAACCATGAAAATTGAGCCCTATGAAAATATATGAAAATACAGTAAAGAGTGAAGAATATACATTCAACCTGCAATCTCACGTGCTCATACTCAAGTCATACATACTTACTCGACTTTCTAATATTGTTGGGTTCCATTTTGGGGATTCATTTAATGTAGATACCATGTCTTGCCAGAGATCTTGAGGAGCCATATTTATAATACCCTAAAATATAATAAATCTACTCAAGTGAACATGAATTCATATGTTTTATGGGTGTATATAAAAATAAAACATAATTTTATCAATACTTATCAATCACTTATACTATTCATGAGCCATTAAATCGAGACACAAACTTTATAATACATTCAAATATTTTTCATCCTAGCCAAATTTTGTAGACTCACAATATGTAGGTAATAGAAAATCATAAAAGTTATCAGGCATGCTTAAACATTTTCGACCAAACTCAAAACTACTGTGAGGCCATTAAACTTGAGAAAATAATAAAATCTCTCTTTTATTTAAATTTCAGTCAAAGTGAAAGTTCAATAACACAATTTATCATGTTTTATAAATATTAAAAATATTAAGCATTTTCTTCAAGCAAAATGGAGATTAAGGTTTGATTAATTTCATAATGCTATAAATGTACATGTAACATACAAGTAATTTCTTGAGATTCCAACAAGTAAACCTAACTTTACACACCATTAATATTCACTTTGTATTACAGCATTTTTTTGGCCTGGTTATCAACTTTTTAACTACATTTCAAATTGACAATGAAACATCCTCTATCATAGGACCAGTACAGGCCCAAACATTGACTTAATATTGAGTTTTCACTGCAGAAAGTTATTTCAACTCAGACCCTGGTTTACTTCTGTCTTCAGCAAGATTTAGAAGCTGTGTTCAATAAACACACATGCCTCCAGTGGCAGCTTCACATTAATCACACCAAGGTAACCAAATAAAAAGTAACTTTACCTGAAGTTTAAATATTTTTCTTCCATACTTTTTTATGTTTTGACTGTAGATAAAACCTTCATCTAGACTTTTACCACATTCTAACTTCCAACCGTCCATATGAAACATTTCAATAAATGCCTCCTTAGCCTCAGCTAATAACTGGTTGCAATTTTCTACTTCCTACAAAACAGATAAAAAACATGTGTAAAACACAAGAAATGCAGGTAACTTTCACTTAGCAATCACCCCAATAATATTCTGAATACATCACTACAGACAAACCTGTGTTAGTGGCCACCTCTAAATAAAGGCCAACCTATGAATAAAGGTCATTCTTATAAAAACATCATTGATTATTTTTAGAACAAAATGATCTTTGAAAAAAGGCAACCTGTCAACAGAGGCCATATTTTGTCTTTCTCAAGGGTGGCCTTTGTTGACAGGTTTAACTGTTATTACTTGTATATAATGTTTTCTTTGCTTCAAATGCTGGTCTTACTATCAAAGTTTTACTGAATTTACAATGTTCTAAATAAAATAAAATTAATGTGTTTTCAAATGAAAAATAAAAAACACTTATTTAATCAATATTTTCTTATCTATAAGTTATAATATCAGTGATACGCACACATGTATATGCATGTCAAAACTCAAAAGCTAATAATGTCTAATAATTGTTAATAATGGTACTTTGAAATTCATGACTGAAATAAATCATATATGGCCGTGCCCATAAGGCTGAAAATAAAAAACAGTTTTGGTGTGCTCCGACTCAGAATTTTAGCACTGGGTACGTAGGTAGGTAGGAATTTTCTTTTACCATACAATAATAGTAAAAAATGTCCAAAAAAAATTTAGTGCAATGATTTTTGTGTAAATGTTAAAAATATTTGCATGGGTATGAACAATATGGGTACATATTTCTCTTTTTTTTTGCTTTGTACAGAAACTTGAAATCACATTCCGACAGTACTTTCAGTACTTTGATTTCTAGTTCTTTTGTATTCACTAGATATAGAAGCATCCTACTTGGTGTGACACTGATATAATAAACCTAGTGGCTAAAACAGACAGAGCCTACTCAAAGAGGGCCACCTGTGACAGAGCTGTAATATTTACAAAGGAACCAGATTTTTGAAACTTGATCTTATCACTATACTGTGTGCATACAGTGCAACAAAGGGGATGATATACAAAAAATTATATATACATACAGTGATAAATGAACCAGCTCATTCATCTGTAGATTAACATGCAGTATTTATACATGTCATTTAGTCATATTATGAGACATGGAAATATCCACTAAAACTATAGAAAGATTGCTAGATTAGATCATGAAAATCAAAAAAGTATACAAGAGAATCCTTGACAGAGCTGGGAATATATACTGTGGAATCATTCATTTTCGTTGGGTTCAATTTTCGTGTTTTCTACTAAAACAGCTTTTTCCTGGGAACATAAATTCGTGGATTTTGATTTTTGAAAAGAAATGCCTTATCTCTGCATTTAAATTTGTGGGGATTTTATTTTGTGGATGAGCGGACCCACGAAATCCACGAAATTAAATCCCCAATTAATGATTCCACAGTATGCAATGACCTATGAATTGGTCCCAAAGCGAGATGGTTGCAAAACTGTGTTCATACATACAAATACAATCTGTGACAGTGATGGGGAAATATCTGCAGTGACTAAAGGACTGATCTACAGTACCAGCCCTCCAGTAGCCACACTTACCACAGAACTCATCACACTATACATTGAAGCATCACTTGCCTTTCTTTTATGTGTACTAGATATTGACCCCTTGTGTCCATGGTGATGTCCGGAATGGTGGTGATGTTCCCCTTCATCCTCCGACCCTGAAAATATATCCTTAAGATGCTTAATAGTTTTCATAAATAAAAAGTGATTTGTATGAATTTGTTATTACTGGTTCCCTATTGTATCAGTCCCTTTAAGAACTGGTTCCTGGCTGAGTTAGTCATAGGTTCCCAGTTGTGATATAAAACATTTCAATGAAATTCACTCAAATTCAGAACTATCCAAACTTAAAGCAGATTACTTTGATTCAAAGGGAGACAACTCCTTGTATTTCTACATGCAGTTGAAAACTTAAAAGTAAGGAACAAACAATGATGGCCTGCTTGATAAAATGTGACGGTCATGACCTGAACCAAGCTTTAATGAACTGGGTTACAAAATCTGACTAGCACTTGACGATTTTATGACATAAACCAAACAAAAAATGTAATCAAATTGACTATAAAATTATTTCATAACATGAAGATTTTAAACTTCAGTCTACAAGTGTTAGCATTAAGAATTTAAGATAAGAAATGTACTCAAATCCAACCAGCAAACAATTCTCTCTACATAAGAATATTAACAGCCAGTACATGCTGAGAACAATTACAAGAATCGTTTTACAAGATGAATAGAACCGAACAATAAGCCAGGAAACATACACATGTTCTATAACTGCCTTACTTTTATAAATAATACCATATTCATTAGTTACCCAATACATTTATAGATTTTTACACAACATGTATTCCACCATATTGTAGTCAAACAAAGACTCGAAGCATAGAGCAGGAGAGAAATCTATGGTTTATAGACTTAACAATTAGCTCAATCAATAAATCCAATTAAAACAATGTATACTGTACAGTGACATGTTGGCTATTACTTTATCTTATACTTAACAAAATGTATTGCTTAACAAATCTGTATAATTCTACAGCATTTTGATTTATGAATGAAATAATGAATTAAAGAAATTCTCATTAACTACAGTACAACTTCTCCAGAGCAGACCTCCCTTCAATGACAACATTATTTTTCCCCACTGGGCGATTTAACTATTAATTTAACCTCTCTAGAGCAACAACCTCTCAACAACAACACAAGTTTGCTACTTCCAAAGGGTGTTGCTTTGGAGAGGTTGCACTGTATACTATATATTCTAAATAAAATTGTGCAGCTTTCTGATTTGAGCATGTCAGTCTAGCAAATTTGGGAAGAAGGGACATTATTCTTTTTATAAATACTGTAAATCAGAAACACACTTTAAATCTAACAGTAATCTTCTTCTAAATGTCTTGTTTTGAAATAACTTATATTGGTAAAAGCATTCCATACTTCAAAGAACAGTGCAATGGTATTTCATTAACTATTCATTTAAAATAAAACAATATCTATAGGAAATTGTAACATGTGGCAAATGTAGAGTAGTGTAGTAGAAATAGAAGGCATATGATTAAAATGGAAGTTTTGTAGATAAGGTTTTTGTGTAAGTCAACCATCTCTAAGGGACACTTAATATAACTGAAACTAACTTGTAATAATCTCTTCATGATATCAAGCCTGATACTGATGGCTTGTATGCAATATTTACTCCAAGAACAGCCTCATGTCTCGGATTAATTTAAGGACATTTCTCAAATTATTTCATAGTAATCCCCCCCCCACCGTATCAGCCTTTGGAACCAACTTCCGATTAACATTGCTACCCTGTCTGACCTTGATCATTTCAAACAGGCAGTGGTTTAGGATACAATATTATTAGTTGACATGCTGTGTTTTTATTTTTAATCTATTCTTCACTATTACTAACAAAACATTTTAACAATGACTTGATCTTCTTCTAAGTCTCTCACTGTTTTGATAATATTAATTATCAGGTCTTTTATTTCTTCACTAACAATTCAGACGTGCACTCATCCTGCCTAGAACACTCAGAAGACTGGGGTTGACATTATTCAGAGATAGATAATCTGACAGATCCATTAAAAAAATAACAAATACTCAAACCGGGGGAAACATGTGGGCAGGGAAGAAACCTAAAATGAGAAAAAACGACCAATGAAATTGCTAATTACAAAACTAATATACACTCACATTTTATGTAACCATGGCCTTAAGCTTTAGATAAAAAATAAGAAAGCAGACAATTTAATTCATTAAATTTCACAGCTTATTAAAGTCACAAAGTGTCAGTGCTATTAGAAGAACCATTTTTTTGAAGAACATTATATAGTCATAGCAGTTATGCATGTACCAAATCACATAGTGTGGTTTTCTGTTGAAAGGATTTATACATTGGTAAAGTCTATATAATAATACTAGTTTATAGCAAATTCATAGCATACAAACACTATACAAGCCTTCAGGACCATTTGATTTGTTCATTACTACCAATGTTCTATTCACAATTACCAGTTTTATAATTTCAGTAATAATTGATTAGATCATTAAACCTGGACACCAGATATGGTATAGAAGAATATCCAGAAGGCTTAAAGATATTTATGGCACCAATTTCATCTTAAAATTGAGGAAAGGATAAAAATTAATCAATAGAAATATATGAAATATTGATGGGGAAAAGTTCATTTGACACCATTTAGCACGATCAGATCACACTGAATACAATCAATGAAAATAATGAAAAAAATATATTACTGCCACGAAATTAAAATTACCGGTACATAAATGTAGTCATTACATAATACATTACACACGATTAACTTGACTATAAAGACCGCATTAATTTTAGTACCTCGAAAATCATTCTTAGGCCATCATTAAAAAAAGTTGGTTTGCGTTAAGCAACCCAAACTTTAAGGAGTCATTAGGTATGATTTCTTTGTTAAGATAATAGACCTAATTATTATGCTTGTACTGAAACAAAAATCTGGTAGAAAGAATAAATAAAATTTCTATCAAAATTATGATAAAAGAATTTGGCTGATGGATTTGTCTAATGAGTTGGTCAGTAACTGAATACCAACATATTGTTAAGTTGGCCTAATTGAACTAGTCTAATGATTAAGTTGAGAAGTAAATATTGATGACAAAAATAAATGGCTACTGTTAGGTAGTGTTAAAGATCTTATACTGGTAGGTATGTTATGAAAAGTTACATAAATTTTGGGTACTTGGTAAAGTATTCAAAATTGACAACATTATGAGTCCCATGTGTTCCATTGCAAGATCAGCAAAAATTGACAATATCTTACCATAAAAACAAATAGTTACATATGGCGCCACACATGTCATTACTGCACATGACTGGTCACATGATCAAATAGGCAAAACAAACATGGACGTTGATGAAAGCAGTTTGTCAAGTACAGTGATATGTTGATTTTCTTTGAAAGGCTTCGTTCTCAACTTGATCTGAATGTATTGCTTATTTTTCTTGTCCACCATGTTTGTTTACGTAAAATTTAGTTCAGTTGTCACATGATACTACCTTATTTACATATAGAGGATGTTACATCCAGCTATAGTGATACTGTGGGTGTTTTCCAATGATTTCTCGGAGTGGGTTTAAAATATTTGAAAAACTGGATCAGTTCTTTGAAAAATAACTTAATACATACATGAATATAATTTTTATGCTTATACAAATTTATTACAAGTGAAAGAGGATCTTTAATATTGAATTGGTTGCTAAGTGATATTTTACTGTATATCCAAATTAAATAGCCTATATATGGTTATAATACAAGAACCGATTCCAACTGATAAAAACGTTGTCTACTTTGTAAAGTTTGACCTTTCAAAATCAAATTAGTAGCCTACATAAATTCAAAACAAACAAAGTCACAATTACTTCTCAAAGTTAGTAAGTGTTGACCTATCAGCACATGTAACAATTAAAAAACCAACAGAAATTAATACTACATTGTATACATAAAAATTTTATTTACAATTACAATTTAATGCCCATACATGTATATTTAACAATGTAAAGCAATTTAAGCATTCTATATTTAGGTATGGGTAATCAAATATAGAATGTACTTAACAATGAATAGCTATCAAGTGATCGGTCAACATTTTTACTGACCTTGTGAGGTCAGATACATGATGACATAATGTTGAACTGTTGATATATCGCTATGACAACTATCACCAAATATTTGTGCATAAATTTCATATAATTACTGAAAATCTACAAAATTCAGACAAATGGTTCAAAACAGAACAGAGCAGGCTGACATTATTTCAGACATATACAAAGCCATATAAATTATATACATTGTATATAAAATTGTGAAATGTTGGCTCTAGTTATGAGCACTATTGTCATAGCTTAAAATAAATTCATATTTGTTTCACGCATTTCAGTGGAATATAGGGCTAATTTTAGATTAAGTTTTTAAACAAATGTTTATCTATTTCAAGTCATTGTTCTTTACAAAATATTAATGTGATTAACAGTACACCAAGTATACTTCATAACGTCAAACTGATAATATATTTTCATACTGTGCACAAAACAATTCATACATAATTATGTAATACATATAAATTAAGCTCTGTAAAATTTCATCATTTTTTCTGACTGCGGTAACATTTTAAGACTAGCTTCGTACATTGTGTAACATGTGACATTTACAATCACGACTTAATTACGATACATGAAAGACATTGTTTTCATGGCAAGAATTAGCAACATAAGCATTTAGGAAAGTAAACGTCAATTTTTTCCAGGATAGTGAACAATATGTGCCTAGTCAAATAAGGTTTTATCATTACGGTATTTGTAAATGTAGTTTCATTTAGCTTTTAATACAGAGATTCTGAATTGGTCATCACATTTAGCCAAGTGTTATCTGAAAGGGTCATCTCATGTAATCTGTTTCCAATCTACAACTACCAAACTGATTGATAGTAACTGACAATACAACACACTTGAATTGAATCCGGGTTTTCATATTTTGTTTTCATTTTTCACATTTTTAGAGAAAATCTAGAATATAGTAGACATTCAATGTGTCTATAAAGTTATCTATTATCCTAGAGTCCAGACTGGATACCCTATAATTATAAACTAACTAAAACCTCAAACTTATTACCGGATTTGAAGAACACAGCAGAACAGAACAATGCACTCATTTTTCTCACATTGTAGACCCAGTCCTCCACAATACATAAGGAATATATCAAAGTTAAACAGACAAACAGACTCTTAATGAATGTAATGGAACAGTTCAGTGAACCATTCAGCATCAAATGGTATATAATTGATCAATTTTATTATAACATCCAAACATGCATATTCTACTTTCAATCAACAGGTTAATCAATCATTTGTTTTCAAACAATTGTTTGATCTGTTGTACAGACAAAATGGGAGCTAAAATGTGACAGGAATGCAAAGGGTAGCTCTCTTCACAGGTGACTGCAAGTTCAGGGTGGACAGAAGTCTTTCTGAATTGATTAGTTTAAACAAAAACAAGAGTCACAAGCGGTGCCAACACTTGTCTGTTCGCCTCAGTAAGATCCATCCACCTACAAAGTTTCATGTTGCTACCTTTTATAGTTTCTGAGTTATGAGCTACATAAAAGTTTTTGCACAGATGCAAATGATGCATAATTATGCAGACGTCACAGTGATCACAATTGGTTGACTTTTTCTGCGAAAACATACTAGTTTATAATTAAACATATTCAGTTCCACCCTGATCAACTCAAATAATTTTCAAAGATAAAAAAGTCTGCTCCAACCCGTTTTATACCCTTAATTTTGTTATTATATCTATTTTGTTAGTTCTGATTATTTTTGCACAAGAAACACTCGAAGATATGTCAGACAGCCTAGAAAAAAATCCTGGCTCATCAGATAAAAATATCCTGGTTTGTCTGATCAAAGATATAAATGTGTCAAAAATATAATTGTCTTTAAAAACATAATATGATTGCCTTTATCATTTTAGTAAAATCAAATAGCATACGTTCTTAACACATTATTTACACATGTTTACTTGACTACTAAATGACTCCAGACCTAATTCATGTCTAAATATAAATATACTGTAAAAGAAATTACATCAAACTCCCATTTTATCTCATGCGTAGATGTCATGGCAAGTTATAATCACTTTGATTTATTGTATTGTATACAAAAAAAAAATACTTTAAGAATTATAGTGCACAATCATTGTTTTTTAGCTAAAAATAATATTACTGAGTACATACAATGTAATACAACAGTGTAAGTACACAGATCTATACATGGTCAGTCTGTTAGTGTATGGTTCCCGTTTTAATCCACAAAAATCAATGAAAATATTACCAGTATACAGTCAAACATGATTGTTAACAAAGGCCACCCTTGGGAAACACATAATGATTGTGATTGTTATTGACAGTTGGCCTTTATTCAGAGGTCATTTTGTTCTAAATAATCAATCACTGTTTTTTAAAGAATGGCTATTGTTCACAGGATTGCCTTTATTCAGAGCCACTAACATATTAATAAGATGTGAATAAAGTTTTATACAGTTTTTTTTCTTTTTCGGTAGTTGTACAAAATCATACTCAAGGCTGTTAAATTTTTCCACTACGTTTCCTATGAACTGGACCACATGTCTTTGATCAGACTTCAAAGTACATACGACTAGTATATTTTGTAAAATATTCATAAAACAAAACACCTTCTATAAGTTATTTTCAGACATCATACTAAAAGTTTACAACAGTAAAAATTCATCAGTTAGAATGATCTATATACATAAAAATCTACTCATGTTGATGTTTCAGCCAAAGGTCATAATTTCAGATGGCCATTACAACTACATTTAAACTCAACTGCATATTTTAAATGATTAAACAAATTTGACATGCTGGTATTCTTTTTTCAATAGAGGTATTAAAATAAGAAGCAATATAAAAACCAAAATAATATTTGTAAGAAGTTTTTAAATATCGTACCTTTTTTCTTTTTGAACTTAGATAGTATTCCATGCATGGTTTAAAAGTTATGAGAAATTATTAATCCAATTCAATGTACAAGGAATAGATCATGTAGAATAAAAAATCTTGACATTAACAGATTACTGATCATCTACTTAGTTGATCCGCTAAATAATGTACACTATACAAATCTAGGCCGGCATTATGTTCACTGATATTTAAACTACTAAGGAAACGACCAAACATAAGTAAACTGAATCATGTCGGATATAACAACCCTTAGTGAACTAGTATATTACAGTCCTTTAAATGTATTTTCCAATACCAGAAATAAATAAGCCAGCAGTTAAGCCTACAATTTAGTAAAAGCAAATGATTTTTCCATTAATTCAAAATGATCATACAATCTTGAATATGACTAGAGTTATATGGACAGTGAATATCTATAACTTAAAATCAGACATGTCAGAACTCAACACAAGGCAATAACTGTGTCATTTCAATGCCTCCACAACTGTAAAGATTTAGTTTGTTTGTATTACAAAACATTACAGTGACGTACACAACACAATATTACCAATAATCTCTTGATACTACTTATTTAGCTTTCATGCACTTATAACAATAGTATAATGCAATACAATCATATATATATATATATGGCAATATTAAAGACTGAAAGATTATCAGTGCAGTATTAATACATAAATAGATAAAATAAGTGAATTGGACAAAAATATGTCAAGTCACTTCATGTTTTTCACTACATACAAGAAGACATTTTGATATCTGATAAACACTTTTGACCTTAGGGCATTTAGTCATGGTTGTAAATAAAAGAAAAAGGAAAGTTTAAAACAATACATACTATACGAATTTGAATTAGTGCTTACATGTAATTGCTCCACTTTCTTTTTTTAATTTTTGGCTTTCTTATCTTAATAAAATACAAAACTGGCGTCCTGCCAGCATTCTAACTTCTTAGTTTCGAAGAACGACTAAGAACACAATGCTCATGCTATCGCTTCTTTTAGCTTTCTTATTCTTGAAGAACACCCACCCAAATATGCACTTTAATGGACGACCTATAACCCAGTGATCGGGGGGGGGGGGGGGGGGGGTAACTTGCGAAAGTCGGTTGAATATGTACATTTTCTGACTTTAAACCTATCATTTACCTTTTTCCTTTTTTTCTATAATTTTTTTTAATCATAGTCAGTAAATCAGAATATTTAGCACTAAGTTAGTGCTATTCTGTCCACCCACTATTAAACTATTGATGGAATCATAAAAATATAATGGTTGAAATTGACATACTGATATAACAGAACTTATGAATAAATGAGAATATTTCAGTTCTTATTCCTCGGGGAATTGATTATTTTATGATATAAATTCACACAAAATCAATATCTCTGCTAAAAAGTCAATTCACACCCTAGATTCTGTTCATTTAGAAAACGGCTTTTAATGCAGAAATATTGATGTGAAAGAGAGTCTCTGACGCTAAATAGCAGCTGATTAAATAAACAATTTATATAATTATCAACAAATAAGTATTATTCAGGTGACTGTTTATACATAAAATGGAAAAAAAAAGTTAAAATCAAAATATCATTCAAAACCTTACTTTTAGAAAAATATATATATATCTGACCAAATAGCGCAAAATACAGTTTTTATATAATTATGAAGATTGTGTTCAGTGTTTCGTAATGACAATAGATAAACGGGACTGTGCAATAATATGGAGTCAGGACACTGTTGTATAGAAACAGATAGAAATCATTTTGTTGTCCATGGCATCATGAATATTAAAATCATATGTAATATTTCTAGTTAAAATCTATACTATCCAACAAAAAAACAATGATTAGCTGGAGGTACCAGCACATTTAATTTGACAAATTTGAGAAATCTCAGATAGCTTTAATTGAAAGTTTCTTATTGGTTTCTAAGAAACATTTAATACAAGGAAGAAATGTTTAAAATAAGATTATGAACATTAATTTTCTCCAGGCATTATTTTTGTGTACATTTATAAAGAATTCATCAGTTTTCACACGTTATATTCTGACATCATATAATTATATGAATTTCTCAAACATGAAAAGTACCCCCCAAAAAAGAAATAGAACACTTAAGATCTCCATTAAATGAACCTTTAATGACAAAAAATAGTATTACTATAAATCTCATTTGAACCTGAAGGTACACAAACTGTTATTTTATTAAATATATAATTGTTTGTAACAAGACAAATCAAACAGAATCATCTGATCTTGACTATTAACATAACAAATCAACAGGTGTAAAATCTTGTGAAAAATATTTTAAGTTATTTATAGCATTTCAAAAAGTGTTTGATTATGTATGAAAACAATATTTTCCAATGCTGTAATCAAGTACTGTACACAGCATGATTAGCATAGCTTGTAAAGTTTTATTCTTCAATCATTAATACATGATTGTGCATAATTATATCTACATGTTCTGTCAAACATAACACAATAACTTTGGGTTGAATGAAGCATGGTTTATCATGTGGCCTCAATGCCCCCCTCCCTACCCCTAAAGTAACACTGGATCTCCATAGTGCCTCAGCATAAATTTGTTTCTGGCTATGCCACTCAATAAACTTCACTTCCATTTTTTTACAAGAAAATTTGATGTTAATGAATTTATAAAAAAGTGAGTTCATATGACTCACTTAGATTAAAATAAAATGAAAACGAACAAGGTGACCTAACTTCTTTATTTCATTTTTGAGCATGTATTAACAAGTTCTTATGATACACAAAGTTTGAACAAAATCTATTATGTGGAAAAAAACATGAAACTGTAGAGAACGTCCTGAAAACATTAACATAAACATGTAACAGAATTATAGATAACAAGTTTAGAACAGTTTTTCAAATGAACCCCAACTAGTTTCAATAAAACTATCAAGGGGTATGACTATGTAAACCATACCCTCTCATGATTTTAGTGAAACCAACTTAGGATGCATTTTCTTACAATACTCAAATCTCAATGCTCTTATCACAATAGAATTGATTTAAAAGTTTCCAAGTATTAAACATCCATGAAGTTTAACATACTTCAAGGTATTTGAGATATGAGATTTGCATGTGATAATTGGAACAGGGTTTGAACTCACAAACCAAATGACCTTGAACTTAACACTCAACCAATAGATCTCAGTGGACAGACTGTAAAGTTTTCAATTTCTCTTCCACAAATCTTCTAACTTCCTAATTTCAAATTTTGCGTTTCATTAAAATTCCTTGGATTGCTCCTAAGAGCAAAATCACTCCTAACGCTAGGAGCAGTCTAGGGTTGTCCTAAGTGCAAATTTTGTCCTAAACAAATGCATTTTGGGATATAATATTATGATTAAATATTTGCTATTGTTGCACATATATGTTTGTGTAGCAGAGGAATAACTTGAACACGTTATAATCTCGGATGTAAACACTTGGCAGTGTCAGTTTTTATCTCCTTTAGAAGAGTAGTCCTTAAGTCAAAATTTAAGCGCAACTGTTGTTGAAACACACCTAGGACATTTCCTAGGATGATCTATATCAGTTGACCTTTGTTTTGTTTATATCGAGTTTTACGCCCCTTTTCAACAGTCAGAGTCATATGAGGTAGACAGTTCACCTAACCATCGTTCCTGGGAAGAACCAATACTAGACTCCCATCCTCCGTAAGCAACTGCCTACTTTCTCACGTAAAGAGACATGGACGATAGCTGGGCTAGAACCTCTATCAGTGAGAGATTACAGTGATTTGAAGTCAGCAACCTTAACCACTCGACCACAGATGAAATGCACCCCTGGGTTTATGTAATGAAACGCACCCCTGGGTCCTAGGTTTTATGACTTGATATTGATCAAATTACATAAAACAATGACTATACCAATCAAACATTTTCCAAACAGCAAAATTTATCTAAATGTGTACCGACACTTAAATATTTAACAGTAATAGATTTTCAATCTAAATATGAATAACAATTCTTGTAAGGAGACAGAAGTCTCAAGTTTTATAACCTCTCGACTGATTTCTTTAAATAAAATCTCAATCCAGAAGTCAAGACTGAAAGATTTTCCATGGTTTACAGGTAATTATGACTTAATATACTTGACTATAGTACAAAGTAAAAACCTATTGATCCAACGATGAACATACGATCTATATGAAGACAGGCTGTCACATATTTACACACATGTACACTGTACAATACCAACAAACCACAAAGGCCAAACATATTCATAATTCAACAAGAGTGCCAGGTCACAAAATACGCCCATCAAGGGCTATAACTCATAAGTGCCTGGGCCGCTAGGGCTGGTTAGCGAACTTGACCGAGATCTCATGGTCATAAACATTTCCATCAAGTTTGGTGAGGGTCCGAATATAATTGTTTGAATTAGAGAGCGGACACCGTTGTGGACAATGCCCAAAGCCCACCAACCCGCCCGACGTGGGTGTTCACATATTACTACCCGTTTTCAAACAGGCATATAAAAATTATGGTAATTGGAAAACATGTCTTCAATAAATGTTCTGATTTATAATAACATTTATGACAGTATAATTCTAACAGAACAAGAACTACAAAAGATGTTTATTGATAAAAACATTTAATTATTCTAATAGAACAAGAACTTAAAAAATGTATTTCATCTCAGACATGAGGTTCTTGTCATGTTTCCACAAGACTGCTAGAACTAAGATTTGTCTATTAAATGTCAAATATATTATTCACCGTAAAAAGGAAAAAATGAGTATTTAAGACCATTTTCAGTACATAAATACAACGTTACTTAAAACAAGAGAGTCAAGATGGCCTTATTTCACTCATATGAGAATCATTGCTTGCTGATGAAAACATTGTTTTGAATCTGTGTCATGAGGTCTATTGTAATCAAGGATTTCCTACTTTTGACCTGGTGACCTAATTATTGACCCCAGATGACCTATTACAACAGTTGTTCAAGATATCGTTAAGACAAACATTCTGACAAAGTTTCATGAAGATCCAATCAAAACAGTGACCTCTCAAATGTTCACAAGGTAATTCAATTTGACATTTTGACCTAATTTTTGACCCCACATGACCCATGTTCAAACTTGTCCAAGGTTTTGTCTATACAAACATTCTGACCCAGTTTTGTTAAGGTCTAACTAAATGTAGCCTCTATTGTGTTCACAAGGCATGAGTTGACAACACATGACAACAACGGACAAAGACATATCACAAAAGCTCACCATTAGCACTTTGTACTCATGTAAGCTAAAAAGGCCCACCTACCCACTGTTAAACAAAAAGGTTCACAAACCAAAGACTTTAAGGATGACCCAATGGACTCACATATTAAATGTTTAATCTTGCACAAATATCACTTTATTAACCCTCAACAAAGTTCTAAAACTCTTACTGGGCATACATAGGATCGTCTTTATGTCTTATTCTAGATTCTAGTACAATGACCATCATTTCTGAGTTACTGTGACTAAATCTCCGTGGTATTGTGTTTTGTCCCCACCTCCACATTAAGTGTTGGATGGGCTAGGGGTTAGCAGGTTTTGGGTTAGGTGGTCTTCAGGGGTAATTTTGAGAAGGCGTGATCTTTTTATTTTTCAGGAATCCATCTATAATCTATATATTTATTAACTCAAATATAGACACTTCAATGCATGTTTTTAGACTGATCTTATTAGAGACCTGACGTGAAACAAGGACCAGGCCTTACAAGCAAAGAAATATGCTATAAAAACTGGTTTGATTATAACAGCCTTTCATTTCCATAGACATAAAATATCAACAACATTAACAATTATGGATAAGTAACTTTTTTCATCACTCAGATTATCTGAGTCAAGCAGGAGTTGTGTCCCTTTTAAAGATACAATAGTTGTATGATGGATGAACAAAATATTATCTCAGCTTCTGCCCCATTCTCACAAATGTTGCTTTGAAAAATAAAATATGAGTAAATTTACCTTCAGGAGTATGAAAGGGTGAATAGTATTCTCTAGTATCCTCAATGGACTGTGTGCTAGCATACCGTCTACCTCCTGATGGTAGCAATCTTTCTCTCTCAGGATCAGGCATATCCTCTGAAGTATACATAGATAGTCTATAAGCTTCTTCAACTCAATGAACAAAAATATACACAGGATAAGCTGTACAGAAGAATGACTTTATCTAGGTAGTACAGTAACTTTAAGTTTGACCAGAATTTAAAAATCCTATAAATTTTGATCATTTTTAGATTAAACAATATGTGTTTTAAAAGCACAATGCCCCTCTGGGTGACCTTGACCTTTGACCTACTGACCTTAAAATGCTACATAGAGGTTGTCATGAGGAACCAACATATGAAGTTTGATGACTGTAGGTGGAAGCGTTTTGATTTTATAGGGAAAGTTAAAGTTTGGTACAAACAGACAGAAAGACAAACAGACAGGTAGGCAAAAAAACAATATGCCCCGATTTATTGATATGTGGGCATAATAAATCATCACAATCTTGAAGAAGATCAAATAGAACATGTTATAATTAAGCGTTCACTTTCATTACATTGAAAGTTGTCAAGTCATATGTTTGATAGAACACTTGAAACATTTTATCTCTGAGACATGCAACAGATAAACACATTCCAACAGTGGATCAGACTGGGTCAACACTCATAGAAAATCATAAATACATCATATGATAGAAACTCAAGCATTTTAAAGACAGGGGAATTTCACAAATAAAATCTAAAAAAAAAGAATTTTCATTTTTTCATTTTGTGATCAATTAAGTCGCGCCACATTGTACGTTGACGCGAGGTTATTTCCGTTGTTATGATTTATTTATTTATTATCCTGAAGAAGCCAATGCGACGAAACGTAGATATAATAAATTAATCGTTTTCATGTTTCGTGTTTGGTGATTTTTTATCTTTATTGATTACAAATAAAATTTGACATTCTGTTCTTTTACATTTTTTACATTATGCCACATATCAAAATTAAAAGGGTGGGTATTTTTGGTGAGAGGTGCCTGAGAAATTAATTGTGCGGATGGGAGTTAAAACTCATAGTATGATCCAAATACACAGGTGTCAAATAGTTACATATGTACTACATACATTACTTTATTTGAATAACTGTCAACTAATTGAAGACTCTCTAATTAACATCGGTAACAAAATTGTTGATTAGACAGGAATAAAATTAAAAAGAACTCATACACGGTGAACACTGCATGCCTTAAATAAAACAATGAAAGTGATTTTGAATGAGTGAAACATGGATGTACCTTGCGGCCTTGACCTTTGACATATTGACCTTTTAATCATTAGGGTTCATCTAAATGTGATGACAAACCTCCCCCCAAACCTGAAGAGCTTAGGCCAAATCGTTCTCTAGTTGGACAAGGTTCAGTTACAGACGGATGTACCGACATGTGCAAAGCAATTTACCGCCTTTTTTCAGAAAGGGGTCATAATTAAAAAGACATAAGAATAATGAAAGATTTGTAAATTTATCCAATTTAAAATTTCATAGTTCACTAAAACTTGAGACATTACAACATCCAGCATTAAACATACCTCTTATATGAGCCCTCTCTCTTGGTATAACTTTGAAATCAAGAAACCATGTTTCTACCCAGGCAAGAACAAAGCATACAATCAGTAAAATATAACTTAATGGATTCTTCCCTCCTAAAACACTATCATTGAACTGAAATATATTTAAACATTGTACATAATATAGTTATATTGATATACTCAATTATCACACAGGTGTCATCACACTAACCCACAGCCCGGGGCTAGTAAATTTCTTATTGGGCTGGTGAACTTTCTCAAAATTGTGTTTCGGGCTAGTGGTAAAATGTCTATTTTCATAAGTCCACATAAAGTTTGGGATAGTGCATTAAAAAATTAGTTAGAACACTGTAAGTGCATCAATTAATAAACAACTGATCTGAGGTAATAACTACCGTACATTCATGGACAAGAAATATCCAACAGTTTGTTTGAGTTTTATGCCACTTTTCAACAGTCACAAGTCATATGAGGCGGACAGTTCACCTAACCATCATTCCTGGGAAGAACCAGTACTAGACTCCCATCTTTCGTAAGCAACTGCCAACTTATCACACCTGTATCAGTGAGAGGTTACAGCGACCTTAACCACTTGACCACGGAGGCCGGTCAAAATATCAGACAGACGGCCACAATACAGAGAAGGAGATCAAGAATTACAGTAAAGGTTTACACATTTAAAACAGAAAAAAATGACTAAAATGTGTGGCAAAATGCTTTGCCATTCAGAACAAATATTGTACTAAGATATTACCCCTGCAGTCAGACAAGACATGATATCACAAAATATTGTATGACCCCAAACAAACTTATGTGTACCATTGTTGGATTCTCCAAGAATTTCCACATACATGGGTCCAGACCACATCCCAAAACAAAGGGATACATCCCTGCATAGCCAAATTATCATGATTCAGACAAGAAAGAATTGACCATAAATTTCTACGTACCTCAAATAAAAAACATTTACTCAGTAAATATACACAAGTCATAGATGTTGATACCTGAAATAAAAATAAAATCCAGTCAAGTCTGTGTTAGCAGCCATCTCCGATTAAAGACCACCCTGTATATAAAGGCCAATCTTTTAAGAACAGTCAATGATTATTTAGAACAAAATTACCTCCAAATAAAGGCCACCTGTTAATAAAGGCCACATTTTCCTTACCCGGGGTGGCCTTTGTCCACAGGTTTGACTGTAATTAATATACGATGTAAAATGATGTGTTTGAATTAGATTGATTGGTTTTCATGTATTCTCGTAAAACCAACATTGAGGCGTCAGAGATCTAAAAGTTCCAAGTTTTCACAGATCAGACTGACCCTGACTACCGTCTTTCAACAGTTTCAGTGAATTTTTTCTTGCCATTATTTTCATAACATTGTATTGCAATATGATCAGAGTTCCAAAGAAAAAAATTATTTAAAAAAATGTTTTGCCAACTGACCTACCAGTATTTTTGGGGAATCTTATTGGAACATAGCGTGTTTTTCACCTGACATGAACTTTTGTTCATGCAGTATTACAATCCTATGAATTTCAAGTTAGAAACAATTCAATAAACAAAATAAATAAACTAAACACAAGACTCAATTTGTTCTGTGAGCAGCAAATGGCTCACCATATGCATCAGAAATAGTTTAATACATAACTTCGATCAGAATATCTTTACTGATGGTTGTTTTTTTATGGAACCCAAGTACGGAAATGGTATAGTATTATCATAATGTACATATACTTTTATACTTACCGCTATCACCCACCAATGGCTGATTCTGAATAAAGCATAGGCTAACATGATGAATGTAAATCTTGCAGTAGAAATCATCTGTATATATAAGAAAAATATACATTGGTATCAGTGAATATCTTTACACAACAACATGCCATGTAGTCTAATGGGTTCCAAACCATGTGGTCTTAACATAATTAGTACTGGCAGAAGATACCTCAGTAGCCACATTCCAGCATTAATACAGGCAGAAGATACCTCAGTAGCCACATTCCAGCATTAATACTGGCAGAAGATACCTCAGTAGCCACATTCCAGCATTAATACTGGCAGAAGATACCTCAGTAGTCACATTCCAGCATTAATACTGGCAGAAGATACCTCAGTAGCCACTTTCCAGCATTAATACTGGCAGAAGATACCTCAGTAGCCACATTCCAGCATTAATACTGGCAGAAGATACCTCAGTAGCCACTTTCCAGCATTAATATAGGCAGAAGATACCTCAGTAGCCACTTTCCAGCATTAATACTGACAGAAGATACCTCAGTAGCCACTTTCCAGCATTAATACAGGCAGAAGATACCTCAGTAGCCACATTCCAGCATTAATACTGGCCGAAGATACCTCAGTAGCCACAAGCCAGCATTAATACAGGCAGAAGATACCTCAGTAGCCACTTTCCACCATTAATACAGGCAGAAGATACCTCAGTAGCCACATTCCAGCATTAATACTGACAGAAGATACCTCAGTAGCCACTTTCCAGCATTAATACAGGCAGAAGATACCTCAGTAGCCACTTTCCAGCATTAATACTGACAGAAGATACCTCAGTAGCCACTTTCCAGCATTAATACTGACAGAAGATACCTCAGTAGCCACTTTCCAGCATTAATACTGGCAGAAGATACCTCAGTAGCCACTTTCCAGCATTAATACTGACAGAAGATACCTCAGTAGCCACTTTCCAGCATTAATACTGACAGAAGATACCTCAGTAGCCACATTCCAGCATTAATACTGGCAGAAGATACCTCAGTAGCCACATTCCAGCATTAATACTGACAGAAGGTACCTCAGTAGCCACATTCCAGCATTAATACAGGCAGAAGATACCTCAGTAGCCACTTTCCAGCATTAATACAGACAGAAGATACCTCAGTAGCCACTTTCCAGCATTAATACTGACAGAAGATACCTCAGTAGCCACTTTCCAGCATTAATACTGACAGAAGATACCTCAGTAGCCACTTTCCAGCATTAATACAGGCAGAAGATACCTCAGTAGCCACATTCCAGCATTAATACTGGCCGAAGATACCTCAGTAGCCACAAGCCAGCATTAATACAGGCAGAAGATACCTCAGTAGCCACTTTCCACCATTAATACAGGCAGAAGATACCTCAGTAGCCACATTCCAGCATTAATACTGACAGAAGATACCTCAGTAGCCACTTTCCAGCATTAATACAGGCAGAAGATACCTCAGTAGCCACTTTCCAGCATTAATACTGACAGAAGATACCTCAGTAGCCACTTTCCAGCATTAATGCTGGCAGAAGATACCTCAGTAGCCACTTTCCAGCATTAATACTGACAGAAGATACCTCAGTAGCCACTTTCCAGCATTAATACTGACAGAAGATACCTCAGTAGCCACATTCCAGCATTAATACTGGCAGAAGATACCTCAGTAGCCACATTCCAGCATTAATACTGACAGAAGATACCTCAGTAGCCACATTCCAGCATTAATACAGGCAGAAGATACCTCAGTAGCCACTTTCCAGCATTAATACAGACAGAAGATACCTCAGTAGCCACTTTCCAGCATTAATACTGACAGAAGATACCTCAGTAGCCACTTTCCAGCATTAATACTGACAGAAGATACCTCAGTAGCCACTTTCCAGCATTAATACAGGCAGAAGATACCTCAGTAGCCACATTCCAGCATTAATACAGACAGAAGATACCTCAGTAGCCACTTTCCAGCATTAATACAGGCAGAAGATACCTCAGTAGCCACATTCCAGCATTAATACAGGCAGAAGATACCTCAGTAGCCACTTTCCAGCATTAATACTGGCAGAAGATACCTCAGTAGCCACATTCCAGCATTAATACAGGCAGAAGATACCTCAGTAGCCACTTTCCAGCATTAAAACAGGCAGAAGATACCTCAGTAGCCACATTCCAGCATTAATACAGGCAGAAGATACCTCAGTAGCCACTTTCCAGCAATAATACAGGCAGAAGATACCTCAGTAGCCACATTCCAGCATTAATACAGGCAGAAGATACCTCAGTAGCCACATTCCAGCATTAATACAGGCAGAAGATACCTCAGTAGCGACTTTCCAGCATTAATACAGGCAGAAGATACCTCAGACTTTCCAGCAGCTTCCTCACACAAGTGAACTTTCTACAGCAGGATTTAATACTTAATTTGTAAGGAAATCGAATTCAAAATTGGCTTTCTTCTTTCCAAAAACATGGCTTAGTTTTAACTAAACAGTAAACACACTTGTCATTTTAATTCAATTTCATAGCATAAAAAAATCTGTAGATATAAACAAAATGGGGATTTAATACATCATATGGAAAATAATTAAATTACACAAAAAATTATCCTAGATACCTTTCATAAACAAGCAAATTTATCAAATTGACATTCCCCGCCGAGAATTTTTGCTAGTAGGTTAAAGCAGATAAAGCATGGAGGAAGCATAAACAGGAAGTGTTTGTGAAACACGGATGCCCCCTAAAGGCTAACTGGATAGTAATATTTTAGTATGACGTCAAAAAAGGGGCGTAATGAATGGTACTTTCTAGCATGCATGCCTGTGCAAGCTACAAATCCACTGCAAGCCACAATACAGCAAAATATATTTAGAATTATTGTAAGTACTGGTGTAACAGTAAAAGTGACAATGTCTGTAAGTTAAAAATAGAGATTTTTCTGTCAAAATACATAGATGATAGAGTTATAGCTCATGATTAGCACATTTCCTCTCATCATTCTCTACCTTTATTTTAAGTTTCAAACAAAAACCTTCAAAAGTTTCAAAGTTATTGGAAGTTTCAAAAAGTGTGATGGACAGATGGACGGACGTTTTGATGAGAAGTTTTTTGTGGGGTATAGCCTTTGATCTTTTTATCCCCACAAGTCATTTTTGCACCCCACAAGTTGAAATTATCCCCATAAGTCGGGTTTTTTTCACCCCAAAAGTCCAATTTATCCCCACACTTCATGTTTGTACATACATTGCGCCTCACAATGTCAAAATGTACTAACCCTTACCCCACAACAACCCTCTGGCATATATGGACATCTGGATGGACATCGCGTGATCACAATAGCTCACCATGAGCACTTTGCGCTCTGGTGAGCTAAAAATGGGTTTTTCCTTGATATCAAGGTACCTTTGGGATTGAAAAAAGATTTTACAGTTTTACTTCTTCATTGCAAACATGCTTATACTTACAACTGTATCAAATAGTGATTTTTGAAATGTATAATCAAACACTTGGTCTTTGAAAGCTGTCCATATAGGAGTTATTCCAATTAACTGAAAACAAAGGGAAAACATAAATTATAATGTCGAAAAGTCACATATTTACACATACATCAATAGTAAATTAATGCAAATGCATGTATACATCTGTATAGAGATTACTGACCTATTGAGCGAAAGCCGAAAGTAGAACTATTTTAAGCAAAACTAGTTGGTTTCTGTCTCTGATCTTACAGCATACAAAAGTGTTAGAGTGGGAATGGGAACCATGGCAGTTATTGGGCCCATAGCAAGCAAGTAAGTACATGATTACAAAGGAACATGATTTCGATAAAATCAAGTTCCAAAAATATTCCATAAAAAAATGACTCAACAGAAGATGACAAAAGTTACGGGTAATTATGAGCAACTCCTTATTCTATTAAGGATTTTTACAGTCATCAGGGATGTTTTAACAGGTTAACATTGTGCAGTTTTCAGTCCAGACAACTAAGCACTAAACCAGACCTGCATTTTGTTACAACTTAAGTGTGAATCACTTAAAATATAAAAAAATCAATCTGTTAATAAAATGTATCACCTCCAAGTGTTTACAAGCTTTTCCTATGATATTTGAGTTGGTGACCTAGTTTCAAACTCCAGGCCCAAGGCTATATAACATTTTATTGGTCTCCACACTATCAATTAATGTTTCTAAGAGACCGACTCCGAGACCGATTATCAGTTTTATAACCTCAGGACCAGATGACTGTGACGTGTATGGAACTCCACCTATATTTATTTGTCACAAACATTATGTCATACCAAATTTTGTAGAGATTGGAATAAAGTTGAACATTGAAGTCATATTAACAGTAAATAATTTAAGGAAGGAGATCCAAACAGACAACAGAAATCACTACCATAAAATGTTTATTTTATTGAGATTTGGAAATATCCTACTGTTGAGTTATATCAATTCATGGCAAATATTACCATAAATGGACATGATTCATAATTATATGAAACAGAAGTTGTTTAAATACATGATACACCTTGATTTTATCATCATCATTTATTCTATAAAATGAGCACAGGTTTACAACTTCAAAAAATAAATAATAAATCTGAAATCTAGTTCTTATTATTGAGGAATTAAAATAAGTAAAATTAGTCAAAGTGCTTTGAAAAATTGACTTTTCAAATACTGTACACTGCTTACCTGCGTGTATATAACCCAAAGTATAAAGGTAAGTATGAGATCAAAGGTGGTGAACAGACAGAATGTACGACGTGCAGGGGACATCCTACTGCTTACAGGGTCCCAATCTTGGCCCCCACGTCCTGAATCTGATGATGGCATGCTATGAAATCTACAAAAGAATAAGAGAACCAAGTTCAACCAAATGCTGATATGACAATACATGTTATTAAACATCAATTTCATTTACAATGTTAATCTTCCATAGGCCACTGTGACATCTAAGTACTGTCAGACCCAGCGGAAAAAAATTACTGTCAAGAAATACTGTTGCCCACTTCCATAGGTACGGAATGTTCAAAATTAAACTGTACCATTCATGCATGCGCAATATCTATTTTTGCATTTCCGGTGTACAATGTAAACAGAATCAATTATGGTTTTATTAATAAGTTTTTCTGTTTAATAAAATAAATGTAACATGTCTGACAGGGTGACAGTAAAGATTTCAACTTTCAAAAACACTGTCATTCGCGGCTTCACCTCTGTTGACAGTATTTCCTTATATAGTCATTTCTAGTAATACTGTGGTACCGCTAGTATTGCGGTATTTACAAATCTCAAAATGAGGCTCAATGACTCCACCCAGCGTCTGTTCTCACGTGAAATTTTGTAGGACATATGCAGTAAACTTTGTTGAACAACAAACTGTATCGATGACAGTGCAAATTTATAAGTTACAACTTCGTTTCATCTTATCTATTGAAAACTTACCCGGAAGTAGAAATTCACTATCCCCAAAATCAAAATCATGATCCTTACTACATAAATAAATTGAAAGTTGCAAAGAATTATCTTGATATTTTTTCGTCTGATACTGAAGTTTATGAATAACATTGGAAAATGTTATATTGCCTGAATTTAATTATATTGCAGCCTTCCAAAATTAGGCATAAAAATAAGGAAGCCCTGGAAATTTTCTATGTTTTAAGTATTGTAAATAACGCAAACAGATTTGCTTTGATTTTTATATTTTGAACCAAAACACACAGGAATACATGTATATACACTTTTTCATGCTAATTCATGAATGTAAAGAGGCCCGTAAAAGGGTTCTGGACTAAAAATATTCCCATTGTCCACATGTTATCGACCTCAAGATATGTAGACTGGGAATTATCATTAAAGTGCTAAATATTTTTTTTTATTTATATCTTATAGTTATCAACAGTTAAAGTATATATGTGCAAACGTTTTGCTCACACTGATGGCAACTTACAGTATATAATAATATTATCCAATAGAACTTACAGTGAATAATATTATCCAACAGAACTTACAGTATATAATAATATTATCCAATAGAACTTACAGTGAATAATATTATCCAATAGAACTTACAGTGAATAATATTATCCAATAGAACTTACAGTGAATAATATTATCCAACAGAACTTACAGTATATAATATTATTATCCAATAGAACTTACAGTGAATAATATTATCCAACAGAACTTACAGTGAATAATATTATCCAACAGAACTTACAGTATATAATAATATTATCCAATAGAACTTACAGTGAATAATATTATCCAATAGAACTTACAGTGAATAATATTATCCAATAGAACTTACAGTATATAATATTATCCAATAGAACTTACAGTGAATAATATTATCCAACAGAACTTACAGTGAATAATATTATCCAACAGAACTTACAGTATATAATAATATTATCCAATAGAACTTACAGTGAATAATATTATCCAACAGAACTTACAGTGAATAATATTATCCAACAGAACTTACAGTATATAATAATATTATCCAATAGAACTTACAGTGAATAATATTATCCAATAGAACTTACAGTGAATAATATTATCCAATAGAACTTACAGTATATAATAATATTATCCAATAGAACTTACAGTGAATAATATTATCCAATAGAACTTACAGTGAATAATATTATCCAACAGAACTTACAGTATATAATAATATTATACAATAGAACTTACAGTATATAATAATATTATCCAAAAGAACTTACAGTTTATAATAATATTATCCAATAGAACTTACAGTATATAATAATATTATCCAACAGAACTTACAGTGAATAATATTATCCAATAGAACTTACAGTGAATAATATTATACAATAGAACTTACAATATAATAATATCATCCAACAGAACTTACAGTGAATAATATTATCCAATAGAACTTACAGTATATAATAATATTATACAATAGAACTTACAGTATATAATAATATTATACAACAGAACTTACAGTATATAATAATATTATCCAATAGAACTTACAGTGAATAATATTATCCAACAGAACTTACAGTGAATAATATTATCCAATAGAACTTACAGTGAATAATATTATCCAATAGAACTTACAGTGAATAATATTATCCAATAGAACTTACAGTATATAATAATATTATCCAACAGAACTTACAATATAATAATATCATCCAATAGAACTCACAGTATATAATAATATTATACAATAGAACTTACAGTGTATAATATCATCCAATAGAACTTACAGTATATACTAATATTATCCAATAGAACTTACAGTGAATAATATCATCCAATAGAACTTACAGTGAATAATATTATCCAATAGAACTTACAGTATATAATAATATTATACAATAGAACTTACAGTATATAATAATATTATCCAATAGAACTTACAGTGAATAATATTATCCAACAGAACTTACAGTGAATAATATTATCCAATAGAACTTACAGTATATACTAATATTATCCAATAGAACTTACAGTATATAATAATATTATACAATAGAACTTACAGTATATAATAATATTATACAATAGAACTTACATTATATAATAATATTATCCAATAGAACTTACAGTATATAATATTATCCAATAGAACTTACAGTATATAATATTATAATTCAACAGAACTTACAATGTTTCGCCTGATGTTGTACCCAAAGATCTACTGTCACCTCGGACACTATTTTGCAAATCTCCTTGGTTCTAGAAATAATAAGATTATCAAATATTATACAAAACGTAACTTGCTAAAAAATATAATAGACTTACTGAAATATGCGCACATGTAATGCTTATCTAACCCTGATTTGAGACAGTCCTGTTGAAATTATTCATAATATTGTCTTATACATTGCTACATGTAGTTTCTATTGTCTTAAAGTATATACAGAAATACTTGATTATGACACTTAACAGCAACAATTATTTCATTATTGAAGTAAATTCTGACAAAAACAAGAGTGCTGCAAACGGTGCCAGCGCTCGTCTGTTCATCACCCCAGTGAGATCTACCCACCTGCTACCTGAGTTATGAGCTACATTTGTTGTTGTTGTTGTTTTTATTCAGGTAAAATGAGTTCTTGCACAACACAGACCTCTGATGCTATTAATATACATATCACGATGGTAATGGCATGGTATTTTCTAAATTATACTTAAAGATTATTTTCTTATATTTTGTGTACTTCACCATGTAGCATGTATTGCCAAAACCTAAATAAATCTATCTCTCTACCGTATTTTCTAATCAAACGGCAACACTACAGGTATGTAAAATAGTTTCTCAACATGAACACTAAGCTTGACAAATAACAATTTTTTTTATTTAAATTTTCTTGTACATAAGTAAAAACTGATTAGTAAAATGATAACATATTTCTGTAATGTGATCATAAACCTTGTAATTTCATGAGAATGTTTTATGTATTGTAACCATGAAAACATATTTGTGAAACTTCCTGACAGCCAGGATAGGTCCATATTAGGTACTTAAATATTTACAATGTACCACATCTTTATACAATAGCTTCAACAGAAACATACCATGAAGATATTCACAAAATATTTACAAAAATGGTCAAATAATTTTACACATAATTATATTGTATAAATCTGCTGTTGTATCGATGTGCTTGTAGAATTACAGTAAACATCCTAATAAATGCTCAAGCAAGTCATTACATTTTACTTTTTTTCAATGTTTTTTTTTGTTTGAATGATTTTTGGATGTACTGGATATGATAAGAATATTTTTTGCAAGTATGGAAATTAGTGGTGCAAAGATATACCGGTATATTGCGATACAGTGTCGGGCCGATATGTACCCCGGTACGACATCCATGTACCACGATATTTTCTTTAATGATTGAATTCATAATCCATTGAAATAAATTAATGCAAGCTCATTTTTTAGTGTTCTTAATCATTGAAGATCGATTCATCCCTCTGAAAACAAACTATTGATTATTTGCACCAACAAAACTGATACTTTATCTATTGGTACTGATATCAACTGGTTACACTGTATGAATGAACTACCTTATTTAAGGTACCTGTATTTCTCAAAATGGGTGATAGAGGGTATTCATTAGAGGAGGGACATTTATTAAAGAATTATTGGTAGCACATGTTTAACATAAAATATAAAACACATAAATTGTACAGATTAAAGGATTTATCAAAAGACTGCACACTTGAAAATTTAGAGTGTTCAAGTAAAGGAAAATAATGTCATTTGGAAAACCTAAAATAAATCTCCTATCACAATAATACATGTATCCTATTACATACACACAACCCTTGCTTTATAGCCAACAATGAATTGACACATTTACTGATATGATAAATCAAAGTGTTTTCTATCTCACTCATTTGATGTCCTTTGTTCACATCCATTTTTTTTTTACTTCCACCACTGTTAAAATTGTTAACTGGGAAGACTAGTTTTCCAACTAGAGCTTTGTCACAGGAGTGATGAATAACCACAAATGCTACTTTGACACAGAATGTTTAAAATCTGAGGTATAAAGGTTTTTCAGAAATGTTATTGGCTATCACTTGAGATAAGATGCAAACTTGATTTCTTTTAAGAGGCAGTTTTACCTTGGTCTAACACATGACTCACCATCACATGTTGGTGAACATTTCTGCCATGTATTTCCAAAATCCATACATATATGACAAAGTTACTGACAATGTACCAATTCTTTTTGCCTTAATGTGTGACCTTGGGTGGTCAACCAACCGACCTACCATCCGACATCTAGCAATCAATATACTCCCACTTCTTGGAAGGGGGGGGGGGGGGGGTATAAAAATATAAATGACTAGAATAACAAAAACGACTAAATAACTCAATCATAGGCTATTCCATTTATTCATTCAAGCTGTCATATTTTAAAATCTGAAGGTTTAATTAATATTTCGGTCATGATGTTTTGTTAACAATTGTTCACCCCACATTATAAGAATGCCGTAAAAGAAAAATTCAAACAGATCACTCGCATAAAAAAAATATCAAATTAAAACTCCTTAAAACTGGTGAAAGTAAGATTCTAACCAAGAAAATATTACATGTGCTAGATCGTCACGAAATCGTATGTCAACCATTGTGGGTGGGGTAATGTACATATTACTGTACCACAGGGAACACAGTCTAATATGAAGAGATATATAACGACATATTTCACAACTTTCAGATCAGTCCAACTGATTTAAGAGTTAATCTTACAACTTTATTTTATATTTGTAAAATACAATTACAATACAATTCAGACAGACCAGTTTTCAGATATATTGAATATTTGAATGTATCGCTATAGCAACAAGAAATGAACCATTTTTTACACCTTATATAACTACATGTAGCTATAAGATTGATCAGGACACATAAAAACTGCTTTACTTTTGATGGGGTTACGTTGCAGTAAATACAAATGTATTTTATTCATAACATGACCATGTTTTCTGAGCTAAACGGAAGACTACACTATATCAGCTGGGTACATACAGTGCCTGAGCATGTTACATTTATCTTGTCTTATTTGTTCTGAATGTCCATATCCCCTTTTTGACTTAGTGGATTATTCTGAATAATTTTGTCATGGCTCAAAACACATGGTCAAGCTATACCAAATAGATGCAGAAAAATCTCAATATTGATACCAATTTAAGACCTAAAACATGGTCACAGTACTAAGTGTAATCTCATGAATGAGTTTTAAATAGAAACGTTAAATAGAGGAATCAACACTGAAGTAATGCTTGGCCTGCTTTTACAAAACAAGCCAGAATGGGGCTGCGGGAAATAAGATTATAGCCGGGAACCAATACTGCATAAAGCTCTGCACTGTAATCCAACAGTTGTAAGCCAAGATTACACAATGCACTAAATTACATACAATCTCAAAATGTACCATTAAGCACATTATTTTTGTAAACTGTGTGTTATCTATGACACATTTAGTGAAGATAATTTACTACATTTCATAACTAGAGCTTTGTTACAGGAGTGACAAATACCCCACACCCGCCGCTTTGACACAATATGTTTAAATTTGAGATACATGTATAAAGTTTTTTCAGATATATATGTTATTGTCTATTTCTTAAGGATGCAAACTTGATTTCTTTTGAGAGGCAGTTTTAACTTTGTCTTGAGCATGACAACCGTCACATGTTGGTAAACATTTCTGCAAAGTATTTGAAATCCATCCACATAAGACAAAGTTACTGAGCGGACACAAAAAAAACTCAATTTTTTATTTTTAAGGGTGACCTTGACCTTGGAGGTACGGACCTGGGTCTTTTGCATGACATATCCCCACATATAGGTGAACTTTCATGCTAGGCTTTTCCAAAATCCACACATATATTACTACGTTATTGAGCAGACACAAAATAAAATACCATTTTTACTTTTAACCTGTGTGACCTTGACCATGGAGCTGCAGCCATGGTTGTTGCGCACAACACATCGCCTAAAGATGATTAACATAAATTGTGATAACTTTTTTCAAAATCCTATGATGAATGACACAAAGTTCTTGGACAAGTTTCACGACAGACAGACGGGACAGTTTAACCTCAAAAGTTAAAAAATCTTACCAACTTGTCATCTGATTTATAACAAATACTCCACTTTTGTCTTTCATCCTCAAATCAACCATTATGTCAAGATTGTTTTAACATTGAATCACACCATAATAGCAACAATAGAATGTGAGTCAAATATTTGTTATCATAATGGTTTTATATAGATATGTAAAATTAACATTTTAAGTACATACATTATATCACAATTATCAACTTCACCGACACCGTGGTCTGACACAAACTGCATTCAGAAACTGGTATTGGATAAATTGTTTACAAATAGCAGTCATTCATTGTAACATAAATAAAACATTTATGATATTATCTTTAAGAAGAAAATAATGAAGTCACCAATAACATTGCAATGCTGAGACTGACTTTAACAAATGCATTGAAATCGATAAATCATGTTTAATGTGTGTATGCAGTAATTTTATTATATATCTTATGAAAGCTATTTTGAAGCCTTTTTCATTGAAGACTGTATATATGATGAGACATCACTAGGGAATCCTGTATAACATCAGGTATAGGAAGTTTTCCATAAAGTTTTAACATCAACTATTTGGTCAACATCCCTCAATACCAACTGGTCAATGTGCAGTAATTAAGTTTTATCACCAACTATTTAGTGAACATTCCTCGATACCAACTGGTCAATGTACAGTAATTAAGTTTTATCACCAACTATTTGGTCAACATCCCTCAATACCAACTGGTCAATGTGCTGTAATTAAGTTTTATCACCAACTATTTAGTGAACATTCCTCGATACCTACTGGTCAATGTACAGTTATTAGTTTTATCACCAACAATTTGGTGAACATCCTTCGATATCAACAGGTCAATGTGCAGTAATAAGTTTTAACACCAACAATTTGGTGAACATCCCTCGATATCAACAGGTCAATGTGCAGTGATTAAGTTTTAACACCAACAATTTGGTGAACATCCCTCGATTTCAACAGGTCAATGTGCAGTAATTAAGTTTTATCACCAACAATTTGGTGAACATCCCTCGATATCAACAGGTCAATGTGCAGTAATTAAGTTTTATCACCAACAATTTGGTGAACATCCCTCAATACCAACAGGTCAATGTGCAGTAATTAAGTTTTATCACCAACTATTTGGTGAACATCCCTCGATACTAACAGGTCAATGTGCATTACCCGGTAATTAAGTATGTAGAGTACATTTTGTATCTCATCCATCTTTTGTTAACCAAGCTGATATTATACAGATAATGTTTATGTAAATCAGGCTGATAATTATGAAAAATAATTTAAAATGATTGTATGAAATAGGTCAACAACTTGATGGGTTTTCTTCTTACAAAAATCCACTAAGATCACAATTCAAATTATATTAAGGATTGTCTTGATCTGTAGATCTGATGGTCCAAATACTTGACCAGTTGAATATGTACAGTTGTCTAGATTACATGAACGTATCACTTTGTATTTATCACTAATACTATGACCAAACAAGCATAAATAAGGCAAATTCCTTCCCATGATAACAACATGCCCTCCATTGATATGTATTTCAACACTTCACAACAGAATATTGCGGAATAATGAGTCAAAACTTCCTTTTTCATTTCAAAGATGACCATTTTGAATTTATGGGAATATCATTTTATGAGTGTATTTTAACTCACACTTTGTTTAGAATTAGATCAACAAAGCTAATATGTCAAATTGTCAATACAACTTCTAGGGAAATTAAATAAATTCTTTTCCTGAATGATATTATAAGTTTTAAATCACTGTTTTGAGGTGTTTGACTTTCAAAGATAGTATTAAATTTCAATCAGTCTTTGAATTAATTTTTTCTGACAGATTGCCCGACTATATACTTAATGAAGGAAACTCTCTAAAACTAGGTTGTCCTCCAAAAGACTTAGAGAAGGAAAAAATCCTTTCGGGCAGGGGCCAACCCACTAATTTGAAGACTGTTCAATTCATTATAGAAATATATTTCATTTGTTAATGTAATTTAAAAGAATAACATTTTCCTTTCCCAATGAAACAAAGCAATTTGTAACAAGTAAGTATATTTATATAAGGTACATTTATATTCAATACTGACATGATGTGTAAATTATAAACAAAGGAACTTGAACATAAACTAAGACTTAATTGATTTGTTTTTACTAAAATCTGTTAACATATTTTTCCTCATTATGTAATCTCGAACACTAACAGAATTACAGACCAACAGAGTTTGTTATTTCTCATTTTCATCAAATACAAAAATTGTATTGTAAGTTGCACAATATCACAGTTATTGACAATTTTCAGATTGTTGTATTCCAGCATTTATATTCTTGGGATTTGATTTCTTGGATAAAATCGGACAACAAAATAAAATTGACAACAAAAATAAGTGAAACTACAGTGTATAACCGCAGTCATTTAATACACATATCAATTTTCTTGTGCAAAAACACCAAGTCAATTAGGATGGACTGGCTCTATGTAAAATATGCAATTTTCTACTGCATAATCATAGTAAGATGATCAGTAGACATTAACTTATAAGGCTTCAAACTCCCTGCAGCGGTTACCTCCCTTGATCAGTAAATTAACCACTGCCACCACTAATGAAATTTGGCCGTCACACAGCCGTATATTTTTTTTCACTTCTGATTTTAAATTCTTAAAAATTTTATCGCTGTACATAAATCTTTTATTCAAATATTATGCTTAATGTACAAAAAAAAAGGAAAAAATTAACATTGAAAAGAAAATTTCTTTAGACAAATGTAGTGATGTCACAATGTAAACAATGGCTATATTTTCAAACGTAGTGACGTCACACTGTAAACAATGGCTATATTTAGAGAGTTACTTTTCGATAGCGCAAAAGAATTCAGTCCATCAATTGTTTTTAACAAATTTTATGTGGTAAAGACCAGGTAGTTGTATTCAGAGGTAGATGCAACTTTCTCGATAATCGTATATGTATTAAAATAAGGTGTCGTCGCCTAGCTGGTGTATAGATGATCAATAATTAATCGATATTCTATTGTTTTAGCGATGTAGTACCGTAGCATAGCTGGAGAGTATTAGACGCCTGTTATTAAAATGGCTGTTGTTTTATTAATTATGGACTAATTCTTTTAAATGTAACCTTGTTAGAAAGCTGAAATATAGCCAATTTTGGAAGTGTACTTATTTTTTCCCTATCTTATAAATTGATCGAGAAATGACGAGTTAAATGAGATTCAATTTTTTTTTTCGTTTATTACGCCGTGGTGGAAACATGCCCGACTTTGTGTACATGTTCAAATAAAATTGTCATGTTTTTGTCAATCATTAACCGATTGTTTTTTAAGTAACCATGTTAAAAAGCTGAATGATAGCTGAGTTTAGAAATGTACTTATTGTTTCCCTATCTTATAAATTGATCGAGAAATGACGAGTTTAATGAGATTTTTTTTTCGTTTTTCGCGCGGTGGTGAAAAAAAAGCCCGACATTGTGCACATGACGTTTTAATTAAATGATCATTATCTTTTCACCAAAACATCAGCGTTTTTTTTCCTTCTTTGGACGGGGCCGGTAAACGGACCCGTTCCCAATCTCTATCGGACCCGTCCCAATTCGAGCACGGACCTGTACCAATTTGATCAATATTGCCCTTTTCCCAATTTATTTTAAAATATCAATCAATATCGTCCGAAACCACCTAATAAT
This sequence comes from Lutraria lutraria, assembly GCA_964023205.1. Lineage (NCBI taxonomy): Eukaryota > Metazoa > Mollusca > Bivalvia > Venerida > Mactridae > Lutraria > Lutraria lutraria. The sequence continues at coordinate 17,593,832 of OZ026843.1, read as the reverse complement.
CACAATCCCTAACACAAATTTTACTGCCGATAACGGCATTTTACGTGTACGATGTTAGATCGAATAATTCCGAGTACGAAAAAAAATAGGTAGACTGGTTTGCCGTATAATTACGATAAAACATGTGGCGCTTGGAAAGAAAGCGAAACCAGTCGATTTCCCGAAAATGAGTCAAACCGAAAGTATAAATCACAACAGTATACATGTAATATTGTAAAAAACTTTAACAGAAAGTGGCTCTACTTCCAGACATCGAACCGATTTTGACTTTATGTCTCTATTGCGCCCGGCTGAAAGTGTTAACCGATTTTCGGGTCGAAAATGAGAAGTTACGTTCTCGTTTCTTTACGTGTAGTGTTAGAGCAGAACACGATCAGCAGTGCATGACAACCAGGTAGACCTTACTCTATGCAATGCTAATTTAAGGCTCTTGATCCTGACTCTTAATAATATTTATGAGAAAATTGATGAATGTAACATGTTGTGAACTTTTCACAGGCATACACAAGTGAAACAAGAGTGTCAGATACTCATGTTTTTTGGGGGACTGACATTGGACCAAATTTGACCTCATGCCCCTTGACTAAAAAGAATGTTTATTCTCCTAAACCCCCCGAACAGTAAAATTTTATGGTCTTGAAATAAAGTTTTGATAAATAAGATCAATACAATAGGCGAGCTCTTTGTTTGCAATCAACAAGGTTGTAACCTATTGATAATCAAATGTAGGGAGTAGATATGTATGCTGTTTTTCCCTTTTCTAAGGCCCCACCACCTTTTCTCTAAAGGTAGGCCTAGAAGTGTTCTTTCATGTGAACATGCTGTATAATACATTACTATGATGGCTTTGACTTTTTTGCTTATCAATAAATGTGATCCAATGTTATTTTTCACATTTTTATGTGCATAAACCTATGAAACAAGATCATAAAAGTAACCTAGATTATAAAACTTATTAAAAGAAAGCAGAATCATTTATGTGACTTGCTAAAACTGTAATTTATTCACCTTATATAAAATTCCCAATTTGCCTTATTTCGCGACATGAAATTCCCAATTTGGCACTTTTCACGACGCGAAAATTCCCAATTTGATCGGTACCGGACCCGTTCCCAATGAGGCGAAAAAAAACGCTGAACATTTAATAAATACTGGAAGTAACAGAAGATTGTGTGCAGTAAGTGTTCCCAGTATCATTTTTGGTATAAGAAGTGAGGAAAACCACTTCATGTATGTCGCAGTAAGAGGCAGACATTTTTTAAAAGTTGTCAATTCGACCCCTTTTTAGAGAAATTTCACAACTACACAGAGGAAGCATTGTCTACAAAATCGCCTAACAAATCAATGCAGATGATTCTTTAATGTATCAATCATTGAAAAACATTGATTTTGAACAAATGCATCCATCGATCTTTATGCCTGTTCTGCACCAATTTACCACTTATTCACGTCTTTCTGCCAATTTTCCGCCATTTTTCAAAATACTCGATCGGCAATGTCGAACTTTTCCCCATTAATTTAGCCTAATTACAAGACGATACATCAAAATTACATCAAAATTATTCATGCATGCTTAATCTCAAAGTACTTAACTATTACATTATACCATAAATATTTTCCGAAGATAAGTAATGATACGGCATAAATCAATAAAAGTTATGCTATATGTACATTCTTTTCAATGCGACTGCGCATGCGCGCGTGGATAAGGACAAGTGTTTCGACCGGATTTTTAGTTGCATCTACCGTTAATACAACTACCTGTAAAGACGTACATTGTGAATTTATTTGTTGGCTATCGGAAATGTCTTGTTTATCAATTGTTGGTCACAAGATACACCTATCATCACGCGATTATAATGGTGGCAGTGGTTATACTTATAGTAGCAAAGTGTGACGTAACCGGTGTGAGGAATTCGATAAGGCCTACTACTGTAGTTTCATTTATTTTCGTTGGGCTCAATTTTTGGTCATTAACAATATGCTAGCTACAACTTGTACAAGTTTGAATTATTTGTGCAGTGAAGTTTCGAGAATAGATGAAGCACCATTTAGTAAACAATTTAGCTTGAATTGTGAAATTCGCTTTCAAGATTATTTGGTATTGGAAGAAGCATACTCATGTTTTAATATGTCATTCTGTTTCATAATGGACCATGTAATGTGTTTTCTACCTACCTATTGGATGCAATTGTTCACAAATATTGCAGTTATCATACCTAACAGGTCTAAATATGGTATTTTCTGATACAAATAATGAAATGAAACATGCAGTTCTTTGTTAGACTGCTCTGGACAGGGTCATAAAGTGACTCGCTGTCCCAGTTCAACAATTCAATTAGTCTGTTAGTTGAAATACCATGTATGTTTCATACGATATATTTTTCGAAACATATTGACTTTAAAATATTTTGCACCAAATACGTTCAGATTACTGCAGCGTTATTGCTTTGCGCATTGAATCGGCTCTAGTAGTCAAGAAAACAACATAAACAAGATGTTTATCCGAAACGGAAGCAGTTAGAGACATGATTTAATTCAACATTGAAATTAAGTAGAATACTTACTAAGTTGACTGACATTCCAATTGTTTAACAAACAAAAAACTAACTGAAATACTAGTTAAATAATTTGAATGTTAACCGTATATTGTGGAGAATCATATGATCTTTTTCTTCCTTATTAAAAATTATTTAGAGTAACATACCTTTAAATCTGCGATAAAGTCCAACCCACACAAATCCGGACTTACAAACTGTACGGACTTAATGACGAAAGCGATGTCATATTAAAATATTTGTATATTTAAGTCGTTGGCACAATGTGCATAATATTATAAAGATTTTGTGACAGCCTTTCGATTTTTATGCATAAGTGTCGTTTTGATAATAAAATAGTCGCAAACTGTCATGATAATGAAATAACTTTAGTAGCAAACTGCGTGTCAGATATGCTGTTACATAACAAGATTTTTTAATCAAACCAATTTTAATTATCAATACATAAATATTTTCATTTTTCTATATGTTATACCCCATTGGAAATAAGTCCCATGACTTAATGGGCTATCCTTTGTTTCAGTACATTAACATTATTTTATTTTTTTGTAAAATTGCTCTTATTCAAAACATGCTCAAATGATGGATTATTTGTGTACTTTCTTTATAGTGACTTTATTGGGTATATCAAGGACTTATAATATATATACATACATGAATATAAGTCCTTGGGTATATTTTTTTTCATTATATATATATATAATTATCAAGTAAGATACAAAACACGTTGCATGTTCCAGTCAACAACTAAAATATTATTTCATGGTAAATGTTTCATAATTATCTCAGACATGGTAGCATTGTACGTATGTTATAGAATTAGGAAAACAATGTAATTGATGCTGGGCTAGAACTCGACCAGGACCTGATGCTTGCGTGCTTGTCATATGCTGTAACAACTGAGCTAATCGGACTGGTAAATAATGCAGATGCTTCATTTGCACAAATACTACACATACAATCCATGTGCATCAAGTCCAATTTTCTTTTTTTCTCCGAACAGACTCTTGAGACTAACGTACCCAGCCTTTGCTTCATCCTGTATTACGCTTGGATTCTAGATAAGGATATAATATAACTACGTATCACACTCACTGCATCACTGAATGTAAATATAGGAGGAAAACCCAAATGCGGGGCTGGAACCCACGACTTTCAGCTTGCATTCCGGTTCATTCTGTTTTTTTTTTAATACCAATGACGAATGCTTATCTAAAGAAATTCGCAAAAACACCATGGTTCTACAAACATGAACTCATATTAATTATATATAGTTCACTACCATAGCCACGTACATAATTATAGGGCTCCACGAAGGTCAGTTTCCTTTCCATGGCCATCACTCGCCTTGTGGGACCAAAGTACTACGTTTTCTACACCCGCCATTCAAACAAGTTACCGTTCCATGTTGCAGTTCAAGTCTATGTCAGTTCAACTTCCACGAGTATTTTCAGTACTTTGATTAAAGTTGTCTATTTATCAACAATCTTTGCCTAGTAAGCAGCTACATATAGGTGCAAGCTGTGATATGTTATCTAAGAAATAAAAGGGAGAATGAAATGACGTTCCTGTCCATAATAAACAAGAAGGAAACAACTATACGTATAGATTCTGCATGCCTTTTATTTGACTGTAAAATTACATGATTAGCTGCTTTGAAACCACAAAATACATAGAAATCCCGATATTATGACCGTGCGGTCTTAACACAAATTCGGGACCAAATAAACGTGGTCTTATTATGCGAACAGCTTTATTATCGTGGCGGTCGCATAGATGACGTGATCATAGAACTTTATCAATGTCACACGTGTATGTACACGCATCGAAAATAAATAATAACATACGCACAATTCATATACATACATGTACATGCATGTTGTCATAAGGTCTATAATCACGTGGTGTATTGTTTTGATACCACAGGCTCTAGAAAAATGAGTTGTAGTTTGTCCATAGACCCTGCAGAGAAAATTGAAGTGGACAGACTTTTACGATCATTATCTTTTTCAAATTTCTCTGCAGGGTCTATAATTATGGAGCATAAACGTGCTTTTAATATTTGTATCAAATTGATGTGTATATCAAATACCACGTCTACTATTAAGATTTAGTACAGGGGTCGGTTTGGGTATGTTTGGCGTCATTTTGTTGACCTAGTTGCCATTTCCAGTAAATGGCGACCATTTTGGATGCTATTTGTAGTAATTCATACAACAATTCATTAACTGCAGTTTGCGTGTGTAGCGACCAGAGAGCAAGTAGTCCTTCCTCTACTTGTATATCAAAACAAGTAAAGCAAATGCTGAGTTACAATGATGGAGTTAAAGAAGTTATTGCCTTTTGCAGTTCTTTCATTTAGCATGACACTTCATTCCCCACCACAATCGTCATCTTTTTGACAAGTTTCATCCTGGTTTGAAGAATAGCCAGATGACACAGAGTGGTCATTAGGTTCAGCTGCTTTCATGACAGCAGGAATAAGGTTGTTCCAAAAATCTGTCTCCCGAGCAAACAGGAACTGTCCTAGCGAGTCTTCTTCGTCGAATATAAGATGCTCTTGTGTCTCCAGCTCGTATTCTGGCCACGTCAACAACGTCGGTGAATCTGGACAAGGTTTATTTGGATCTCTGAAATATATCATGTATACGTAGTATAACATAAAAGTGCTATTGTAGCGGTGGAATTTAGAATATTCCTAAGTACACAAAATCATAATTATAATACATGAAGATCCTGTTGAGCTGATTTGTAGACAGATACTATAAGATCAAGCCTTACAATTAACTAAAGCAAGCAAATCACAGGTATAAGGAATAATCTACGACAAGATCGAACGCCATTCAAGACCCCTTTAAATTCATTTGACCACTGACCGCAAATATGAGCATTTGCTCTGTTTTAAAAAAAATACAATCCAAACCTTTCAACTTTATATACAAAACGTGTAAGAGTGTAGAATAAAACTAATTACCCAGTTTTGGCAAAGTTTGACCAGAAAATCATCATTCTTGAAGACAAGTCAATCTCCCACACAGGCGCAGCATATTCTGTGAAATTCAGCAATCTAAAGTCTGCATCAAAACCAAACACTGGCAGACAATCGTCACCATGGTTTGCTTCAGTCAGCCATGTTGGACGAGGTAATGCTGATTTTTTAAGAAAAGCTTTAAAATGATATACGTAACTGTCAGTGTCTGACGAATTAGCATGTACACGACTAAATGCTATTCCGGGTACATTGAAATACACGTCACCATAGAAACGTACCATCTGGTCTCTTAATTTTTCCGGATCATCAGGTCCAGTCCAGTCGGTATAATCTGATAGCAACATTTGAGTAACAACTTCAGGTACTCGCAAAGGTCCAAACACAAGAGACGACAGGCCGGGTAATTGAGCATTTATGTTCTCCCGACTTACAGTAAAATTGTCTAGATTATCCATAGCTTGCATGAGAATAAACATCGCTCCTTCTTTTGCATTAATTCCATTTATAAGTTTGATGGTTCTGAAAAACTCCACTTCTGCGACCTTTTCCGTTTTAGAAGCTTCAAATAAAGCAGACGGAGATGACTTTAAAAATTCACCATCAATAGAAGGCAGAGTGGTAAACTTTATCAAGGCTGCCATGTCTCCAGACTTGACTGCTTCTTGAACGGTGTCTATAATACTATCAATTGTGCACGATAGCAGACAGTTAATTATTTCGTCATTATTTTCAGCACTGCAGTTCATTTGTTCTGAATATGCCTTTCCTGCCATAAGAGAGTTTGGTGAATACAACGATGGCATTAAAGCAGTACCACTTTCAGCTATCACTCCATAGAACAGTCCCTTATTTCCCGGATATAACATATGCAGACTAACGCTCACAGCCCCTGCAGATTCTCCAAATATCACAACCCTGTCTTTATCTCCACCAAATGCCCCGATGTTTTCATTGACCCAAAGCAAAGCTTGGTGTTGGTCCAAAAACCCCATGTTGCCTGGAGCACGTTCATCGTCCATATCAAGGAATCCTAATAAACCTACTCTATAATTTATAGTCACCACGATAACATTGCCCACTGATGCTAATGTATCTCCTCTAGTCCAGCTGCCAGTTCCTAATGAAAACCCGCCTCCATGAATGAAGAATAAAACAGCATGTCCAGATGGCTGATCTGGCTTTTGAACAGGAACATACACGTTGAGATATAAACAATCCTCAGACATGCCGTATGCAGAAGTCGGTGGAAAATATGGTAACTCGGTTTGTGGACATATAGGTCCGTCCTTTAATGCATCAAATGGTCCATCGAACGGTGCAGCAGGTTCCGGTTTCCGAAATCTACGTTTTCCTATAGGTGGTTCAGCAAATGGAATTCCTAAATATCGGCGAACTTTGTACTTTTTCCCAGCAAATTCAGTCTCCTTAGAATCGCCATTGATTTCTCCTAGTTTAGATTTTACTGAAGCAGCTGGTGTGCCATAACTGGCCAACAAAACTACTACAATAACGTAACACAACATTATATCTTGATTGTCACTGTGATCCCATGCAAAAGATGTGCTTTATCAGCGTGCTATGGATCACACGCACGATAAAGAAGGCATACATGTAACAAGAAAATGGAACGCTGTTTCCCTATGTTTCCAGACCAGAATATCCAGCACAACCCATAGTAGAATAACTTATTCTTGCGTAAATTGTGTGTATGCTAAAATCTAATATAGTTGCCTTGATCGTTGTAAAATGTGCTTGTGGAAGAATAATGATATTGCCTTCTGCTCAAACTCTAGAATTGGTAAGAAAACGGCGTGCCATAACTTATCCAATGTTACTAAATATAACTCAATGAGTATGTTTCACAATATTTTGTTCAACATGACAAGCCAACACGAATATTTATAGTCTATTTCATTGAAATGTTTATTCTGATTTAAGGTCTTCAAGGTGATCAAAGGTCATACCTGGTAAAAAGTTTTATTTTCAAGGATCAAGACAATTGTTCATGCATTTTACAATATGGATCTATTATCAATATTATCAATTTAAATGTGTTATAAGTGCGCTCAACTACGCCACTTCAGACAATACTCTCAGCTGCATCCTATCATGTCCTATATTTGTGGAGTATGCGTTCATGCAGTGGCGTAGCCAGCTTTGAATGAATGTTACGCACACATGATATAATAAGGACAACTCTTGCATACAAATTTTTTTATGAAGTTAGGTTGCTTTTCATACATTAATCTGATCTTGTTGATCGACTCATGAGTTGATCAAATTAATGTGTAACCCCCTTAATAAGCATTTGACTTAGATGCCATTTTTGACCATATCAATATTTTCGCTTTTCAAATTGATGTTACGCACGTGCATTCAAGTGCCTGAATATAGCTCAATACAATTACACAAATATCACCAAAGACCTATGGATCCATACAAGACATGTTTATAACGTATACGTACTGGTCTTTGGTGACACCAAATTGAGTAGATATCGCCAACCCACAAAACTTGTAGATATGATAATAAATAATATACATTTACAAATATATCATCATGACTTGTTATTCTGGTATGAGGTATCATTTCACGACTTTATAATTTATTAGTGTTTAACCTTCATTGGAAATCTCCTGGACATTTATCTGTTGTCACAGGGTCATTTTGTCATATGCTATTAATTATTGGTATTTATATATTTCTGGCCACTCGTATATAAACGATCATTATCAATTGACCAATCTATTTTTAATTGTTGTATATCTGGTTTATCTGTTCATCCTTGATGAATTACATTTTGGCGGGAAATTGGTCACATGACTTTCTGGTCAGGATAGTTTCTGCTAAATTGTAGCCGATTGCAATTTATTCGGTTATTTGGGAGCGATTGTCATATTTATAGGTAATGTGAAGTTTTGTTATCTTTTTATGTTCATTTAAGTACTTTTGGTAATAAATGCTTTTAAGATGATTAAGTAATTCATGAATGTGTTTGAATCATCTTAGATTGTATCAGCTTAGTTTCAATCTTCTATTTCAACAGTAAACTTGCATGTCATTGATTAACCGTTTAACATAAAATTAATTATAATGATCACTATTATCCTTTTCTCACTACTTTTAATTGCTTGTTTTCAGTAGCTATACTTGTGATATTAATACATCACGTGTGAACGAATTTGAGAGTGAATACCCGTTCCACAAACGGTGAGTTGTTATATTGTATTTATATGGATGCGTATTTTTTGCATCATGATATGTTTGTAATTAATGTTTACTTTAATTCAGGCCACTAGTAGGTATTCTTTTTTTATAGTAAAAATGTTTGGTTCTCATACACAGATTGATATTTGTAATTTCGCGTGCATTAGTAATTTGAAATTAGTGATGTATCAACATTCGTTTTACCACATTATCAATACCCATTATCACTGACAGTGACTGGAAGATAATCAAACACACTTTGTTGATTGATTATCAAGTGGACTTCAATTTCTTGAATTTCATCCAACATTTACTTTGAATTCTTTGTGTAGACCGCTTGTAAGTATTGTGTTGTAAATAATTTACCTATGTGGGATATCAATAGAATCACTTTTATTAGATGAACATGTAGAAATTCTGCGGGCAGCTTTTTGGAACTTAAGCAATATCAGTGATTACATTTTAACATAAATCAAAGTACTGAAAATACTCATGGAAACTGAGCTTAAAAGACTTGCTCTGCAACATAGAATGGGAACCAATTTAACAATAAGATGGCGGAATTTCAAAATACGTAGTACTTTGATCCGCATCAAAATTCATGCGAGTGAGTGAGTGACGGTTATGGAAATGTGACGACTGACTTGGAAAGACATGTTTTTACAGGGAAGGAGGCAACTATATGCTTCCAAACCTAACTCTTATTCTTACTTTCCGGCTCGAAGAAGTGGAACCAGGTTTCATAACTCATCATGTATTTATCTTATTAAGAAACATTTCACCTTCCTCAGAAAAACGTCAGCCATTCTGTTTATATAAACAATTTATGCAGCATTGATGTGCCATAACTTCAAACTCCTCAGCAACCTGCCTAACATTTATTATCCTGTCTTGTTTAACAAATGACTCTATGGCAAGGTCGAAATCATCTGTCCAGGATGGTGTCATCTTTGATATAGGACTGGCAATCACTAAATCGATGAAACTGCTTCTGGACAGCAGATTCATCATACACTTTCTGCAAATCCACTCTGGTCTCGGTCATGGATTTATTGAGTTTTGTGTAGAACTTGATAACAGCTTGCTGCTCCTGCAGTTGCATCATCTTTCATCCTTAACTAACACAAATAATAATAAAAATTGACTAAAATTGTTATTTAGACAAGGGTTCAGTTTTCTTAAAATGTGTTAGGTCTGATCTTTATTGACTGGCAAAGAAAATATGGCAAAAGTTCAGGAATACATTGGTCCCCCTTCGTAAATCTCCTCTTTAATATCAGGAAGTTGGTGTTTTTTTGTGCGATAATGTTTGTCTTTCCAACAAATCTTCATCTTAATTTATGCAGCCTCATTAGGAAATCTTAGTATTCATCTGTTCATTATGTCCGTATTTTTTTTGTAACAAATACGTATTGAAGCAAACATATATTCCGAGAAATTTGAACTTTTCATTGATTTTTAAATGTGTTATAAATTTGGTATGTCTGTGAATTTGCACATCAAGGCTAAGAGATGAAAATACAATAATAAATATGAACAAATACATTTATTGATGAATTTTGAATACAAAAGATGTTATTTCAAATACAAGTTGACGGTTTTGCTTGAGCAAGCGTAACATAATCATCATATGAATATTTTTATATGAACTAATTACCATCACAAACAAAAGATTCAATTAGTAGAATATCAATCAGTCAGGTGACATCGACAAGTGTTGTATAAAACATTATCATGTAAAATGTGTGGATATAAATTTAACTGTTAAATATTAAGCAATTTTAATGCTTACAAAAAGCTGTAAAAATTAAGAATTCACAACTTTACACTCGGGATAACTTTTTTTAAATCTGAATTAAAATAAATGGCCAGACAATAGCTAGACAATGTACAAGTATAACAAATATATTTAAATTGGTATATTTAATTTAAACGACTACATAATATGATATACAAAAATTATGCAATAACTGAAAACAGACTTACATTGATTTGAAATACAAAAACTGTACCAGCGAAATAACTGTTATTATGTTATTTTAACTTTATCTGAACACGATATACTATGACTTGTGAAATAATCATGTAAAAATCATTTTACGTTATTTCACCTGATCAAAATATATATCGATTATATGGTAAGTAAAGTTTTTATCAGAAATTAAAAGTACATAGTCAAATTATCTAATATAGTAAAATTGCATAATGCTAAAAAAATGATAGAAATTATTTTGCTGTCAAACTATGAATAAAAATACACAATAAATAAATAAAAAAATGAAGAAAAATACTATGAGTGCATAATATATACAGTAAATCTACAATGATGCTTTCAAATAAGGGTAAATATATCTCTGAAAAAACAACAACAAACAAAAAGGCAAAAAAATGATGCATAAAAATAAACTTTATGTATAACAGAACATCCCGAGACCCAATTTGTCAAACCAAACATTTGTTAATATATATATCACAGACATGCTGACAATTAAAATTCAACTATCATAAACACACTAGTGTCAATTTATACCAGTACAATACACAGAACACAATTGTGCACCTTAACAAAAGAACATTCAGAACATGTAGAAGTTTCCTATCAAGTTTGTCATTATTAAATTATGACTGCAAATATCTGATTACCAGTAAATACTGAATTGTGTGTTCTAATGAAAAACCTAGCCCGGGCAAATGACTTACCATACCATGTCATATCTTATTTTAAAAAACTTGCGCAGTACAATAACATTTTTATAGTTTAAATAATTTTGAATTCTTGATGTTACTGACAATACTTAATTCTTACGAAGTGAACAGCAAAACTGCAAAGACCTATTCACACATATCAGCTTAACAATTAATATCAGAAAATAAAACATTTATCAAAAATAAGAAATCCTCACAAGTTTGGATTATCAGAAGATTTTATAATACAATAACTTCATAACAAAAATATTGTAATGCTATAAAGGAAAAATACTGTGCTGAAATACATTATGCTGGCATTTAAATATACAAAATGTAATGATGTTTTATATCAGATATTTAGCCAATGAAATACGAAGAAAGAATGACCCCTTCAGAATCTTCCACAGGCTTGTTATTTTGAAGACCAACGACCTACTTCCATCTTTATCATGTAATTCATGGATGCTTTAAATTCCAGTTTCTATTTCCATCAAGGTACGTCTCCTTTTATCTTAACAATAAAAAGGTCTATAATGGATAATTTTCAGAACCAACTCATAATATTAGAAGATTTGAATCTTAACAGATTTATAAACTTAAGATAGGTCTGCAAGTTTGGTCATCAATCCTCAACATCCTTCCCTGCATGACAAGGCTAACATCTGTTTCTGATCAACCGTCGAAAAATGACGAGGTAGATCAAAACACGTATCACAGATCTTTATATCATTGTGAAACATAGAAGCTATAACATACATATTGGAGGTATTCATGAATATTTTTACAATGATGATTTATATCTGAGTACAAAATACAAATTGAAAGGAAGCCAAATATCTGAATAAAAAAGAAGGCTTCAAAGATGACCTCAAACTTGCTGTTAACAAAAGCGAAAAGGATGTGAAAGTAACATGAGGAAAGATAGAGCATTTAAGCAATTATTTACAAAACGGATGAAGCCATAGCAAAATCTATTAACAATCCAGATGAGAGATGCCAGTAAGTTTATTTTAATTATCAAGCGTGATCAAAAATAATTTCGAAATGAAATATACAAGATATTTCACCACAGAATAATTTATACATGTAGTATAAAATAAATAATGATACGTAAGTTTCAAAAGTTAATCACATGGAATTGTATCATCCAACATTAAAATCGTAAGCATATCGGATGATATCCTTCTTTGAGGACCGTCCAAAATGTCACCAGCATTTTGCTGAAGATGTTGTAATCTGTATGATATGAGTACCGGTACTTGTCAATGATTATAATCATTATGATTCAGAAGCTTTCAGGTGACTCTGTATGATGCAGAGGCTTTCAAATGATTCTATCTACAAGGTGAGGGATGTATAGTGAGTTCAGTATTGCTATGTCCTATATTATGAATTATAAATGTTCCGATCAAGATTCCTCAAAATTCAGCATACGGGGCACCTCCTTGGTAATTCATCTGAAATACAAGGAGAACACATTAAGGTATAATTGACAATCAATGTTATATATTTACTCAAAAGCCGATTTATCAAGAAACAGGTAAAGATGAATAGAGATATCACTTTCAGAAAAACATCTTCATCACATATGTCACAGTTAAATGAAACTGATTTTAAAACTGCAAATATAAAATAGTTTAGAACCAGTCCTTTGTTTATTTGTGTGTAAATAATAAACAGTCTACAATGAATAATGGAAGTCAACATCATACACATTCAATATTTTTATCATACTTAGAGTTTAGCTAAGCAAATATACGTAAAATCAATATTTAGGAAAGTTCGACAGCATGTAATCTTTGGGTAAAACAACTTTAATATAATATTTTAGAACAAGCCACCAAACATATATATATATTTTTAGCTAGTGTAGTGCGATTTTATTAAACTGTCTAAGCTGAATAATTTCATGGTCGCTGAATGTAATTATAAATTTTAGCTTCGTACCACAGTCAACCTCCTTTCTGCATGTGCATATTATAATATTATGCAGCGCATGATTAAATACATGTACACTTGACTACAGATATAACGAAAATTATTGTATAACTTGAAAAAATAATTGAATCCCAAAATAAATACAATCATTGACCTTGACATTATGAAGCTTTGACAGTTTAATAAAATCGCACAATCGCAGAATCTAAAGTGCTAGCATAAATAGTGTGCTGAATTCAAAAACAGACATGTCTGCAAAATGTCACAAAGTGAACTAACATAGAAACACCAGCTATGCACCGGTGTACTCATTGTATACAAAATAATGTATAGTTAAACCTGTGAACCAAAGTCACTCTTGAGAAAGACAAATTAACAAGTAGCCTTTATTCAGAGGTCATTGTGTTCAAGATATTAATAACAGTTTTTAAAATAATGGCCATTATTCACAGAGTGGCTTTTAAATGAAGGTCAGGCAGCAAACACAGGTTTGTATTTATTATAAACAAATTCTGTCATACTAACTGATACAATAGATCCTAGTTACCTACGTAAGTAAGTTATATATATTTAACTTAATTTAAATAGGATCATATGATTCTGAGGCAGCATTAATCTTCAACTATCAGGAACAGTTCCTATTAGAAATAGCAATGTTTACATATAAATAGTCCAACCTATCCAGAGTGGCCCTCTGTATAGTAACAACCTCTCTATAACAACACCTACAAAATTTCCCTAATCTGATATTTACCAAAAAGTTGACCTCTGTAAAGCAACAACCTCTAAACAACGGCCAATATTTGCAGCTCTCACAGGGTGTTGCTCTACAGAGGTTGTGCTGTATATATCTTTAATTCTAATTGATATCCCAAGTCTAGTAAAACAAGATGATTTACTCATGCATATATTTAAGTCATGAGACCAAAACAAAGCTTGACACATTTTACTCAGCCAAGTTATTTGACACTGTGTGTCTGAATATAATCATTGTGCAAAAACAGTAACATACGCAATATTATATAGTTGTTGTTGATTCAAAACATGTTTTATTTTGGTAGTTCTGTTGCTGAGAAAAACTGATGCCACAAGAAGGTGTACCTAAAGAATTGTTTATAGTTGATGCACCTTGTTTTAGAACCATTACTCAGCAATCAATCTGTTTTTTTTTTCATTAAATAGGTAATGTGTCACATTTATTAACTAATCCTGAAATAACAAGTGTTACAAGAAGATGGTCAAATTGTACTGTATATATCTTTAATTCTAATTGACATCCCAAGCCTGGTAAAACAAGATGATTTACTCATGCATATATTTAAGTCTTAAGCAATTTTGACCATAGACCAAAACAATCCTTGACACAGGTGGCTCAGTCATTAAAACATGTCAAGTTATTTGACATCATATGCCTGAATATAATCATTGTACAAAAACAGTTACATACACGATATTACATAACTTGTTGGTAAATGCAAAATGTGTTATATTTTGATATTTTTGTCGCTGAGAAAAATAAATGCTGCAAGAAGGTACCTAAAGATTTGTTTATTATTGATGTAACTTACATGTATTTTAGAATCATTACATAACGACCAATTTACTTTTTCATTAAAAAGGTAGCAAGTGTTACAAGAAGAGGTTCAAATTGTGAAAGCTTTGCTAAAGTAGGGTTGTTTCATTTTCTCTCAATTATTCACAGAAAAATTAATGAAATGCAGTAGAGGTTACCTACAATACTGGTATGCTGTATTCTGGTGTAAGCAATAAGCTCTAAAAGAATTAAATACATGGAGGGAATAGTGCAAGCCCAAGAGAAGACAATTACATGAGAAAACTAGAGCTTGTCTCAGGAGTGACAAATACCCCCACAAGCTGCTATAATGCAGGGTGTCTGACAGTTGCAGTATTAGAACACATTTGTTTCACCTTTGAACAAGAGCGGCACATTGTCTCATGATATTGGATGTTTGTGAAAAATTATTTAAAATCTCAGATGCATTGCGTGCGACACGGTGTCTACCAAGATGTTGCATGTGACACATCATCTAATAATGGTAAACATTCATCTCAAAGTGTGACCTTGACCATGGAGCTACAGCCATGGGAGTTGTATGCAACACATCAACTAATGATGGTTAACATATTATTATAACATCCTCAATGAATGACAAAGTTACAACGCGGACAAGTTTTGAGACCAACAGACAGGCAGTCAGACGAGACCACCAGACATACAGACTGACCGACGACTAAGTGACTCCTACATAGCCCCCACTATTCTTGTAGAGCTGATGGATAAAGAGAAAATACTAGTATCTATCATACACGACTAACTGATTACAATATTAAAATCAGTATGGTTAGGATAAAGAAATAATTCTAGGATATTTATATAACACCAAATGTTTTCTTACATCCAATTACCTTCAATTAACATGCCCCATATAATTCCTTACATCTATACCCTGTAACATTTAAAACATCAATCAATTAATGACTGCTATTTAATTAGAACTTCAATAATCACTTGTTATAACTGAGTAAGGTCTTGCACTTCAAATGTATCCTTGCGCATATTTACAAGTACAAAGTATGAAGTAGAGATTAAATTTAGCTATATACAAATATATTTGTACTGTTTATTCATAGGGACCAGTACATTATAAATGTGTTTTTGTTCATGTGACCATTTCAGGCCAAAATTCACCATAATATGCAAATCCTAAAATTGTACTAGCTCCAAATGGTTTAAAAACATCTGTAGATTTTTGGTGAATAAGCATTGCATTAAATCTTCCGAAGAACTTTCCAACTAAGGTTCCACAGAGAGAACACAGTGACATTAGTACACAATCATAGACGCTCCCTAAGTTTTGCACCGAAGTTTCTTTTTACCAGGTAATATAATTACCATCAAATAAAAGTGAAATCAATGATTTGAAAGATAAAATTAATATCATTTCAACAAATTGAATGTAGAGTATTTGACTATTGTCAAGAATCAACATTCAAAACCTGAAAATGTTAGCATAAAATAATTATAATATGTACAGTGAGTTAAAAGTAACATCTAAAACAAGTATAAGTACATTTTACTCAGCAAAATACAGCAAATAGCTAAAACAAACTTAACACTAGCATTTTGAACAGAAACCCATAGCAACAAAAAAAAAACACCCTTAATCATATCTTGCCAAGTTTATACAACACAAACTTGGTCTAATATTATCAGATTAAATGCAAAATATCTTAACTCAACATTACCGTGAATATATCATTAGGTAAGTTTTCATTGAGTGTTTGAAGGTTTTTTAATGATAGGTTCCAATCAGGGTACCAAACAATAAACATGGCCTTTTTACGGAGGGGTCTTATCATTAGGTTTATACATAAAGGAAATACAGAAACGGGGACATTATGACAAGTTGGTCCTTACAGTAACGTGAGGTTTTACTGATGTAGTTTTATTTGACAGCTTTCTAAATAAATAACTTAAAAGTTTATCTTTACTTTCACTAGTATTTAACATCGCACCCTCAGCCAGGGTCATTTGGTAAATTTCAAACTTTAATGATGGAAGGAGGTCCCTGGTGTGCACCTAGATAGAACCATTGACCTTCTGCAAGCTTGCTGGACAATGTCCTCAAATTTGTACTTTTGTTCCAGATAGGATTCGGGCTCAAAGCAGTGAGAGGTAAGTGTGATTACCACTTGACCATGGAGGCCCACCCAAATCTATCACTAAGATAAAATTGAAATACATGCATACCTATAACAGGAATTCACTTTTGATAATTAATTTAATTTTCCAGAAAAAAAACAGTTAAAAGTGATATCAGTGAGTCTTAGGAAAAGCACATAAGTTTTGCCTATATTAATAAAATCCACTGATAAGACAACATTCAGTTATCATACAAAAAAAATCCAACTAAATTCAAGCAAAATAGGGCTTAACACAATCAGTAAATTATACAAACAAACTGCATATTTCTAATTCTAGAATGAAGACTGCTCACTAATGTATTGGGTACATTATTATATACCTCAGTAAAATAGCTGTCCACTATCCTGAAACACCCATATATGGTCAATTAATGACAATGTAAGTCAAACAACTACAGTATTACAGAAAATTTATCATTTCAATCAAGTTGACCGATGTTTTGTTCATAAATTTACTTTTTAGAGAAACAAAACATTAATTACACAGATTGACACACACACAAAAATAAAGGTTTATAGGCAATTATATTGCATCACAATACAAATAATATTAAACATATCACAAAACATTAATCAAATACAATCAAAATATTAGTGATTGTTAAGAATATAATTAGATACATTTGTTTTGTAAATAATCATGTACAAAAAGCAATTATTTATTCACATGTAACAAAAGTCACTTAAAACTCTCCCAACATACCAAACAAATGGATAATTATACATAGAAATTACACCTAGCTCAACTAGCTATACCTTTAAACTGCCCTCGGGAAATTCATATTGATTTCTATGGGTGCTGTTAACAGTTATTCGTGGTTTAAACCGATCAAGAATTTCTGGAGGTGAGATTTCATCTTCCAGCCTCACTTTGTTGTAATAGTGACTCTTTTAGAACCAGGAAACAAATATAATAAATATTAATAAGGGAACAATTCCTATATCTTCATCAGTTCTGAAAAAATGACTGTTTATATGGACAGGACCACTTGCATCCAACACTTCCTACATGATGTAGAACAGAAAACAAGTGAATATAATCATATCATGCCACAGCATTTCGATGCTCAGCGCAACACTGTTGTAACTTGTTCTTATTTCAATATGAGTTACGACAGTGTTGCATTGAACCCTCAATTTGTTGCTGTATACAGCACAGGTCTGTTAAAATAATTGAACAGTAGATCACATAACGAGGGCTCAGCACAACACTGACGTAACTTGTTCTTATTTCAATATGAGTTATGACACTGTTGCGTTGAACCTTCGATAAGCTCAAAAAGGAGCAACTAACGCAAGCGCTATGACTTTGTAATATTGAAAACTGTCAAGAAACTAACAAGGATTGAGATAAAAAATCCTGGAAATTCTGTGAGAGCTCTTTGTAGGCATGGGTGCCAAGATTACCTAATATGACATTTCTAAGTAGATCTGAAAAATGGTGGCATTGTGTAAAATTATAACAGGACAATTTTTGGAACCTATAATTTATTGAATGGAAGTTATCTGATGCCAACCAATTGGAAACGGAACAGACTTCTATATACATTATTTTCAATGTCAGAATATCTTCAGGTCCATGTGTGATGGGTATGAGAGTGGGCTGAGAATTGAGGACATATAAAGTATGAATATGTGACACTGATTAAATCCACTGACCAGCCGAAAATATTCCATTCACCATTTCAAACGGCTGAATACAAGTAAGTGAAAAAAAAACACCAATATGTGCTGGTGAATATACCGTAAGCCTCTTTGCTTCTAGAAAGAGGCTAGTAATACAAGAATAAAGAGAAAGTTTTTCCACATAATATTATTCCTTGTGCTTTACAGAATAGTAAAAAAAGTCCACAAATGCAAACATTTCCATGAAAGAAATAACTTCAAGAAAGATACTTGATATGTGTGCATATGTCAAGGGATAAGTGTTGTTCTGTCATATAACTGCTTGATAGTTGATGGCAACAACAAACAGAATAGACTCACACTAATCCCTTTACATTTGTGTCTGTCTCACGTCAAAACCCCTTGACTCTAAATCTCATAAACAGACATGACTTACCATACATTAGTAATAGGTCTGTGACATCTGCAGAAGTTAAGAATTAATATATAGACAGAGGTTATGGCCAATATAAAACAACAGCATACCAATTAATGAAGAATTTCCAAAGCTTAAGAAAGTTCTGTTTGTCATAGCATAAAGATTGCACAATTTGGTAGTTGTGTACATGTATCTCAGACATACTCATAAGATATTGCAGTTGTAAATATCATCTAAGAATAAGCCTGCCAACAAAACAGTCTCCAAAACATTAAACCAGATACCAATACACAACATAGTACTATACAGGAACATTATAGAATATAAAGTGATAACATGCACATTATTAAGTGCACAATTAACATATTCTACCTTTCTATAATAAGCTTAGATTACTTCCTGGATGACCCTAGAAAAAACACAAATACAGTCTATGGTAGCATTTTGATAAGACGAGACGAGATGCCTGTTCAATGAATGCATGACCCCAGGCGCATGCTTGACAGAAGATTAAAATCTACTTAATCTTTTACAGGTGGACAGACATGGCAATCACTTCATGCCCAATCATCATTTGATGCCAGTGGTTTTAAAACAAGTGTCCATAAGATTTACCATACCATTCTAAATTGTGTGTGAATATGATATATGTATAAATATCTATTTGATATACTTTGTTTGAGCATTTCTAGGAAATTTGTTAACTTCTCTCAACCTAAAGAACTGTATTAATACTGAAACTAAGTTTTAAGTCATGACTTTGACTGTGAAGCTAAAATCCCTAATGCTAACATTTAGTGTCACTAAAATATTTCATGAATACACTGAAAGACTTTCCCACCTTTCTTCTACTGTACAATAACACAACATATTAATATTACACTATCTATATCAATGGTGCATATAAAAAAGCTGAAATTATTTAGTGGGCATGTACTAGATTAAATGGTGATGTAATTGTCACCTTTTCTCCCAAAATCAGTCCCTAAATGGCGAATTAAGCTGAATAAATGAAACAAAAAAGCAAATTTATTTCCGATTTGAAATTATCAATTTTTTTCATTTTACCACTCATCAATAATTTACACTCAATTATCTCACTTGATTATTTCACTGAATGTTACATTTTTTCAACAAATTATTTCCAGCTGCAGTTACTTCCCTTTAAATCTAAAGAAACAGTAGAGTTACTCCCCCTTAATGATTACACAGATAAGTGCTTGAAAAATTTGATAAAACAATCCAAGCTAGAAAATGAGAAGAATGTCAGGTCATTGTATACGTTAACAATTAGTCTTTTAAAAAATAATTGATTTACACAACAGTGCAGCAGATTGTCTAAACCCACAGATTAAGGCTGGAAAACAATTAAAGCTGTAAGGCGTAAAAAAGAAATTGTTTGTTTCATGTTACCCGGCCTGCCATAATATTTCCCTGAACCCTTAACAAGGAACAAAACATCCACTATCGTACTTTTTTACCTTTCTGCAGTTTTCCAGATAACTTTTTTTTTTGGACACTGCAACTTTATATGCCCATTTTGTGTAATATATTTCCTATCAACCATGTTTTCGAAATAGTTAAAATATGAATAATAATAAATAAATAAATAAATAAATAAATTCATAAAGTCTTTTTTACCTACCCATTAAACCTAGTTAAATGAACAGGTAACCTGAGAAATAAACACTTTTTTATGCCTAATAAGTTTTGCTTATGTTTCCATAATGTGCCTTAGCAACAGAAGCAGGTAACAACATGCTTTTAATGAAAAATTAACACAAAAGAATCAAGCACATTGTAAACCGTTACAAATCTTCATGCATACAACATCATACTACGCGAATATTACAGAGAACACGGTAAGATGAGAAGACATGCAAAAATGGTCGAACACTTTGTTTATAATGATGGTATATTGAAAACAAAAAAAACAACTTTTAATGCTGGAGGGATATTTGTGCTCTAAAATCTTACATCATAGACGTTTTAAAAAGTATTAATTTCTAAATAAGAACACAATTAGGGTATATTAAGAGCAACATAAGCCACCAGTGACATTTACCATCTGTTCAAAACTTAATTGATATGTCTGATAGTAGCACTAGTGCCCCAAAAGTCATGTGACTGGTGGATTATTGCTGCAACTTAGTCAAGTTAAGTTTTTTTGTGATGTCATTTTATCCCGTCAGATAATAAGACACAATTATGCAAAGGTTCACATAATTTATCATTGATTATATTGCCTAGATAAGACAGATAGGTAAATGATAGGACTACTTACAGTGGTTGTAGGGTTATGTATTGCCCTATCAAGGTTAACTTTCCTGAGGTTGTGTCCCTTCATATTTCCTCCACCTAATTTACCAAAGAAAGCATCTTGGGTTTTAAAGTGCTGAAAGATAAATAATTTAATCATAATTACAATTAATTCTTTCTTAAATAAAGAAAAAACATTATATACCAAGCTAGGTATCCATGTAAGCTTGCTATATAAATGTACCATGATGATTACATTGCGTTGATTTTCAGAAATTTTGTTTTTAGGTCACGTGAAACTCTTGATCTTGTTTTTTGTCTATTTTCGTGTTATAGAATACATTGTGACATATAGTTTGTTCATTTCTTTGTGAAGAAGCCAATTTTACAAAAAAACAGCCCGATTCAAGTTATGAATTATGAAGTAGCAAAAACTCGGCCTCTCATATGTAATGAAAAAAAGCCCAGTATATCTTTATACAAGAGACTACAAAACAATTTCCTAATCAACAAACATGCAAAACATTGTTAACTGCCTTTATTTGAATACGTTTATAACAAGACAAGTTCCCAGATTATCAACAACAAAGTAAAAAATACTTACCTCTGTTGCTAGATGTACTTCTTCCATGTGTCCAAGATTACGTCGCATGTATTTCTCATTTACTTGGTTTGTAAGAGTGTCACGGAGTTCTTTCTTTTCTCTGGCATCTCTCATAGGATGCTGTAATTAAACAAACAGGAATCAGAAAGCTTTGACTTTCCGTAAGCTATCTGGACAACCTCACCACGTGAAATTTAGTTGCAGTTAGATATGAACATACAGCAATGAAGAGCCAGAGATTATAAGTCAGAGATGAATCAGGAAATAATAAATTTCTCTAAAGTGAATGTTAAATAAAAAGTAATAAACATGCAAAATGAATTTGAAATAGTTTTAGCAGCATAAAAAAGGTGAACATTATATAAAATACAAAAAAAGTTTACTATAATTTGTTTAAACTAATTGAACAGTTTTATGAATTCAAATACAAATGTTGAATTTGGTGTTCAAGTTGACACATTCTTACAGTTTTCAGAAATATAAAAAAAAGATTCTGTACAAGTTGAAAATAAAACTAGTGCTATAACTGCAGGTGATGAATACCCCCACACATCGCTTTGACACAGAATGTTCAAAATCTGAGGAATAAAGATTTTTCAGAAATGTTATTGACTATTACTTGAAGCTGCAATCATGATTTCTTCTAAGGGGCAATTTTACCCTTGGTCTCATGCATGACACACCATAACATGTTGGTGAACATTTCTGCCATGTATTTCCGAAATACATTCATACATGACAAAGTTACAGAGCAGACACAAAATAAAACACCAATTCTTTACCTTTAACCTGCAAGTATTGGGGTGGCCATGGGGGTTCCATGGCCATTTGGGTTGCATGTGACACATCGTCTAAAGATGGTTTACATTTGTGTTAAGTTATTTCAAAATCCCCCACTGCATGACAAGTTTCGGGACAGACAGACTGACAGACAAAGTGACTCCTATATAGACCCCACTATTTTATAGTGTTGGTATAATTATTTATTAGGAATGTTTAAATTTAGCATAAGCAAGGTCAAAACATTCTCACTATTCAATGTTTAATAATACCAGGAGTTAGAGCAGCATTTAATTCATCTCAAAATAAAATAAACAAACATACAAACAAAATATAAAACACATTATATAAGCATACATTCTATTTTACCAAAAATATTAGGGAAAAAATCAATATACAGTCAAACTAATGTACAAAAGGCCATTCAAAGGAAAATACTAAATATGGAAGTTTATTATAGCTATTTTATTTGTAAATAAATGTCCAAAGTGTAGCAGATTTAAACAGGGGGGGGGGGGGGGGTGACTTATTAATAGGATCTCATATAACCTTATGTTTGACTGTATTTTATTTTGTTATATTTCATGACAAACATAATTAATAAGCTATATTTATCAAAGCATTCATCACAAATTTCTCTTCTTACAAAATATCTCGCCCCTTCACGATTTTTACTATCCTATATATACAAATGACATCATGTATTAACAAAAAAAAATGTTAAAAGTTTAATGTAGAATCGAGAACTGGTGAGAAATAAGTGGTAATTCAGCGGGGTGATCTTTAAATATAGATTTGGTCTCTAGATTTAATTATCTTTGTCAAAAATGTTCATATAATATACTAACATCACTTCTTTACATCAGTTTTCTGTTATTTATAATCAAGAAGATGATCTTTTACCGTATAAAATTTTACCATATCAAATATGTGAGGTAAAGAATGAACTTTTACGTATACCATATCAAATATATGAGGTAATGGATGAATTTTTACCGTACCAAATATGTAAGGTAATGCATAAAATCTTACCGTATCAAACATGTGAGGTAATCCATGGTAATCTATTTCACCATTGGGCTTATATTTTGGATATCCCACTTTCTGTTGTCTCATGCTATCTGTTAGTTCAACAAACTAGAAAAATACGACAAATCCTTACTACCACTGTTATGATACAACTATTATTGAGGCTAGAAAAAGTCACATGTTTTTGGTTACTTGGCAATCATATAAGAAATAAAAGTACTGAAAGTACTCATGGAAACTGAATATAGACTTGGGCTGCTACATGGAATTGAAACTATTTCAACAATTGCATGGCGGATGTAGAAAAAAGGTAGTATGTCAGCATAAAAATTCATGGGTGCTGACTGGAAAGCTGAGCTATCACTCAGTTCCCAATTAGGTAGATGGGTAAAAAAATAGGTCAAAACATACCCTGTTTTCTTTAGAGGTATGATTTGTATCATTTCAGCACTTTAGATCTTGCTGATAAGATTTTTTAACTTTAGGTTCAGAGCCAAAACTAGGGTTGTTTCAGAAAATGTAAATATGACTTTTCTCTAGCCTAAAGAGATATCCAGTATTAAAATTCTATGTTAAACATGTAATCACAAAGAACATTTAAACATTTATGTTACAGACAATAATTCTAGTACCCTTATTGTTTAAACAAACTACAAAGTGGTCCATTTGTTGATTAAGGAAATCCTATTGATATTAATTCACATTTATCTAGGTCATCCATTGTTAGCAATAAACATATATACATGTATACTGAACAAATAAGAACATTCCTAGTCAACAAACACTCTATATTTATGTTGTTGTTGTTTTTTAAACACAAATTTATTACTTTTCTACTAATTAATGAAATAAAAACCTGAAAGTTAGAGGAAATTATTTTACACTGAAGCCAAGAAATAATTCGCTGCAGGATGATCAGTAATGTTGCTTGAAGGCAAAATGGATGAGGAAGAAGTTACCCATCTACTAATAGATAATCATATAAATTATGAAATATCTACCAAGGACAACTAGCATCATGAAGGACTCTGGTAGACAGAGAACAATAAAAATCTCCAGAACTGGGTGACAGATTTTTTTCTTCGCTCCAGGTTACCTAGCTAATAATATAGCAAAATGTGATGTTCTAACTGACTGTGTCAAGAGGAATGGGTTACCATCAGAAGAAAAAAAGGTCTAACTGAAGCAGCAACTAAAAGATTCTTTTTTAGGAGATCAAAAAATAAATTTGACATCTTGCAATTCATTAAATCGCCTCAGAAATGATTTTATGTACATAAAACACATTTCGAGGGTTCAATGCAACAGTGTCGTAACTCATATTGAAAAAAGAACAAGTTATGTCAGTGTTGCGCTGAGCCCTCGATTTGATACCATCATGTTTAACATACCGGTTGTCTCATCACCTCCTTTTCATGCTGTTTTCTAGCTCTGTCATTAGCAGCTTGTTGGCCTAAAAACAACAAATTCAGTAAGAAACATCGCCTTCATATCCAAGAATAGATTCTTACACATTTAATACAATTACTTAGCATCCGAGGCACAAGAGGCTTAAATTCAACACTGTCTGGACATCGTGGTTTCAACGCAACACTGTCGTAACTCATATTGAAACAAGAACAAGTTACAACAGTGTTGCGCTGAGCCCTCGACATCTTCATACTTAAGACTTAGTGCATGTAGCAGTATTAGATCAGTGTGTCTTGTGCACAGTACCAGTATAAACGGCAATATGGTGGTTGCCAACTTGCCACGGTTTCTTAATCATGTACAAAAACATGTACCCAAACATCTGATATATTGATTAGACTATTTATTTCCCTTTAACACTTAATTGCTTCCAACACCATAACAGACATTTACTGTTAAAACAGTCAATCTAACCAGCATTGCTAGATTCTGAACGTGCAATGACTTTCTGTCGGCAAGTATCAGCCAACTTCTAACAAATCAGTAACATCAGATATTGGTATTATTTCTTCAATAAAATCATCATAAAAAACATGCGCTGTGCCCAGGGTTCAAACTCACAAACAAAAACCTTGCAGCTCACAGAAAGATGTTTTATCTGCCCAAAATGTTTCAAAATAGATATCTACAAGATAGGGTACTTACTGATAGCATGAAGCAAGTCTGTCTTGTGGGCACGTCTATTCCTAGCGGAGTCTGAACTCTGCATAAAATGGAGAAACATGATATTTGAATAAAAACAAAGCAATACAGAGTAAAAGATTAGTATAAAGCCATCTTTTTGACAAAATGAATAGGTCTTAAAATAATAAGTTAGTCCCATTATATAAGAGATCTACAGAGAAAATTTTGCAAAATCTAGTCCTAATGTAAGTGGTCATTGTAATGAATTGGTCTTAGAATTGAAAACTAGTTCTGTAAATTAAGCTTGTCGACGAAAGACCGCTCTAAATTAATGCATAAGAATATTTTAGGAACAACAATACTGTTGGTACAATATGATGACAGAGTATAGCAGTTAACTTAAATTCAACATTGCAATTTAGAAATAAGGAGGGCTTCATTTAAGGGGTGTACTTGGATGATCTCATTACAGGAATGAAGCGGTGTGGAGAAACTTAGTCTGAGCAGTCTGCAAAATGTGAATGCTCATTTCATGATATTGTATACCTCACGTCCCAGAATTCCCATAGATCCTGCGATTCTTGTTTTCCTTTGTCCTGTGGTATCAACCATTGGGGCGCCACCACCTTGCAATCCAAATGGACTAAATACTTCCATCTTTTCTTGGTTTGGGTTGCCAAGGTTACGGTTGCCATGACGAACAGTTGGAAGGTCAAAGTCCGTGGAATATGTTGATTCCTTGTTGTAAAATTGACCAACTTTGGGAAAAGTAAAAAAAAAACATTAAGTACCCCGGTATACCATGTTTTGAAAGTATTTGTTATACATCAGACATATAAATGTTATGAGCATAAATTGTGTCAATTCAAGAGGAAAATCTGAATTACCCTATTGTCTAACTGACAGATATGACCGTAAATAGCTGCATCAAAAAATGATTTGTTTTCGTTTATTATGTTTTCTGTGTTGCAGAATTTTTATGGCAGTCTGCTGAAGTATTAACATGAGTGTTGGTAACCATGGTAACACAATGATTATTTATTCTTGAAGAAATTCCTAAAACTGAACATGCAGATCTACCGGATGGTAACATGAAAGAACTGTAGTGTATTCATATTAATTTAATGCAAATACAAATGATAGTTTACTAATATATTATTCAAGGCAATATTAATAAGAACTCCAGGACATGATAAATAGTCCAATCAGTGATGCATGGACATATAGGTAGTTTTGTACATATATACAGTGGAGGTATAGCATTGTATACACAAAACAATGAATTTAACAGAAAATTATGGATAAATGAATGGCAGCTTAATGTAATAATGAAATTCTGGAAAGAAACATCAAAATAATGGCTATTAAATGAAGAGTGAATGATTGGATAAAACTGAAGTGTGAAAGCTTCAAGCATGTGATATAATGTACAGGTATACACATTAAAGGTAACACAAATGGCCCTATAATCACTCACAAGAAAAACACCTTAGGAGAAGATTTTTTTTATTTTTGTCCTATATGAGCCTATGTAAAATCAAGTGACACTCAGACAGGACCAATTTTTACCCTAGGGACTTAATTTGAACAAACTTGGTAGAGGCCTACCGGACAATAATACACACCAAATATCTATGCTCTAGGCATTGTAGTTTCTGACAAGAAGATTTTTTAAAGTTTTTCCTATCGGTAACCAGAGTTTTCAATGAAATTTGATTTTTTGAAAAGGATCATTCCTGCAAGGTTGCAATTGGCATAGTGGTTGTAGTAAATATGGACGTCATTTCTCATGATGCACAATGCAGGGCGGACGCACGGCGATCGCAAAAAGCTCACCATTAATTGTGCTATGGTGTGCTAAAAAATGGAGGGATAAAACAGAACACAGTTCCTGAAAATGTTTATAACAAAACTGACAAATGTTCTCGAGGGCCAGTATTGTTGCTCTTCAACAAATTATAATTAACACCTTATAGCTCATTTAGCACATACCCGATAACAGTAAGCAGACAAATGCACATCGTTATTGAAAGGGGAACAAAAACATGTATTTCTAATCTATTTTCACCAGCCGTTACCATTACATCACTTCAAAAACATAAATGTATAGAATAGTGCTCTTACAATGAATTCAAC
This sequence comes from Lutraria lutraria, assembly GCA_964023205.1. Classification (NCBI taxonomy): domain Eukaryota; kingdom Metazoa; phylum Mollusca; class Bivalvia; order Venerida; family Mactridae; genus Lutraria; species Lutraria lutraria. Next base: position 17,565,777 of record OZ026843.1, on the reverse strand, counting down.
AAAAAAAACTTTCTTTGTAGAAACTATATTCTACTATGCTTGTTTTTATTTCAACCAAGAAAGCTTCATTATCCATATCATAAGACATAATATTCTTCATTTTGATTCCCAAACATTCACAGTGCAATATGATAAATCCTTTAATGGCATCCTTGTAAAAGATCATTATTTTATTCAAAATCATCAAACATTTAACATTTTAATGTGTAAATGGGGTAAAGGTCAAAGTGACATAAAATTGAGAAGATCTCAGATCTTTGTTGCTTTGGTGGATAAATTTTGACATCAAGATACTTCATTAGTTTACCTAACAACAGTTACTAACAACACCTCCAGCATGAAGAGTTGAAAAAGCAGAATGAGCCATATGTCAAGAGTACATTATCAAATCATTGACCATGCATATAAAAACAACACTTCATTGCCTGATTCTATGAGTGGGGAATGGGAAAATCACGTTCAAAACAAATATACCAGTGGATCATGTACAGTGGAAGTTAGTCGGACACAAATATAGTATACTGCAGCCTATGTTTAACTACAATTCCAAACAAACATCTTTTATTTCACAAAATGGATTCAATGTTATTTAGATGATTTCATGCATTATGAATGATGATTTTGATGGCAGCAAAATTCAAATGTTTTAACATGAGGAGAAATCTCTACACAAGATACTGTTAAAGTGCTTTTGATTAATACATTTTGGCAGAGAGTAAAAAATCTTTGTTTCCCATCAAATGATTAGAGAAGAAACCACATAAAGATAGAAATTTTGAAACAAATACACATGAATGCATATTAACTGATTTATAAAACTGTTTCAAATTTTTGTTGTGTAAAACAATGGGAAACAAATAATATTTCAATTTGCCTAAATTATAAGATACCTGGCATACGGTCTGTGAAAATAAAACAATGATAGGTAATAATGTATGCATGGTAAAACATTGAAGACATAAATGACAAGTATGAGAATGGAAAATATCAGAAATATGGCCGACAGGACCAGTGCTGATTCTTTTACAAGGGAATAACTCTTATCAGATCACGTAAGTACTAGATTTACCTCCCTTAACAATAAATCAAGCAGTGCCTACTTAATAACTAACAAGGACTTATATACATGCACTCATGGATTCGCAACAGCTAAAAATAGCTAAAAAAATAAAAGAGAATCCCACAATCCATTGCGATGCTCAACTATTTCTGACAGCTGTAATTTGGGTATATAATTAATTCACAGACTTTTAAGTATGTGTTTAAAGCACGATGTTAAGGTTGATAGGGCTGCAACAAGCTTCATAAAAATTCATTAAAAATGCACACCAGTATGCATTAAAAAAAAAAAGGCATCAATCCAGCATTTCAATTAAAGAAATCAGCAGCTTTAACTTTCAACATGGCGATTATTTAGTATTATCCATTCGTCTTCGAAAAAATTCTCCGGAACTAAACATTCGGATAATCATGAATATTTCGGCTGTTGTAAACATGACCAAGCACAATGGAATAAGTTGGATTTGGTTACTTCTAACTGTAAATATTGAAGTTGGGATTCCATGTGTGTATAATAAGTCCTTGTGTTCAAAGGGGTTTGTCACGAAAAAAAACCCCATATATATATAGAAGGGAAACAACTTCGACAATTCGAATTTTCCAACGCGTGTTATAAACTTCCATGTTATTGCAATGCAGTACAAAATATTTAACTCATATATAGTGCAACGTATGGGCAACTCAACACGCTTACAGAAAATGTATACTTTTACTACTTTTAAAGATATTCTAAACTCGCTATTGAAGATTTTTCACTTGAAAAATGGTCAAATTTTACAAAACGACACACTGTCTTAAAATCACTAAGATTTTAATACAAAGTGTTATTTAAACACAATTCCTCTATGTGCTATATAAAGTTGTATAAAGATGTATGATCAAGAAAGATGTAATGTTTTGTAACAATTCAACCTTAAAATATAATATCTCTATTGAATGAGAATTTGTCTACCGGTACATTTTGTACTTCTACATTAATCTTTTGTCGGTATTCTTTAAATATTTATTTCTGAAAAAAAGGACAAGTAAAAAAATACATACCTGGTCGTCTTCTTGGTGACACATTGAGATAGCCTGGTGGTCCCATATCAGACTGTCCCCAGATATCCCTGTCTCTCTAAAATGTAGGATAAACAAGAATATTTATAATAGTTCTTCTGTTGTTTCAGAAAGAAAGTTATCAGTAGAAATAACTAAAATAAAGTTAAACTTGTGATGCAGTCTGTTATATCCAGTATGAACATTTGAAGTTGATATAAACCTTAAAATATTCAACAATCAAGACCTTTTTAATTTCTAGAAGGTACATTTGTATCTTTTTCATCATGTTTAATCTAAACAAATCCAAACACAGTACATGTGTATAATACAGCATCTTCAAATATAACTCTTTTAGTATATACTAATGTGCAAAGACCATTATGTAAAATTTAGAGAAAAAATGTGCTTTGTGACATTGTTTGTACTGTATTATAACTCTAATACTCAAATATATATTTTCATTATTGAAAATTATTTATCATCAAAATTGTCTACATTTTTATTTCCTGGACCAAAAAAAGTAATGCAAAATGCTGAGGTGTCTAAAATGCAAGTATGAACTGATTTAATTGAACATGACATGTTCTTCTAAACAAAATATTAATTCAATAAACATGTAATTTATGAATTTAAAACAATCATAAAGTCTATTGTTCATTTTATTACATGGCATTTCAATTTTCAAGAAGCTTAAGAATTCAGATAAAAAAATGCAAAAAATTCTTACATTTGGTCTCCATGGTCTTTCTGTTTGGGGCTCTGAATAAATAAATATGTGATATTAAATAATTATTACATGCTGACTTCTGTAGATTAACAGCAAGTACAGAGCATCCAACAATATAAGAATGAAGGTTTTATCAATACAAGATGAATTGATTTATGTTTATCATCAATAATAAGAAACTTCCCAATATTCCATAGCGCTGAAAAAATAAAAAAATTTGGGGGCATTTTTTACTATTATTACATAGTAAAAAAAATCCCTACCTACCTACCCAGTGCCAAACAAACTTATTTCTATTTTCAGCCTAGTACATGTATATAATGTACCTATTAATTAGGTGGGACACATTTATTTATGAACAATTATGCTACATTATGATGTCCAAACAGAATGTACATAATTATGGTATTCAAACATCAACTGAAAAACATGGTTAGTAAAAATTTAGCAAAAGCATTCAATTGAAAGATTTTAAAAAAGCGAAAAGCATTGATCACACACAGTCTTTCATGTCACATGAAAACATGCATGAAATCCTATCTTAATTTTTATAAATTTTATCCTCTCTCATGTTCCCATATTACTATTATATATATATGAAGGACAGTTTTATATCATGTTCATATTGTAGATACTGAGCCATTTCATATGCTCCACAACATAGATAATATTTCACAGTCTCTGGAAAACAATGTTACTGTTTATTAAACTTTTCATGTAGATTGACAGACAGAAAGATGGACAGACAAAATATAAGCTTGCTTTGTTAACTACTTTTTTTAGCTAAAGCAATAAAAAGATGGCACTCATTAATTAGATCAACTCATTTGATTAGATTGGTATGTATATTAGCATCAAGGCAACACTACGGATACAGTCCTTGGTAGACTATGGCCAAGGCTTTTGACCCTATCTCAATGTAAAACAGTTACTATAGATGTTCAAGAATCAAATAAATTAATATAACACACACATCGAGCGCTCAGCGCAACACGGTCGTAACTTGCTCTATTTTCAGTATGAGTTACGACACTGTTGCGTTGAACCCTCGACATGGCAATAATTATTATATTTATTAGACTATTAATGATACTAAGCATACATGGACTACATGTATATATAATGTCCAATAACATGTTAACACCTAAATAAAGGACAATAATTATTTATTGTGAAAGTAATGAAAGCCAACATTTGTTTTGAGTGAAAACAATACACTTTAATACAATATATGCATAAAGTAATGTGGTTTGAATGAACTCATCAAAATAACATGTTAAAAGTAGTTTGCTGCGTGATTCTGGTAGATTTGTTCAGCATTTTAATAATGCTATTGTTTAAGACTGTCTAACTTGTTTTAATTTATAAAAATGGGTCAGTTGAGTGAACTTGTGGTTTTTGGTTTTCAATCAGAACTACTCTAAATATTATGATGCTATGAACTCATTACTAAAGCTAAATTTAAACTGGTACCCACAGGTTCTGTGTAGTCCAGTCTTGTTATGAAAATGTGACCGTTTTGACAATTCTTTTCAATTTCTTCAGTCATTAACTACTAAATAGTCTCAAGTAAGTCAATTTTTTGGGTAAACTTTAACACTTAAACAAGTCAAGACGAAGCATTTTATGTTATACGCAAGAAAAAAAATTTACAAATCAGTAGATATGATTGTCAATACTGATTCTGTTGCCATGGAGATGTTAAAAAAGTGAAAATATATAATTCATCTATATATGATTGAAAAACTAATATCATGAAATTTCCAGTATTTCGGCAGTATGTTTAATGGTATGGAACATGGGCATACCCACATAGTGATGAGGCAGCAGCTACCAATATCTGATAGACACAATGTTGGAGTCATGCAATTCACTTTTTATTTAGCAAAATTAATGGCATCAAAAAAACATTAGAAAACAATTTAAACCATCTCTTATTCATCCTGGCAAAAATTGTCAAAATGCCAATGAGATGATTTGTAACAAATTCTAACAATTTGAAATGAGGTTTTGGTGAAACAATTTCAACCAATGAAAAATGGTTTAAATGAGGAATTTCAACCAATCATGAATATATATAAAATCATCCCAACCAATTAATTAATGTGTAACATCATAAGTATTGGTAGGCAATTCCCATGGCAACAGAATGACAACAGACTAAAGTGACAACACTATAATTCTAAGACACTACATCATAAACTAGTCAATATTTTCAAAAAACACCTTACCAAAGAAATCAGGATAATATCTCTCATCTAGAACAGAAATTAAATCTCGAAAAATGAATAGAAAAAATCTTTGCACAATTTTCTAGCAATTACTATTACTGTACAAGGTAAAAGAAACTGAAGTGATATGCTCTGTTTTGCATTCTTTTTGTATGAGTTAAGTAAGAACCCTATTCATATCAATTGAAGTGAACAAGCAAGAATTTATCATTTGCCTAAATACTGTCCTATTGTTTGTCTACAAAATTGCAAATGTCTTTCACCAAATGTAATAAAACAAAGCTTTGCAATAATGATAGCCTTAAATCTGTCTGATGCCATAAAATATAGTCAGTGTGAATTTTAAACATGCATGTATGTGAAGATGAGCCAAACTTAGCAGCTTAATCTGTTATAGCATAGTGAAGAAACATTTCCATGAAGATATAACCAAAGTTATATAAAATGTAAAAGGCTGGCCAATAAAAATCATTTACACAGAAGCATTTTTCAAACTGACCAATCATTTTTTATGTTACAAAATAGATGGAGAGTAATTGACCAATAAAAAAAGGGGAGTATACAGTTTGGAAGAGATGACTTAAAAAGCAACACATAGCATGTTTTCTTTCAACACTAACCGCAGTTACCTTACCATACAGACGGAATCTTCCACCTGGAACTATTTATTTCTAGATGTTACATAATTATTCATTTCAATACAAGGCAGTTGGTAGAACATATTTTCCTAAGAACATGTTTTAAAACAAGAGCGCTGCAAGCGATGCCAGTGCTCATCTGTTCACAGTCTCTGTGAGATCTATCCACCTATGAAGTTTATGTTGCTACCTTTTATAGTTTCTGAGTTATGAGCTACATTTATGTTTTTGCAAACACACAGACTACGCAGATGCATACTTAGACGACAAAGTGATCACAGTAGCTCAACTTTTTCTTTGAAAACAGCAAAGCTAACAATCATGTTATCCCACACTTAAGACTATTCTAGTTCAGTCTTAAGAAAGAAACCCTCATCATACAGTTTCCATACTTTTTATAATCTGCCGAAAGCCTGACAGTCTGTATGGAATTAAGTCAAAATTTATGAAACAGCCTGACAGTCTGTATGGAATTAAGTCAAAATTTATGAAACAGCCTGACAGTCTGTATGGAATTAAGTCAAAATTTATGAAACAGCCTGACAGCCTGTATGGAATTAAGTCAAAATTTATGAAACAGCCTGACAGCCTGTATGGAATTAAGTCAAAATTTATGAAACAGCCTGACAGCCTGTATGGAATTAAGTCAAAATTTATGAAACAGCCTGACAGTCTGTATGGAATTAAGTCAAAATTTATGAAACAGCCTGACAGTCTGTATGGAATTTAGTCAAAATTTATGAAACAGCCTGACAGTCTGTATGGAATTAAGTCAAAATTTATGAAACAGCCTGACAGTCTGCATGGAATTAAGTCAAAATTTATGAAACAGCCTGACAGTCTGTATGGAATTTAGTCAAAATTTATGAAACAGCCTGACAGTCTGTATGGAATTAAGTCAAAATTTATGAAACAGCCTGACAGTCTGTATGGAATCAAGTCAAAATTTATGAAACAGCCTGACAGTCTGTATGGAATTAAGTCAAAATTTATGAAAAAGCTTGCTATCGGAACTTCTCCGCTGGTATCATTGTTATTATTTGTCTTTGTGACACACTCTTAATGCCTGAGTGTTCCAAGAACAGAGTTGTTTCCTATCTTGTATCAGTAGTAAATTTATGAAATTCTATGAACCAAGTAATTGACCACAGTACAAAAATTTAATGATTGTATACAAAAACAATTAACACAATACACTGTAATAGTTTCATCATGGAAATACAAACCTTTGTATAAATATCCTACAAAGTTCAGTTTATTTAAAGTGTGTGGTTTGCTGGTAAATATACACATAGATGAAGAGGCTGCATTGCAACGAGACACTTTTACATCTAGATAGAGTGATAGATAGAAAGAAGAAAGTAAAAGATAAAAAGAAGAAGACAATGAATAGAAAGAAGATCAAAGAACAAAGAAAAAAGTGTTTTTGTAACATGGATGCCCCCTGTGACCTTGACCTTTGACATACTGACCTCAAAATCACAAAGTACAGAAAAGAGTAAAGAATAAAATTTACAATCATTGTCCACTTTGAAGAATGTGAACACATCTCCAAGAATGGTCATGATATATGCAGAGTAATGGAAGAAAAAATGGATCCTTTTCATTCAAAATATAGGGGACCAGTTCATTGTTGGGATGGTGTATATCCAGTAATGGTGAATATAGTGCTAGCCCCAATGATTTAAGATGTTAAACTGGTTCCCGTTCCATGTCATAGAGCACCTTGTACACACAGTCAGTGGGAACCAGTTTATACATGGATTCTCCCATACTGAGCAACTGCATTCCATAAGGACACTGCACTCCAGTGCGGTGCCAAAAATAAACAGTAAAACTGTTCCTTTTTACATTACACTGACAATTTCCTTCGCCAGTAAAGTCAAATAAAACTATGAATGAATGAAATGGTTGGCACATGAGGTTCGATGTCTTTATTTACCTGAGTGAGCTCTTCCATTCATTTCTTGTTGTCCTCTTGCAGGTTGATAGTTCAAATCATCATGTGCCTTTAACTGAAAAAGTGGATGAAATAAAACATCTTCAATACTGTGTGATGGTTTGTTTTGTGGAAATTTAACAAGAAAGTCTGAATAAATATTCAGAGAATTATGTATAGTTTTATCATATATGATATCATTATGATAAATACATGTACATTAGATATACTTTCTTTCAACAAGGCAATGGATATATTTTAGTTAATGAAATAATGAGGATTTATTCAAACAGCATGTTTTTAGACTAGCAACAGATAAATATGATTGTTTCACAGATGTGCTTGAAACTGGCAGGATAGTTGACTTAATTAACTTCATTTTTGAATTTATGTCTTAATATTTTTATCTTTTTGGATCAATAATTTGTCAGATTTCCATTTTGTGAATCAATCTAATATGCAGAATGGACAGCTAGCCACCACAAACATTGTGCCAAATTATATAAGATAGATATCACAGTGTTTTGTTGATGTATTGCACAGAAATTGTTGAAAAGAAACATAAATATTGTATACATTATGCAGGTGATATGATTATGATGAATATTCATTATATGATGAATATTTATTATTTGATGCATATTTATTGTATGATGCATATTCATTATATGATGAAATTTGATACATGAATAATTTTTTTTTTGATGCATATAAACTTTATTATATAACTGAAAATTGTTCCAAAATTAATTGAGGTAGCAATTTGGTCTAAACTCTCAGTAAAGAAGAGGTCATGAAGTGAGGCTTTAAATAAATGTATGCACTTCATATAAAATAAAGATTAATCTTTGTCAGTGCAATATGTCTGTATGATTAATATAATATTAACAATGGTATGTCTGGACCAAATGATTGGCTAAACATTACACATATAACAAACTAATGACAAAAAGTCTCAAATTCCAGACTTATCTAAATTGATATCTTAAAAGAAAATCAAAACATTGTGTGTACCCAGTGCAGCCTTCACCCTTTACTCCAGTCACAAAAATATCTTATCAGCAAGATTTTCAAAATTTAGTCTGCAAATAATTATTGTTGCAACTTAGCTTGTTTGAAGCACTTTATTATTGCCCAAAAAGAGAGTCCCTAAACATTCAATTCTGGATCAGTATACAAGATGGCCCCATTTGCTAACTACAAAGTTATCAAATCCTTTCATCCAACCCTTAAAATATTTTTCATGTTGCAAATAATGCTCCTGTTGTCACATTAAGAGGCTGGTACCAATGGTCAGAAGTAACTTTGGGAACAAGTATCAATTCAATTCTCTGGCCTGTGATTGGTTGGTTTTAAGCACTGACGTAAATTTGACCAATGAAAATGCTTCAATCAAAGTCTGATCTTTGAACTACTGTGGAGTAAAGGGTTTATGCACAGTGTGTTGTGATGATGCAAGATGAGTCATTTCATACATTATGCAAGTGAATTATCTACCTCATCTAACCGCATGGTAGGCATACCAGCTGGTCTTAGTAGGTGTGGATTTTCCTTATACTAGACATTTAAAATAATACATATTTTATACATAGATTAATTTCTAATAAACTGTCATAATACAGTTTTGCTATCATTTGTTAACAATATTGCTCTAGTTATATCAAGCAAAGTGGTTGCATTAAATGAAGCATCAGATCTGACTCCATGCTCTGCATTAATATTTTTAGCTTGGAGACCAGTCGTAAACATCTGATTGGTTGTCTCTGAGGTAATTCTGATAACTGACCAATGAAATGGCTGTATTCTCAGACTGGTTTACTAATTTGATCTAGGAATGGTTCATTATGCCAAAATTCAATGTTATGAACAATTCTTTGAATTAAAAAACTAATTGAAAAAGTTATAAATTTCAAATATTAAAGGGAACTGAAATTTTCAAACCCAAGTCAAAGGTGAATGGTAATATGATAAGAAACAAATGCACATAAACGGATTTATAAAACCACATATTATATTAACCAGCATGCTACTAAATATTCCCTAAATAATATCCCACCCTCTTTGTGCAAAATAATTCATGACACACCATGAATGGTATAATAATATTATAATAACCTTACGACTGAAAACATTCTTTATGGTTTGTCGGGGAATATTTTATTTGAGAATGATTTTGAAATGTCATACTTTTAAGTCAAGATCTTATAGTCTAAGCATAACAATAGCATAGTAAAACTATATATACATGAACAACAACTGTGCAAAATAAGTATACAAGACCATAAATCATCTAGGTGGATAACTGTGTGCTTTGTCAATACAGCGGATCAAACAGGCTAATAAAATTATAAATCTCAATTTGGATATCAGTCTAAAAATTGAAGTCTCTCATTGGATAATTCTGGGCTCAGTGAGATCATTAACCAATAAAAAGGCTTCATTTTGAAACTTAACCAAATTTCTGATTTTTGTGTTTGAGTACATCATGCTGGTTAAATAAAAAATAAATGGACATTGGAAATGAAGAGTGCAATGTGAAGGTGTACATGACTTACTTGTTCATGGGTCTAATGAAATAAGTACAATAAATACATAATAAGTTAAAATATATAGAAGGAAACACATAACAAACATTACAAGGCAAACAGTTAAGAAAGGTATTTTGATAAAAACCAAACTCATACCTCAAAATGAACCTTACAGAATATAAGAGACAGAATTACTGATACATTAATTTTGTATGTATAGTTTAGCTCTATGTATAATACATTTTTAAGTTAAAATTATCGTCTAGGTTAAAGCCCCATTAGCTTTTTGCAGTAGAAAAATATATGCAAAAACATTTAATTGTTGATATCATCCCAAGATAATTATTACCGACGAAACAATTTAAGCCCTTTTTCGTCTGAAAACACTCATTTCACTGTGATTTTTGCTTTTGTAAACTTGAAATATGTAGGGCGCGTGACGTCATATTACTATGTGTGCATAGCACGACTGCGGGAAAACACAGGTGTTCTATAAATAGTATTTATTTCAATGATATTGAAAAAAATAGGATAGTGGTTTTGGAAACATTTTTTCTTGCTATAAAGGATGCACTGGATGAAAACACACCAGATTCCTCCGTTATAGAACAAACAGAAACTATTAGGACCAATACATTTATAAGCTTACGGGACTTTAAGAATTAAATGATCTGAAAAGGTATTGCAGAAAGTAATACAATTAGTATAAAAGAAATTCAGAGCACAAAACAGAAAGATCTCTGCTTGGATAAATGCCACCATTCTAAGAAGAATGGATTAGTTAAAAGAAAAAGGCAATAAGTACAGAAAGCTCAGAAAGTATGAATTTGCTTTGGAAACAAACACATTACTAGTACTTTATTTATCCATGTGACATTTTACCTAACTTGGTAATTGTAAGAATGACATTGAGATGACAATGATATTTGAAATAAAACTGGACGGTATATTATACATACCCTGCCGAATTCATCCTTAAGATGCCTGAGTTGCTTGGCCTGATCTTCAATCATATCTAGAAGAATACAAGGTTGAAAAAATTAATGCACATTGAAAGTAAAATTAAAATATCAAACAGAAATCTGTTATTTAAAGTAAACATTGTTATAAGAAATAAATCTTACAATAAACACTAACAGAAAGCTGAGAAAAATTCTGTTAAACTGGTATTTATTCTAAATCAAAAACTAAATAAAATAAATTTAACTCAATTTCTTTAAAATTGTTGTGTAGTATTTAAAATGATAAAAAGAACTGATTAAGTTCCATAGCAATGGCACAATACTAGATTCCTGCTAGATTAATATTTGTAGAGACGGCAGAAAAATGAATGGCAATGAACCATCACAAAGGTAACACTGCATGATAATATGTTATCACCATGACAACTACTGAGTCAATGTCATAGCAACCAATTATATAAGACAACATTATTATAATTATGATAATTATCATATTATCATATAAAATTACTAAGTGTATATAACAACTCATCCACAAATGAACTGACAAATTTGTAATTTCAATATAAACTTGAAATATTCTATTGGAATGAATCATTACAAATGTACGAAGCAGGTGAATTTAGTTACTGCCATAAAACCTGAGTTAGAAGCTAAAATAACTAAAATGTTATAAACACAAAAATCAGTGTAAATGAAAAATTTGTATCCATAATTTTTATAATGTTTTACTGATGAAATAGTAGTCTGCAAATAATAAGTACATCATGTTAAATAAATCTCAGAGATGACCCTGAAACAAAGAATAAGCACAGAGTATGGTGTGTGTTAGTGACAACTTGAAATGTTACAGGGTTCTTAAGGACTTAGTATAAATAATGTCAGGTGACTATGGAAAAATTTGACAAGTGTAGTCTTTGGAATGAGGTATCATTCACTATGCTCTGTTAAATCCTGCCAGAAATATTGGCATAATTATTAAAACCTATCTTATTAACCTATTTCTAAACTAATTGGTTAGACTCAATTAAACTCTTAATACAATGCTAAATTATAAAATACAGTGCTCATGAGGTAAAACAGGTATTTGGTTAACATAATTATAAAAAATTTAAATAGTACTGACTACATTGAATCCAGTGTTACTCAACCATTTAATAAGTCAAATATCAGAACATTGAAGGTGCTATAGAATAACGTTTTCGACTTCAATCTCATCAAAAATATAAAAACCTTGTTTTTTTTAGAATTTTATTCATGGGACAAGAGAAATATTGTTCAATTGATTTAGATTTTGCATGTATCTAATAAAGCATTTATACAGAAACACTTTTCTAATTTGTCATCCTTTAAATTCAAATACATATAAAAATAACAATAATAATGATTATGTTATTGCACACCAAAATATATACTGTAGTGTTTAACAAATCTGGTCACATTCGACTTTTTGACATTTTTAAAGACTTAAATAATAGAGAAATGACCTGAATTGGAAAAGCATTATACATGTTATTCAGTATTCTTGATAAACATGCAATCATCATGTAAGACTAATTCAGTTATCTGTAAGACCACTATGTTTAGATGGAAGGTGGTATGTCAACTAGAAACTGCTATGTATCTAACTACATTCTCAGCCTCTGCCTTTAATTCTAATAATGCCCTTCATCCTGCACTAAGACTCGGTTGATGAGACATTTTATTGGAATGCATGAGCAAGTTACCAGTAGTTAACTGTGATTTTTAAATACATTTCAATGAAATCACAAATTGTTTAGAGATGTGATATTTGTTTGATATGTTAATGAGAGAAAGGGTTAGGTGATACCCTATTACATCAGCATGTAGTATAAAATATTATCATCAGTACTTCTTAACAGAAAAATAACGTGTAAAAATGAGTCCACAGAAATTTTGTAAAAATAAAACACAAGAATAAAAAGAGGTTTGTAAAAAATAATAATATAAAAGTGTTTTCAAAATGAATGTAATTAATTAAAGTATACATCAGAAGTTAACTGAAGAGCGATAACAAATACTTATAATGAATAAATGTAATTATAAATTACGATATGTATTACACGATATTTCAAAATGATGTTTAATGACGGGTTTAAATCTGATGAAAGAGGTCCGCCTCCATATTTCTAATCAAATGTTGTAAAATAAATTAAGTCCTACTATTGTATGTAATAAATGCTTGAGACACCAGTCCTGCAAAACATTTTTTGTCGCACTATCTTCAATAATTAATTTCGCAATTTCCTTTCTATATGTTGCCTTTGTTTGGCAAACACAACAGGTCAAAAAGACACAATTCATATTTCTGTAAGTTTAATGTAGAACTATACATTTTGTATTACAAATGTAATTCATCACTCAAATAAAGCATTTTAATAATCTCAGTCTGAGGTTACTGAACCAGTCTAAGAATACAAGCCTCTGATTGGATACTTCTGATATCAGTCATAAAATTGACCAATCACAAGACAGAAACAGAGACTGGTCCATGAAGTCTCAACTGAGATGTTGTACATTAGGGTAAGTGATAGGGTGGTATTGCTTAGACTAGATATTTGAGGGCTGACTGACATTTGTAATACTTGGGACTATGGAGGCCAGCCCCCTAAAAATGAAAACAATTATAGATGATTCCCTTGCGTTTTCTCACTCACAACTGAGTGGTAGAAAATGAAAGAGACCTACCATCTAATTTGTTTTTCTTCTCCTCTGAAACAAAAAATAAATCACTACTAGTTAGAAATTAGTTTTTTCACATTAACCTAACTTCAATTTTATAATCACCAAAAAGTCATTGAAAAACAACAAAAATACATATTGCTAAATTTATCAATACAAATAGATGGCTTCTACTTGTTTCTTTCATAAATAAATTTCTATTATTTTAATGAAAAACTGTTTGTGGTCATTGTACACCGCCATTTGTATCAATATATATGACTATATTTCTATAATTTCACAGAAAGAGATATTCATACACATTTTACAAAAATAATGTATTTGATTTTTTTGGTTGGACACTTAGAGAGCAAGAAATTATAAAGAACTATATCGCTTTTTTCAGTTTAACTAGTGGAATAGTACTATTGCTACATTTCTTCTCTCTATTGAATTCAAAACGTTAAAAAAGAGAATTCAATAAAAACAGACACTGTCAACTACAATAAACTCCAAGACCACACATTAAAGTAGCAGCTAATGGTATATCTAACTACATGAGATCCAGATTATAAAGATATTAGTACAATATAAGTCTCTCGAACTTTTGCAATCAGACACACTTAGAGTACGCTCAATGCAAAGGCTACATGAAGAGACATACCATTCCTCCACTCCATACGGGACATACGACTACCGGTGTCATATTGGCGCTCATTTTCAAGTAGAGCTAATTTTTGTCGTAGTTTGTCGATATCTTGCTCTTGTTGCCTAAGCAAATCTGCAAGAGGAAGCAGATACTCAAGTATGAGATGCTTCAAGTTTATAATTTGGAACCCTAGTTCTTATAATGAAATACAGTACAACCTCTCAAAATTTCCATGAGCTGATATTTATTATAAATTTAACCTCTGCAGAGCAACAACCTCTCTGTAACAACACCTTCAAAATTTCCATGAGCTGACATTTATAATAAATTTAACCTCTGCAGAGCAACAACCTCTCTGTAACAACACCTTCAAAATTTCCCTGAGCTGATATTTACTATAAATTTAACCTCTGCAGAGCAACAACCTCTAAATAACAGCCAATATTTGCAGCTCCCACAGGGTGGAGCTCTACAGAGGTTGTACTGTAATTTCATCTTTTGTTGACTTAATTTCTGTTCATATTTTATTTTGAGTTTCTTTTCATTGTTTTCTTTATTGTCAATAATATAATTTTCTTCAGACATATAATTTATCATAAGTATGCCAGTAATTATAATTATTTTTTTTTAAATAAAAAAGCCACTTACCAGTTTTCAGTTACATTTATTTAATTTTCTAGAACTTTTATTATTAAGAATTAATGCATTTTTCTTTTATTCTTACTTTTGCAAAAATTTATAAATGTAAGCAAAATATATTAAAATTATATAATTTATAAACTAAAATAATACAAGTACTACACATGTATAAATATTACTAGGCTACTTCTTTTTTATAACTCTAATCATTTGATCTGTTTATGATAAATTTCTGATAAATAATATGTTGCATGCAATCTAAAATATGGTTATACTGCAGTTTTCTCTTGTTGCTATGCAACAGAAACGCAGCTTCTTTTTTCTAAGAAAGAAAATGCAGAAAGAGTATAAAAGAAAATATTGTAATACTATAATATTTGCTTATATTTCAAAGACAAGTGAGGCATGATTTGTATGCCAAAAAAATGATGGCAATCAAGAGTTTGATTAGTAAGTAGACAGAAAATAAAAGATTTTTCACATATTTATTTCACTGATCAGTTTACTTAGCCATTTTTGGAACCATTAGCAAATATCTTATTTTCATTTACACATTTCATTACGGAGAACAAGTCACCTAAAATGAAAGCAGTCGGTCAGTCATTAATCATTTCATTGTTAGATTGTAACCTATTTAGACTGTAAGAGATATTAACTTTGATATAAAACTTGCAATATGCTTCTATGTGCACCACTGCAATGTGTTCCAATCAAACAACAATTATAGTAAACCATTAGAATGGATAAACAGGTACTAATATGTCTTTAATAGATCTATTTATCTGTGTGTTAAATTTTTAAAAAATAATTCCCTCAGACCAAAAAGTAAATGTATAAATCAAGGCCAGAGTCTTTCTTAATTGAAATTAATTAGAAAAGTGGACAATGTGTTAAAGACAAGATCAAATTAATATCCATCTTAAAGATTGTTGAAGCCTACCGGTATTTCATTAATTAATACAAAATACATATGAGTATACTACCAGTAGATTTGAGTTCAGCATACAAAAAAGGGGGACATATTAATAGTTACAGGGTTAGTAACTGACCCGATACGGGATATACGGGTCTTTGGAAAACCATATGGGGCGAGACCGAAGGTCGAGTCCCGATATGGTTTTCCACAGACCCGTATATCCCGTATCGGGTCAGTTACTATCCCTGTAACGATTACGGTATATCACGCAGACTACCTTCCTCTTCATCATTTGCAATAAAAGCCTCCATCAAAGACCCAATATTTAAATATAAGTGACTCCATTACAGACCTAATATTTTCTGTTAACCTAATATAGGATATATTAGGTAACCACGTGACGTCAAATCATCCAATGACAGAAGCGTATTTTGTAGTAGGCGTGATATAATACTATACATGACATATTTATATACAACTTGTGTTCCACTAGAACAATACTCCACCATGCAATATGTGTAACGTGTGAAGGAATCTTTTGAATAATATTACCATATAAAACCTATATTTCTTATATCATAGATATCACATAATGACATTAAGGGCTGCTATGCCTGTACAAAATATGCGGGATACCTTTATGCTAGTCAAATATTTTGACCTGAATCAAATAAAACTTGTTCATAGAATACCTTCTAGATGAAAATGAAAGGGGAGCATTCATAGTTATATATAGATAGGAGGTCAAGTAATATAATATATATATAGTTTTCTATTCCAATTATATGTATTGATTGTTTTAAGCATTGTTTGTTTGTTCTATGATACACTAAAACTACAGTGGCTTTAACAAAACCAGGAAAATCCATAAATTTCAGACCAGAATCATTTTAGCAACATGCCAAATTTTGAGATTATGAATGATATTTTTTTCTTGAAAAAAATCTGTATCATTGAAAATTTGGTAATCTGTCTGAAAAAAATATAATTTTTTGTAAAATATTCCATGGCATTTAAAACCATCAGCCAATTGTTTAAAGAAATACACAATCATACAAAAGGTTCCTTCACGTTAACCCAGACCTGTGTAGTGTTTGTTGAAAACATAAAATACAGAGCTCTGCAAACACTTATAAAAACGGACAATGTCCATATAAGGTCATACCATGCCTTCTGTGCATTGAGTCAGAATAAGGCCTAGGTGGCATTGTAGCTGCACGGTCAAAATCTAAGAAAACAATAACAACAAAACATGTTTGTACATAACTGAAATAAAACAATTTATACAACATCGGCCTAAAACAAAAGCTTAGACTATGTGAATTCATTAACAGAACAAAATCAAATAAACACATGTATAAATAAATGCAACCTGCATTCTAGACGGAGGGAAAGAATTGGGTAACATTTCAAAGGGACAACTAAAATCTATAGTTATTTGTGCCACTGGTATTTCTAAATCTCAAAATGGAATGCAACTAAACATCTCATAAAGGGAGACAATCACAATTCTAAGATTTATAAAGGGAGACAATCTCACAGCATTTCACACAGAGTCAAGAAAACTAATCTTTATAACATATTGTGTATCTGCGTTTAATCTGAGTCTGAGCAGTAAGTAAAACAGGCATTGAATATAGACAAAATTATCAAAGGCTTTTAAACCTTAGAATTGATTGGAGTAATGTTTGACTTTCTCTCAGTATAAAACTTAAACCTAATACATATCGAGGGCTCAGCGCAACACTATCGTAACTTGTTCTTATTTCAATATGAGTTACGACACTCTTGCGTTGAACCCTCGATATACATATTGGCTTGATCAATGAAATCACCATAAATACAATTATCATTTAACCAAAGACCTATACATGTATGTATAGGTCTTTGATTTAACCAACTTTGCAATGCATTGATTGCACATTTAAAAAAAATGCTTTCAATTGTATCTATGTTTGATCGAACACAACAAATACATGAACATAGTAAATAAATGTTGTTGCCATAATCTTCCTTAAGACCGCTAAACGAGCCGATCATTTAAACATTGTACCAACGAGTACTGTACGGGTATATCCATTTCAAAAGAATTTTAATCTAATAGAAAGTTCATTGTAAGTGGTCTTATTTTATTTGGAATTAAGCCAGCAAGTGTGACATTTATTATGTACTTTGACACAACACACTAATGACAAAATATCATACATAGTATGGTTAAATTTTTGTACAGGTAACTATAAGACATCAGTCTGTAGTGTTTCTAGTTTGTATTTTGTCCAGTTAAATGATTATGACAACGATTGAAGTCCATCATACTGATCTGAATTGATATTATTTGTTGTCCATTACAATACTAGACTTTAATAAATCCCCCAGAGTTTTGTACAAAATTGATGGTTAATAATTTAACCTTAATTTAGGTACTTAATGTATCTTTGTTGAAATATTAACAACCTAAATTAAATGAATTATTTTGTTTAATACCCTTGGCTAAGTGTAGTTTGTATTGTTTTTCAACAGTATTAAGAAATTTAATGTATATATTTAGGGCGCTATGATATAACTAACATTTATACATAAAATGTTCTCATTTCGTACATACATATGTATTTATAAATTCTTCAAGACAAAATGAATTAATTATTCTTTCCTAAAAACATATCATGATGATTTATTCCTTAATCCTCATATATCAATGATATAAACACAAACAAATATTATATGAACAACTGATATTAACTTCAGTTCTTTCTTCCAACTGAATTACTATAACTTAGAATAGTCTTAAGATAATACAAAATTTTTGTTATACATTTTTTTTAAATTTACAATTTACAGTGAATGAAGAATAACATGCGTAGAGGTGAGTTAGTGGTATGCATATTGACAACATAGATATGTACCCGCTTGTTCTCTCGATCGCTGTTCTCTACGTAAATGATGCTCACGTAACATGTCTTCACTAGCTGTCAAATAATTCAAGTATATCCATGGTAACAAAAATAAATCTAATTTTGATTTGTTTTTATCATTTGGTAAGTAAAAAATAAAAATTGAAATATTGTCAGTTTGAAAGAAGCCATTCAAATAAAATTTAGTTAACATCATAATATTAACTGAATAAACCTGGAAAACCAAATGGCTTAAATCCCTTGTAAATTATTATTCTTCAAATGCAATATGATTCATAATCTTATAAAAATATTCTATTTAAAAAAAAATTCCGGACATGATCAAATTAAATCAGTATAGCTTACAGTGCTTAAATCTTACTTTAATTAAAATAAAAGTTGAAATAAATTAAATGATAAAAATGAAATGAAGATAAAAACTCATCTAGAATGAATTCCTCAAACATACCAGTATTCTGTTCAACCTGCATAATTATTTCCTGATTCTAGAACTTCACTCAAGAATAAACTCAAATTAAATTTCTATTTTTATAACAGGTGATTCTTCACTAAATCCAGTTTTCTATTTAAACTGTAACTTTTATCCACATCTAATTAACCAATACTTTCAATCAAGGTCAGGTGAAAGTTTTGAATAAATGTTCCTCTATTGACTAATGCTGAACATTCTATGTAGACCTACTAGTTACTAGTATGTTTTGTCAACATAAATCTATTCCAACACTAAACAAGTTTAAACGTATTATTTACTTAATAATCGCTCCCCCCATAATTTCTCCAAATACCTAATCCTTAAGCAGATAAGGGTTTAAACAAATTACACCTCAAACAAATTCCAATTTAAAAACTATCTGCTTCATAAAAGCAGACAAAGGCTAGTTAGTATTGCCTTAGGTTGGATGTTTGATGCTAACTGTCGTAAACTTATTTCTTAAACAGTCATAAACATGAAGGTACAAACTGTTGCCAACTTGTTCTTAAAGCACATAAAATTTATACTTAGAATTTAATTGTTTATTTCACAATGGAAGAAATTATAATTCAATGACCTAGGTTAATCAATAGTGTTTTAAACACTAACAACCTTATCTATCCAACACTTTTATAAGAAACATGTAGCTCAATATTGATTATATCACTTTGTATCAGTATTACATTCAATCTTTTCTCATTCAATCTATGAAGTTCACGCTCTGTGAATGTCCTAGTTCTTCAGTTGTACGGCATTTATGAAGGAATTTGTGTTTTCTCCTATTTAAATGATTTCATAATGACAATATAAAGGCAGTTAGGAATTAATCTAAAATGACATTATTCATTGTTTAATCATTGACACTTCAAAATCTTTTTACATTATACCAATATTTAATCCATTAATTGAATATTTACTTGAACACTTATCAGTTCAATTCTATACCTATCAACTGATTGTCTTTTATCTAGTATATGCATGAACCCTCAGCGCAACAGTGTTGTAACTCATATTGAAATAAGAACAAGTTACGACAGTTTTGCGTTGAGCCCTTGATATGTCCTTTTTTCATAAAGCTTGTACGTCTTAAGAAATGACTAGAAATACTTACAAGTGCACTTTTTTCAGCCCAGATAGTTTAAAAATGTTTGTATTACTATATTTTTAAACATGATGTTACGACTTTCTTCAATAAAGGCCTTTTTACAACACCTCATATTCTGTTATATTTTTTAAGCTACCAGCTTCTCCATTCTCCCTAACCATGACACAAATAAGTGTAATCTTATGTATCAGAATGAAATATTCTAGCAAAAATGTTTTTTATAAAGCAAATAATTATATGGCGGAAAGTGAAAGATTGGAACTTAAGTCGTGTTTTAAATTCTGCCACAATTAGTTTGACTCATACTAAATTAATTCCTGTTAATTCAAAGAGGGTATGTATAATATTGCTTATGTGAATTTTAATAAATTTAATAAAAAATAACTGTTTAGAAGACTGTACCTCAAGTCAGGGTCACTAAAATAAAATTTCATTTGCAAGACCCTGCTCAAACATTTTAAAATGTTTACTTTTGAATCTAGTACCAGACCAGTCTGAGATAACAATGAGTAAGAAATTAAATCAAAGTATGTGTTATTAAACCAAAGATACCAAATTAATGTAAAGATTACAAGTCACATGGAATCGATCAGTTAAAGTAGTTTTACAGTTAGTACTATAAACCTGTAAACATTTATAACAGAAAATACAAAATAATAAAAAAAATATAGATCTATTTAAAAAAAAAAATTTTAAGTAAAAAACTGTGTTTTAAATTTCTACCTTAAGTATTAAATTTTGTGCAAGGTTATAATGTTAAAAAGCTGAAATATCTAGAAGCATACATGTATATACAGATGCAATAAATATATCTTATAAATACAAAATAAACAAAGAGTATGGCTGACTTGATGTTAAATTGACCTCACACCTGATGAGAACAAAGGGAAAGAAGGGGTCACGTGTAGGGAGATCACATCATGTGAAGAGGGAGTACGTCATGTTAAAAGGGAAGCGTTAACTACAAAATATTGTTATCATTACCTTCGCTTCTACCACCCATATCATTTCTCTGAAAAGAAAGAGAAATAAATATATAAATAAATTAAGAATCCAATGCATTGGTAAAAAGGTAAAGGATAGGTTTATAGTCTGATATTTTGTATACATATTCAGCCGACTTTTACAATTTATCCCCCCCCCCCACCCACCCGATCACTGGGTTACACTCGGCACCAAAGGCAGCCACGGAACATTGACTGATTCCCCTCACAGGCACCCATTTAAACACCTGCGTAGAGAGGAGCAAATGGGGTAAATATTTTGCTCAGAAAAATTGACCACTGCTCATGATATTGCTGTGGAGTCAAAACATAGACACAAGGGGATTTATAAACAGTAAGGACTAAATCCCCAAAATACACTTTTAATATCATAACGTTTGCATAATAGTTGATGCACAATCCTCTATTTATACATTATTAGCTCAGCTGTTTTCGAAGAAAAAGTCGAGCCATTGTGAACACTGCGTTGTCTGCATCAGAGCAAATATTTCTGAGTAATGGCACCGTTTGCGGGGCTCTTGTTTATTGACGAGTAATCACTAACTCTTCACCTCTGTGGGTTCAAATCAACAGGGGACAAACTTTCCGAATTTCACACAATGAAGAAGCTGGCCAGCTAATTTATAGCTATTTATATGCTCAAGGTCTTCCCTTACTGTGGAAGCAGGGAAAATAGCAAACTCACGCTGGCTATTGGTGCGACGTTAAACCCCAAAGAAAAGTAAATAATCTTTGTATGATTGTATACAAAGAAGAATTACTTACATGCTCCATGCTGGATCTAACTCCATCCATTCCTGCAAGAGTAAAACATTCTGTTTTTAAATTTGTTCAAAAACTCCTTTTCATTGAAATTCAAACATAAAAATAATAGTGAACTGTAATCTATATGACACCCATCAAACAAAAAGCATGAGATGGGTTAAGCAGAAATTCAGAAAATGCATATAAAACAAAGGTTGTCAAGGAGCTGTAGGAGTCATATCAGTGGGAATTTCTTGATCAACCCCCATACTCTCCCGATCTAAGCCCCTCTTATTTTGATTTGTCCCCAACACTGAAGGAGCAACTATGGGAATGTGCTATGATTGACAGTTCAGGTGAACTAGAGTGTGCTGTGAACGAAAGGTCCGATGGATAAATTTAAGTTGCCAAGCAACTAGCATTGAAGCATTGCCAAAGAAATAGAATTATCTCATTCAGTCCAAGGGATATTACTTTGAGGGCTTATCAACAATTAAGTTGTTTATTATACAATTATAAAAAGTTGTAAGGAAATGATCAGTTATCTTTGACCGACCCTCATACATGTATAATGAATCACAGACTGATATTTTTACTCATAGCTTACCATTGGTGAATAATTTCAAACTTAAATGTTCCAGTATAAAGAATGACAACACTTAAACTCAGTGAGACAATTGTGATTAACAAACTTCCTTCATTAATGCTTCATTAATAGCATAATTCTCTTTCATTATGAGTTTTTTAAACAACGTAAGAACAGACTATCAGATAAAGTACTATCAAAGGGAAGCAACTCATTTAATATTTTTTTAAATGATGAGTTACTTCCCTTGGACTTTGTATGGATTATACATACCTCTATTATCCTCTCCATATTTCATCTGAAAGAAGAAAATTAGAATATTAAAAGAGAGAATAAATAAAAGGCTCCATACATTATAATGTTAATGATAAATTACAATCCCGCAAAGCTGTAATGTAGTAGTAAAATAAATTGGTTCATAAACAATTTCAACCAGTTCAGCTTCGATCATACATGACTTGTACATATATTTGAAAAGTTTTTCCATAGAAACTTTAGTTCTACCAAGATAGTGGAAATTACGAATAAGAATTACAACCAATCAAGTAGAAATGAACTTAAAAAATTATCATTTAAATAAATCATGGATGAACATGTCAGGTGTTAACAAGTCTTAGAGTTTTAATGGAGTAAAAATGATATCATATGAGATTGAATGAGGTTGATCTTACAAGTTAACACTTAAATGTGATGGTATTTAATCAGTGAGTTTTTTCTGGTTAGTAATTCACTGTTATCGCATAATTGTACTGATGTAATAAAAACAAGTTTCAAATATTGTAAATAAACACCAGGAACCATTATCTATTTCAACTGAAGTTGGATGAACTTGACCTGATATTACAAGGGGACCAGGTTAGATCTCTGGCAGACAAAACTCAATTCTACCCAGAGTTGTCGTTCCTTTCCAATCCACACATACCTCTGTCAACGTCTCAATGCCAAGATTCTTGGCAAACTACACTTTGATCGATAAAGATGTTTTTGTGTATATTTTATAATTATTTGTTAGATGTCATCATGAAATATGTCATATTGTTTTAGAAAAACGCTTCAAGTTGCTCCGTTATAAGCCGTGCCATTAGGGATTATTTAACCTTGTAACTCTAAAACTAATTTGGCGGAATGATTGCGAAGTAAACAATTCAAAACATGGATAATATAATGAAGGGATACCAAACTCGGATGTCAGGTTTCTATCATTTAGTTTAAGTATGCTATTCTCTTCAGATAAACAAAACAACAAAATCTATGTTAGTTTATTTTTTTGGTATTGTCACCATTTTTAAATCACAAGTCTGTCACTGTAAAGCCGGAATACTATTTAGACGTTGACAGCGGTTAGTGTGAGCGTGGCGGGAACGACAACTCTGGGTAGAGATTGAGACAAAACTATGTAACAACATAATATGAAATATGGTTGCCATAACAACAAGAAAGTTAACCCCTATCTCTAAATATCATCCTACGTATTGTATTTAACAATATTTGATCTTGTTTTAAAATCAAGGATACTGCTAAAATATTTCAAAGCTACACACAATACATAAAACAAGATAACATTTAGCAAAACTCTGACAATATCAAACAGTTTAAGTTAATTAAATGCTTGTCTATAAACTACATCATGCAGTTAGTAATACTATATGCACCACAAACCAGATCTAACCATATTCAGGGTCACTCAAATGAAAGACCTCGCCATATCTACCAACAGATTTATTGACAAAATCTAAATTCAAGGATCTAACACTTGAGATCAACTTACATGTTCAAGTTTTTATTAGTTTAACGCCCCTTTTCAACAGTCAGAGTCATATGAGGCGGACAGTTCATCTAGCCAATGTTCCTGGAAAGAACCAGTACTGGACTCCCGTCCTCCGTAAGCAACTGCCTACTTTCTCACATAAAGACATGGTCGGTAGCTGAGGTCGAACACACGACCCTCTATCATTAGAGGTGATATATTTGCGATAAAATGTGTCTCTAAAAGCGATTATATTATATATTCATGTGTTTGGTGTTTCTATGACCAACTGGCTGTGAGTGAAATCAAAACTCATATACATATAACATATACATGCCTATCTTACATAGAATAAAACCCAGGACTATTGTAAATAACTGGGAGGCATAATATCAGTATTAATTTTCAACAAAATGCAGAAGTCGCCGATGGTAGCTTGACATAACCTCATCCAGACTGACGGACATACAAGGCAATCATTATGGCTTGCCGAGGGAATAAAATAAAAATTTACACTTATTAATAACTATCTATGTCATTAAACTACATTCAATTTTTACTTAATTGACAAAAAAAGTATAATCTTTTTACGATTAATGCATGTCTACAAAAGTACACATTACATGTAATTCCTAGTTATAAAAACATTAGCTTAACTGTAAATCACACAAAATACTAACACAGTAAGATATAGCTTCTACAATAAGCACCTAATAAGCCACAAATTTGAATTTTTGTGACATTTAAAATGGTCATCAGAAAGTTGAAAGGTCATCAAAACAAGATGATGATACTTCTGCTGCTGAAAGCAAATATTTCCTACAGTACTGTGCAAAGTATTAAATCTAACATATAAGCAATAATCACAGTGATAATGCATTTGAACTACTTTTAAATAATCATATTTGGTAGAGCTATATGATCTATATTACCAAAAAGCTTGCAATGAATGAATATATTCACTATACTGTATGTGAATACCTCCATAAGATCCAGATCATAGCATGAAGTGTCATCTTTAACATCCATGTCAAATCTCTAGGTTAAGTAAGACAATAATATCAATAAATTACAAAGGAATTACACATACTAAAATAATACTTTCATAACTTTAAACACAATTTAGGAAAGTAGAAATACTATGAAAAATGTCGCCATAGAAACATGACACAGTAAAAAAAACTCATAAAATGAATACGAAGGTAACCTCCTCACATATTTTCTGAAACAAAACAAAATAGGAAATATAGACAATGTAGAAAACTACAATAATTAGATTTCATGCACTATTTCTCATGCAGAAATCTACAAGAATCTTTTATTTATTAAAATCTGTGTTGTCAGCAGCCCTCACATTGAAAAAAGGGACAAAAATCACATTAACCTAAATGGAATACAAATACATAAAAAGTTCAAGACATATTTACAAAGTGCAGACTATCACCCTCTGAAAACAGAAATGTCCAGTAGCACCAGTCACCATTGCAGAGGCTAAAATACAATAAAATTTGTATACATGATATTTTGATATGTAACATTTAGATTAAACAAGGGAGATAACTGTAATAGGACTAGTCAACTGGCAAACCTCGGATTTGTCCTAGATTGACACTAAGCCATGGCAGAGTAATAATATCAAAACTATATGATGAACCATATTGTTATTGCGTTTGTTTACCCTCATGATAGTAAAAAAAAAAACCATAAAAAAAGGAAAATAAATACTTGTACTAAACATACTGGGAATAAAATATAAGTAAATAAATAGATTGTGTTGTACCGGT
The DNA here is from genome assembly GCA_964023205.1 of Lutraria lutraria. Taxonomy (NCBI): domain Eukaryota; kingdom Metazoa; phylum Mollusca; class Bivalvia; order Venerida; family Mactridae; genus Lutraria; species Lutraria lutraria. Next base: position 17,539,412 of record OZ026843.1, on the reverse strand, counting down.
ATGTGTACACCAATCCACACATAAACTTCATCCATCAATGTCTCTTAACGTTTTCTCTTCTTTTCACTTAAAGTTTGCATTGATTAATATTTCTATTTTGCAAAAAATATATACAAAAGTGAATTAGATCACAAAAACATAGCTTTAATAAAAAAACATCCTGAAACATTGCTGTAGTCCTATTAACTGGTTCCAAATTACCAACATAAAGATTTTTATAAGATAATAGTAACTGTCAGTTGAAATGTTTCCTTAAGAACTTGCTTTGCTAGGTATACAAAAAGGTCAAGGCTAGGGGTCAAGGTCACACCCAAAGGATTCTTAAAATATATTAAAAATAATGAATTAATTGTTAGGTTTCAGAGATTTTTACTGAGAGTGCGAAATGAAAACATAAAGTGCACCAACAATAGGCAACAACAGTCGTCAGGTGATACTACAGAAAAACTGAAATATACTACAAGAAAACTATATTATGTTCCCAATTTATCCATATCTGTAATGTGCATAAATAATGAATTATTCAATGCGAATAATATATGAAGAAGTTGATTCAAATTTGCTTTTGTAAAATATTTTTGAATAAAACATTTATTTCCATTCTGAAGATGAAAAGTTTTACAGGACAAAATGTAATTATTAATACTGTTTATAAATTATGTAATATCAAAAATCGTTAAGTGCTATAAGATATGCATTTAAATATTTTTTCAACAACCTTAATATCACTAAAAATACAACAAAGCAACATTAAAACAACTTCTCCATCTGAGGACATTAAGGTAGATCTATAACATACAAGTACAAAGTAACTAAGTGCCCAAGACACAATGAATACAGAAATACTAACCGCCCGTGGGCTGTGGTATTTAGGAGATGGAGGCCTATTCATCTGATGCTCTGTAAATTTCATTTTTCGATTATCAGCCTAAACAAAAGATACAAAATACGATGAGAACACCAACAGCAGAAATGCTATTAAACTGATATTTAATACATTGTGATCCTATATTGATGCAAACTGATATTTAATACAGCTAGTGATCTTATATTGTTATTTCATCAACTTTGAATATTAAATTTCGAGGGCTCAGCGCAACACTGTCGTAACTTGTTCTTATTTCAATATGAGTTACGACACTGTTGCGTTGAACCCTTGATTTGGTCTCACTTAGTTAGGTAGACGCTCAAAACAAAATCATTTATTGGGTAATTTGCCTATCATTGATAAGATTCAAACATAAAAAATAAATTCTCCAGTACTGAAACTACTGTACTGGAATCACAGAAAAATAAAATTGAATGATGTTTTTCTTTATTTATATTACATAGCATGAAATACATGTAAGTAGAAAGACTACAGAATGATAATGTTAACAATTATTTTAGAAAAGAATCAAATTTTAAAATACAGTTTAAGTAGCTTGAAGAAAAAACTGCTAAAGTTATGAGTGTATAAAAGGGTAATAAAGATCAGTCAACTTCTCAACTTGTGATTTTCTCAGGTCAATTTGATATTTAATCATGTTTTAAACATTTATTGGCAAATAATAATGCCAAAGTCTTAAAAGTCTAGATCATGTGATTGGAATGACTTTATCACATGACTGGAATGCTTAGATCATGTGACTGATAAGAATGTCTAAATCATGTGACCAGGATGCATTTATCAGGTGAGTCGGATGCATATCATGTGACTGCAATGCCAAGATCATGCGATCTGAATGCCGTTATCACAATATGACTTGAACGCTAGGATCATTTGAATGGAAGGCTGGGATCATTGTAGTTTTTCTTGATCCCAGTTTTCGCTCATTTTTCTGAGATTACTAGAGACTAGAGATCTGTAACAGAGTGATGGTGAGAACAATCTCAATAAGAAGATTCTGACCTCCATGTAGAAAAGAGGATTCAAAAGGGTATGATACAATAGGTAGATGAAATAATTATGGATATAATAAAATATCAGTTTTAATAGGCAGAAGGATTATATAATATCAAAGAATTACCTTCGTTTACTATCAATCAATTCAATGCATGGGTTTGAAATTCAGAAGACATTATTCAGCATTGTGCATTTACAGTTAAAATTCTTTAGGTTTTAAAGTTTAATACGCAATCATTAGGTATAAACTGTGAAAAGGGGATAAAAAGCCTTCTCACAGATCTATGAAATTACCCTTTTAACAATATGATAATACACCTAGGGACATCAATCTTTTATAGTGGTCTGAAGAAACCCTTGTAAATTTATAGATTTTTTATACAAATTTAATAAATAGTAAAGATTTCAGACATGTTAAAGGGGCATACAACTTGGTGCATTTAGAATCAAGGCAAAATGATGATAAATTAGAAGCTTGTAAAGAAAAAAGCCGACGAAGAAAGTTTCAGCCAAAAATACATCCAATTAAAAATAAAATCACAAAAAATATTAGTTTCCATAAAAGATCGGAAACTCTTTGGAATTTGTTGTACAATTTTTGGGTGGAAGTGATTTATTATTCATAGCTATGATTTTTGCGGCTTGTACCTAAACTAGTCATTTTATGACCCAAGTTCTTCTTGGAATTATCCATTATATATTGTTTTACATATACATCTAACACATTTTTACACTTTCACAGAATGTTTGTCAGTTGTAGGGTATGCCCCTTTAAGTGATAAAATTCATTTATTGTAGAAGCAGTATCACTAATATGTGGTACCTAGCTGAGGCTTTAAGTCACTAAAAGCTATGACATTTCTTAACACAAGTCAAATTATACATGTTATAATCATTTGAAGATCCAAAAAACATTTTGATAAAGCATGTAGAATTCACTTAAGATATTTACTATTTAAACAATTGACTGAATTTAAATAAGCATTTGATCTTTGTTTTATTTTTTAAGAACTTAAGATAAAAACAAATTATAACTAGCAATACTCATTTGCTTTATTCACTAATTCTATTTTTTTATAATCATGATCCTATCAACTATTTAAAGTCAAAATTTTCAAAAAATATAAATATAACAGTGCTAAACTGCCCATGAGTCCAATATATATTGTATAATTTTTTTTTCAATCTTTTCTACTAAATATGTGTAAAATGTATGTATCATTTGGAGTAATTAAATAAAAGATAAAAAAACAAACATTTTGTGTGAGTAAATTTAAAGGCTGTATGAATTCATTTGATCATTATAACATAGTATGAAGTCTCTTATTTTCGTAGAACCCTTTTATGAAAGACGAGGAATTTATTCTCAGCTGATGATAAATCAACAGGTATTGTGTTCTTTGTGAATAGTCTTTCTCTTTCAGTACTTTCTCTTTACTTGTTTTATTTCCAGTTTTTGATACCTGAATAAAACGTATTGTTCACAGATGCTTTGTTGGTGCTTTACAGGCCAAATAAAATCAATAGTAGCAATGAACGTTTCCATGACACACTTTTTAATGACCAACTGTCTAGACCACTGACCGACTGAAGATTAAAACATGATACATGAATGATGATTATTCTAAGACATTTTTTTCCTTGATGACTTTAATTCACAAAGGCCACTACAACTTATCAATAAATTCCCAAAGGACACAAAAACCAGAGCGTATGGCTGATAAGCGATGTGTATTATTTAAGGATAAATAACAAGCTTAAGCTCCATTTTCATTAAATAAATCCAAAATATGCAATAATGAATACATCAAACTATATTAACTTGTAAAGTTCATGAACGAATCTATTATTGATGATTGTATATTCACAACTTATTATGTATTAATGTACATAACCAAATTATTGAACTCCTCTTTAGAATGGACAGCTGCATAAAATTATATTTGACAGTCTGTGGAAGAAAACTGTAGATTGAAAACCAATTTAAGTCAAGTCTTCCTCATAATGTTCTATTATTTAGCCTTCAAAAATGAAATATTTTTTGGCAGAAATATAGCACTTTAATGTGTGTGTATATCAAACCAGTACTGACAGTGGAAACCAAGGGCAGATAACCAGAATGACTTAAAGTATGAAAGCAAACTTATTTATAGCAGAACCTAATAAACGAGAGTTTAATTCAAGTACTTTTCAATTAGTTTTCAAGGATGTATAAAAAATGAAGGAGTTTTAAGGAGTTATTCTAAAATTCAAGAAGTTTTCATCCAACACCCTAAAATTCAAGGAGTTTTCAATTAGTTTTCAAGGATGTATAAAAAATGAAGGAGTTTTAAGGAGTTATTTTAAAATTCAAGAAGTTTTCATCCAACACCCTAAAATTCAAGGAGTTTTCAAGTCTGTATGAACCCTGGATAATGTGTAGAGTTTAGCTTACCATTAGTTTCTTACAGAATAAATTATCAGGTAATTTTTTATATAAAATGCTAGGACCATGCAGCCTTACAATATCTTACATAAAAAAGTAATATTGACGTTTCCAAATGCAAGACATTTGGTAAATTTAAACCATTAAAAATACTTCTTCCGGAATTGTATCAAATTTACATTAATCATCAGTAGCTATTTATGGTTTTACAGCACAATCTGGTAATCCCTTTAAATATGAATTCGTAAATTTGTCAAAGAAAATTTGATAAAAATCAGCAGAAGTGTGAATTATTCTTCACTTTATCATTGATATTATGTAATGTTCAAATAAGACAATCTTGTTAATAAGGGAGCACAATTTGTTAAATTCTGCAGATTGATTGGCTTATTGTTAAAACAAACGTAAGGGGTTAAAAGAAAAGTAACGGTTACAAGTGGATTAAATAAGGATATTGATATGATAGTATTACAGGAACACAGTTAGTGAGTTGATAGTTAATAATTTCAGGGATATAGAGTTGATTGAAAGGTAGAAAATGAAAGGTAAGAGGTTAATTCATGATAAGGTCAAAGGTAAAATTCTTAGAAAGGTCAAGGTGAAGACTTACACCAGGTGCACCCCCACCAGGACGGCCATATGGTTTGTACACATCATCATCTATCATAGCTTTCACCTATAATGTTAAAGTGTAAGTCTATCTATGAGAGACAGAAATAGAACCAAAGAAGAACCATTAACAATCCAAGTTTCATGGATAAAGTTTCCATGGATGCCATGGTAACAGCCAAGGTCACTATTAGTGCAAACTGACTATGCAATATGCTTTATATGGTAAAGCATCAAAAAGGCAACTAGTAGTAACTGTAAGAAACCCTCTTGAAACCAAATGAGCTATCAATGCCAGAGTGGTAGCAGCCAAAGGTTTGTTACAATAAATGAGACAAGATCTAGGTCAAGGAAAACTAAATTCAAAGTTAAGAATGGAAGTTATCCAGTTTATATGGACCAATGTTTGGTGTACATATTTACAGTTCCTAGTTATAGACAGAATTCTCTAAAATAAAGACAAGTATAAATATAGTGTAATAAATCTTGGAAGAAAGACTGTGACACCATCCACCTGTTGCTTAGCAACTTACAGTTGGAGCTCCACCTCCTGGCAAACCGTACGGTTGGAAATCTTTCTGCATTTCCCGAATCTATAAAAGCAAACCATCATTAATAAAACTTGAATTCTAATTTGGTTAAAACCTATGCATATTTTTGTAAACAAAACTCTAAATGAACTGCAAATTCCTAAATGCCATACTGTTGATCAGGCTACCATTCCTGTAAGAAATATACAACTTACACATTAATAATACAAACAAATTTATAAATACCAATATTGACAATGTTCTAAAAATCTGAAATGCAAAAGTTGCCACTTATGGTAATCATGAATAACATACACAAATCATACAAATAATTAACATAAGTGTTGTTTCTTAAAACAAGACTTAAAACAGGTTCAACGCAACAGTGTCGTAACTCAATATTGTCATAAGAACAAGTTACGACAGTGTTGCGCTGAGCCCTCGATATACTTGATAACAAAAAGATACTGGAAAAAATAGCACCATCTGTCTGGACAACATCAAAACATGAAGGGTATTATCTAAGGTACAAGTCTAATGACTCCACCCCTTCCTAACATTGACTTTTTATTTCAAACTCAAATAATCAATAAAATAGTAATTAACAATAATTTGTGTTTTTCTTTCATGAAAATATTTTACACCAGAAATAGATGAAAACAAACACAGAGCATTTCGCATTGATTTCATACAGTTTGTCAAGATTGAACAAACAAATTACTAAGAAAATGAAATTGAAAATTATCGAAAATCAATTCTTTGTTAGTTTATATTGATAAGTAATATTATGATGTACACATTATCAAACTGTGTGCAAAAGTTACTGACAAGCTTCAAGTATTACAAAATGACTGTACAGGATATTATTGTGATGATTAAAGTTGACAATCTATTCTTGCTAAAGTAAGTATGAGTAACCATTGATTTTACATTAAATGAGATAAGCACTTTAAGTTCCAAAGAACTTTTAATTCATCTTTACCAGCTTGATTTATGTCTTATATGGTAAGTCAAAGACACACTGAAAATATCACCATAAAAAGACTTAATTATCTTTTGTTCAGAGACTGAAAATTTAAGTTTAAGTGCATAATTGTGTTTGTAAGCTTCAGTTTTGTTTCTAAGCAACCCATGGATTGAGTCAGATAAAATATGTTCTACTCCTGCTAATTTTAAGAATGTACTAAATTTGCATGCAATAGAAACTGTACAAGAATTCTATCAATACTACAGAATGATGACTAAGTGTAGAGCATGTTACAACATCTTACGACAATGGAAACTTATTCTAAATTATGCAACAAGATTTTACTCTGCCCAAAACTTCAGGTAACAATCGCCCAGCACTGAATACACAAATTTTGTAAAATTTCTTCAGCAAAATTTAACCAAATATCACAATTATGAAAATGACTAAAAAGCTCAACAGATAAACCAATTAAGAAAGTTTACATTAAAACGTATGTTACTGAGCTATGCTTCTCTTCCATGTTGAGAGCTGCTCTCATACCATACTTCGTCAAATTCATTCTGACAAGATTTGACCAAAAACCATTATTCCAGTTATATGATTCCTATTTTTGTTTCAAACAACTAAGTTTGTTAAAGTGACGTTGGCAAAATTTTGCACACATTACATTATATACAAGACTGGATATTATCTAACACATATTAGAAAGTTACCAGGAAAAGGAAATTTAATTGTAGAATATACGTTTTTTCAAGGCCATGTCAGTTCTAATAACTATGGTGAGAATGTATTAAGAAATGTATTAAAAAAACTACACATAAATTTAATATAAAATGCGGTTTATAGTGCTTTAATCTGTATACATTGTCACACATTTCACAACTTGAATATATATATATTGTTGTCATTTTATTTCATGGGATATACATGAGCTATCTTACTTAGCATACAAAATTATTATCAGAATATATAGATGGTGATAGGTAAAACATTAATAAACTTAAATCTTTGATTATTTATAATTACCATATTAAGGCAAGCAGTCAGTTAGTCACTTATATTGATCTGTGACAATAAATTAATATTTTCGAGAAAATGATCACAATCTGGGACGTAATAATAAGCTGTTGACGAATGTCCATAATGCATCAACATATCAAATACACTTTATTATATCATTTATAATAAAAAAGAAAATAAATACTCTAAAAAAATCTGAAATGGGCTTAAATTATGCAACATGTAGAACCCAGGAAAAAATCTGACTTGACAGCAACTTGAATAATATGCATAAAGCCATGAAATACTTCAGACCCTTATATTTACATGAATGAAAAAAGCCAAGCTGTTTCAGTAGCATTAGTCACAAAATTAGCAAAAAAAGAACAACAAAAAATCATTAGATTAAATGAAAAAACAACACTTATTTTTGTGCTATAACTGTACAAAATTGGACATAAATACACGTGCAATACAAAACAGTAGAAAATAAAAAATGAGATTTTTTTATCTGATTTTAATAAAAAAAGACTTCCATATAACAGCATTACAACATCAAAAGCTACGCATGCAAAGTGATGTATTAAGTTGTCAGTTCACAAAAAATGACTAAAAGTTGTGTTATTACAATTATACAACATAGTACATTAAAATGGATGGTACGTCTTTCACATGCATAACTAAAACTTACTCTGTTTGGAGCCCCTCCCCCAGGACGGCCCCAAGGTTTGTAGGTGTCCTGTAATTCCCTTATCTGTAAGAATACATATAGCAGGGCCATGAAAAACCTAACAAACTTCCACATTAAGTAGGCTTATAAATATCAAAATCAGCATCTTAGCCTACACTTAAAACATGCAGCCCTCAACTTTCTGAGAAAATATAGCAAAGTGTTTTGAAAACAATATATTGAATTCTGGAATAAACCATGTAGATGGCTAAAAAAAGAATAAGGAAAGAATGAAGTACATTTTCAACAGATGCAGGAGGGGAACATGTTTCATATGCTGAGTTTGAAGTTATAGACTTGAGTGAGGATACCATTCCTAAGACTGAAGTCTTTGATTGGCTGTTTCTGAGCTTGGTGTTTAAACTGACCAATGACAGGACTTCATGCTAAGAATGTTACCAAACTCAAGTATTACTGACTCATGCTGGATGAGCTCACAGAAATTGGAATGAAAGTAAAAATATAAAACTATGATTCTGTATCTGTACCCTGGCTTATTTCTATGTTGCTTCTCATTCTTGACAAACAAATGAAACAAATATCTGTATCTAATCTCAAACAAGAAAACATGTCAGATTGGTCAGACAAAGCATCAGAATCATTAGGATCAAAATAAGACTGTAGACTCAGGTAATAACAGTTTTGAGTTTATACCATTTTGTTTTCTCAAGCCATAAAACTATCCTGAAATCTGTTTATCTGTGACACTGGTCTATTGGTCATCATCAAAGATATACAACTGTACTAAGAAATGACCGACAGGGTGACTGATTTGGGGGTAAGTACTATTTATGGGAAGGCTAGAATGTTTTGTAAGTAGGAAAATATTTCTTATCTATATCCAAACTTAGTCTTACTATTCTATGTTCAGAACATAATTTTTTATACATTTATAAATTTAGTCAATCAGATTATCTTAATACATTATTTTATTGAGAAAGCAATAATTCAAATCATAAGAACCAGTACTAACAATTAAGTGGACATAATTCATAAATGACTCTGACAAACTGAAATCAATCTAAGTTCAGATGGAATAGCTACAACTCATTTTTAGTTCATACGTTATAAAGGAATTCTAGCATTCAGTACTGTCACAATGTGTAGACAAATCAAAGACAGCTTTTTTTATAAAATCTGCTTGCAGAAAGCAGTCAATAGGTATAAGGACATTGCCTATACAGACATGATGAAAACCAGGAGGATTCAATGTAGAAATCAGGAAATGACTATTTATAAAGGAAATATTGATCCTATAGTTTTTACTATCAGTGTTTGGGACATCATTTCTATAAGCCACACAAAACAAGATTGACTGTCTGAAAAATCTGTTTTTCTAAAGGAAATAGCATTCCATTCAAAGTTAAGTGAAAAGACATTGAACATTTTTTAATTGATTGAAAAAGTACCTGGTTACGGTCTTATTTTGATCCAATGAAGAAGAAAAAACAAGTAAACAGACTATAGAGAAGAAATCTTCACAACAAAAAATTTTAACAGGACATGAAACATAAAACATAAAAAAGTAACAGAATGTCAAACAGTTTTTAAACTTGTGGGTAAAATACTAACTTTTCGCTGCTCTTCAATTTTGGCTCTTTTTTGCTCTTCTCTGCGTCTTTGTGCCATGGCGAGATCTTCTTCTGCCAGAAAATGCTCGTCCCTCTTTTTTCTTATATCAGCAGATCTGTTCATGTAAAAATAACGTCTTGAAAGCACAATCATACAAAAGTCTTATGTTACAGGTAAACAAACCACTCAAAAAAGTGCTTAAGAAAAACAAACACAGCAGACTGAAGATAAATTCAGCGAACTGTAATACCTGTCCGAGGTATTAGGATATAGACAATAGAAATCTATTGACCAAGTACAAGTATATGATCTAGCATGTATCATTCTTCTTGCGGAGACCATAAAAATTTGTTAAACTGATTATCTCCCATCATCTTTCTGTCCAGGGTCCGTATTCACAAAGCATCTCAAGATTTTCTTTAACTTAAGTCAAAATTTTTACTTAAGTGTAAATTTTTTTTATGGTAAAAGTTTGTAAACCAGTCATCAAAAGTGTGAAAATGAATTATCATTTTCATAATTGGCATCTTTAAAACAAAGATAAAATCATATTATTGTGATTTCCTTCTTTATATTAGTACAAAAGAGTTAAGGAAAAAGTCGAATTTACGGGAAAATATAACTTAAGTTAAAAAATTACTCAAGATGCTTTGTGAATATGGACCCAGTAAACAGAGTCATTAATAGAGACTTCTCCACCCTCACCCCAAGTCCTTAGGAAAAAAGTATTTGTTGAAAGTGCATGTAATTGAATTGGCTCAATATCAGCTGTGCAATGGTTTGATGATTACCAATGTTTGAGGGGTTTTCAGGGCTATCAGATGTGTCCCACCAACAATAATTCAAATATAGCACAACCTCTGTAGAGCAACACCCAGTGAGAGCTGCATATGTTGGCCGTTGTTTAAAGGTTGCTGTTCTACAGAGGGTAAATTTATAGTAAATACCAGCTTAGGGAAAGTTTGAAGTGTTCTTATAGAGAGGTTGATACTCTACAAAGGGCCGCTCTGAAGAGGTTGTACTGTACATTTCAAAACAGTCTAATAAAAGAAAAAAGAAGTTACGTGAGTTCTCCTAATGGATCCCTGATCACAGGGGATTTCCTGCGTTGTTGTTCCGTAGGGTAACGTGGTGATAGTGTACCCTGAGGTTGTGGTGGTGGAGAGTCTGAAAATGAGAATAAGAAGTGTATAAGTGCAGTCAAACCTGTGAACAAAGGGCACAATAACAGAGAAAGTATGACCTTAAAGAGGCTGGTCTTTTTTTCAATGTATGACCTTAAAAAGGCTGGTCTTTTATTCAATATATGACCTTTAAGAGGCTGGTCTTTTATTCAAATGTTGACCTTTGAGATGCTAGTCTTTTATTCAATGTATGACCATAAAAAGGCTGGTCTTTTATTCAATATATTATGACCTTTAAGAGGCTGGTCTTTTATTCAAATGTTGACCTTTGAGATGCTGGTCTTTTATTCAATAAATGACCTTTAAGATGCTGGTCTTTTATTCAATATATAACTCTTTAGATGCTAGTCTTTTATTCAATATATGACCTTTGAGAGGCTGGTCTTTTATTCAATATATGACCTTTGAGATGCTGGTCTTTTATTCAATATATGACATTTAAGATGCTAGTCTTTTATTCAATATATGACCTTTGAGATGCTGGTCTTTTATTCAATATATGACCTTTAAGATGCTGGTCTTTTATTCAATATAATTATGACCTTTGAGATGCTGGTCTTTTATTCAATATATGACCTTTAAGATGCTAGTCTTTTATTCAATATATGACCTTTAAGATGCTGGTCTTTTATTCAATATATGACATTTAAGATGCTAGTCTTTTATTCAATATATGACCTTTGAGATGCTGGTCTTTTATTCAATATATGACCTTTAAGATGCTAGTCTTTTATTCAATAGATTTATTTGATTTATTATAATTATGACAATACAGGTTTGCTCAATAATTATTTAACATTAGTAAGATCTTTTTATATATTTATACCTCTCTTAGTCTGCAACCAATCCACTTGTTGTCTTGGAGGTGTAGGCATTCTATGTTCTTGATGTTCTTGAATTGGGGGAGGAGCCTTCCAGTCACTGGCAGAATCTGAGAATATACATCAGTCATATAAATAAAATTTGGTTTCAGTAATAAGATCTCATACACTGGAGTGTCCAGCACCTTACTGAGAGACTAGGATGAAATTCCCAACTCAGGCTGCACTTATTATATTTGACTCAGTGATTGTATGGTAAGGTTGTATGAATGTTGAAGACATGATAATCAGGCCTGAAAACAATAATGCCATCAAAGTTGATTAATTCTATCTTTGAACTTAACTTTGCCACAACAAAAGGTGTGAGCATGATAAACTACCGTATTAGGAGGACTTAAATGTTTGTAACAGGTTATCTGGTTTCAATAAACTAATCCATTCTAGATGGAAAAGTATACAATTTTATCAAGCACTTTATCAGGGCCCAGTTTCATGCAAACTTAATTCATTAATATTATTTTCATTTTTTTTTCAATTAAATGCTCCTTCAAAACAACAAAGGCTGGATAATTTTTGTATCAGTTATTCAAATACAAGCATGATCCAGTCTGAACAGAAGAAATGAAAAAAACAACATATTCTAATTTTTGTACTTTAAGTTTAACTTTCTAATTTGAATTATTATATCGAGATAGGTGTGTACAATAGGGACTGTAGCAATCGGAACTCCTCAATGTTTGTCTGAAGAAAGTGACTCGGACATAATATGCGGGCAGCCATTTTGTTGTTGGTGTTCACATGTTACTTTCCACCATGGTCAACCATGATCCAACAATGGAAACTTCCACCATGGTCAACCATGATCCAACAATGGAAACTTTCACCATGGTCAACCATGATCCAACAACTGAAACTTCCACCATGGTCAACCATGATCCAACAACTGAAACTTCCACCATGGTCAACCATGATCCAACAACTGAAACTTCCACCATGGTCAACCATGATCCAACAAATGAAACTTCCACCATGGTCAACCATGATCCAACAATGAAAATAACATGTTTCCCTTTCAATTGGAATTAAATGCCCATTTTATTTATCGTGAATGATAACGCTTTTGAAAATCTGAAATTCTGAGAAATGAGTACCTAGTGTCAAAAAAGTAGTGACCGGAAACCAAATAACCAAAATTTGTAACCCTACACTTATGTGACGTGTATTTCTCAGTAATGGAAATGCCCGAGTAGTTACAATTGTACAAAATACAAATAATACAATTATCACATTGTTCCTGGATCAGAGGTAATACAACCAATTGAGAAACATCTAAAAAATCTAGCCTTGCCATTGGTCAATTCAAAGCCAAATCTAAGAACCAACCAATCAGATCCTGTGTCACATACTGACTGGTTTTCAAACTTTCATTTACAACCTTAGACATTAGTTGATCTTATACTAGAGTTACAGCACATCAACACATCATAAAAACTTGTTACTTAGTGCAAACAGAAATGAGCGTGTTTTTGTTTTTGCTAAGACAAACATATAAAACACTGCATTGTGTCAGGATGAATTAGTTTTATGGTCATAAGCACAGGAACAACACAAAGTGATGGTGACAGGAATTTTATTACAACAAGCCACATATCAACGAGGACATAGTCATATTCATGCAGTAATGGATTTAGATACAAATATTGACGGTTTACCATATAAGAAAGTTCTACTTAAAACAATGCACATTACAGATTTGTGCAAATTTGAATCTGTTCATAAATGGGTAAAATAAGAAAGAAAACTAGAGCTGTCACAGAGGTGACTAATACCCCCGCCGCCGTTTTGACACTAATAATGCAATAGTACACTATACGGCTAAGTTCAAGGGGACATAACTTTGCAATGAGTGAATCGCTGCCATGGACATGAAAATTGTGCCTTGAACATCTACACTTGATGGTGATAACATATTTCAAGTTTCATTGCTATCGCTTAAAAAGTTTCGAAGTAGTTCGATCGCTCCATAAACTTTTTGCGGACGGATGGACTGACTGACCATCGATCAACCGATCGACAGAGTGACTCCAATATACCCCTTCTCAAACTTTGTTTGCAGGGGGGGGGGGGGGGGATAAAAAAAACATTTGTACAAAATATCATCATTCACTAGCATGTATTTTATAGTGTTATTATCTATAAAAGACACAGCTATATTCAAATTTACTATATAGTGGTTATATACAAATATTATATTATCACAATAAATGTTAACAACACAATGAGGCATTCCAACACCAGGGATGATCATTACCTACCTTTTCTAAAGTATCTAGTTACATTTGTTGAAACATCAGCAGATTTCCGTTGTGTCAGTGGAATGGTAGGTTTCATCATAGAGTGATCAGGAAACCCCTTAAATCCGTAGGTTCCACTCCAAGCGGGAACAGAAGGATTGTTGAAATGATCGATGTTGTTAGATTCAGCAACTAATGGGCGAATAAAGAGACATGCATTTTGTGAGGCAGGGTAGTAAAGCATGCAACAAAAACAACAACAGAGACAAACAAACAGTAACTATTTAGATACAAGGGTTCAACGCAAGAGTGTCGTAACTCATATTGAAATAAGAACAAGTTACGAGAGTGTTGCGCTGAGCCCTCCATGTATTCACAAAGAATTCTAAGATATACATATTTTTGTATTCGGGAGAGATCACAATTTTTTTGCAGATTTGATGTAAATTTGATACATTTCATGAATTTGCTATTTTTGGGTGAAGTTTCTCAAATATTACTTAAAATCAGTTTGCTGTTGAGTTGCGAGTTTAAAGGTTTGAATTCATTTAAAAGTTCATTAGCTGAATTGTTTCAATTTAGTAATTCCATTGAATCAGATATGATATCATGTACTCCATACTGGAATTTTCTAGTCCAAAAGGATACATATACTTCCCATATTGAGAGTTCAACGCAACAGTGACGTAACTCATATTGAAATAAGAACAAGTTATGAGAGTGTTGTGCTGAGCCCTCAATATATTCACATTATTAAAAATAAATCTCAGTATCCAAAACATGAAGGCAACATTTGCTGAGTACTAATTTTGCAATGTTTATTTCTATATTGAAATACTTTTTCTTAACACATTAATTTTGTTTCCTTTGATATTTAATTATTAGTATACTAAGATTTGCTTTTGTTTCTCAAAGAAACAGTGCTTTGCCATCACAGAATTGAATTCACCATGGGCAATGCACTGTATGACTCATTTACTTTATTACAATTCAAACAACATTGTATACATTTTTACTTCATTAGATTGATCATAGCAAGAAATTGTATGACAGCTTAATATTTATATATATGGTCAGAATTTGATTTTCAAGTCTTGTGTATAAACAAAGGATCAATTGAAATTGTTTTGGACAAACATCACGAAACATCTACAAGGAGAACAAATACATTTGTTAATACTGCAACAGACATAAATTATTTACATTAGCAACAGATGATGATGATGATCATTAAAAGCTGTCAATTTGTTTGGCAAAGCCTTCAAACTGATAAGCCTCTCATCTTACCATGGTGTATTAGGTTGTGGTTTGATATGTCTGCATAAGACAAAACAAACAAGATTTGAACAATCAGAGACTTTAGTAGCATCTAGCCTAAAGTGAAATTTACACTGAAGTAGATATTATGGCACCCTTTCATAAGTTTTCAATTGCAGTTAAGTTCAAATTTCTAGCAAGATTACTTATGGAAATTTATAAATAATGTATTTTAACAATCCAGAAAACTATCTGCAATACTATGATTATAAAACAGAATTTGTTGTCTTTACTATCTGTTACGTATAAAACAAATAACCCACGAAGCTTTGCAGACTTTAAAAAAGATTAGACAATGAATTATATTGCCTTGACTTTCCAGGATATTCTTAAGTGTATGTAAACATGTTCATATTTATTGCCAAATTTGGATAATACATTGCAATCGGATGTCTATAGCAAAGAATGCCTTTATCTTTTAAGATAAATTTAACATGCACAAACTAAATATTGACAAGTGAATACAGTTACATTCTGTATACATCTATCTGCTACACTACACTATGAAAAATACATAAAACTACCAATACTTCAACAATTTCATGCTAACAGTGGTTAAATGAGATGTTTTATGCGAACTATAGAACACTTGAAGAAAATAAGACTGCGTGTGTTTAAAATTAAGAACCATAATAAAAGTGAACTAAAGCAATTTAGATATATTGGTTTGACATAGTGAAACTTTGAAACATTAAAATGGACCATGTATGTAAAATACTGAATAAATCCCATTAAATGCCACTCCCTTTATTTATGCACACTGGTACTAGAATGGTTTTGATGAAAACTCAATAAAATGGAAACATTCAGTTAAATAAAGGTACTCATGTTATTAAAGCCTAAAATAAAGGTACCGGGTAATACTTAGTTTCAACAAGCAGGTAACACTCTTGTAAACATTTGCAGTGGTCTATCATGCACATCACATCTCATTATAAAACAGGTTTTATGTCTGACTTAATTTCAGTGACTCCATTTATTAGGATTTGTTTAATATCAAACCTTCAATATTTTATATACAAATGTATTATGTATTTGGTTGTTCAAATGAATGTTTAATTTAAAGAAAAATGGTACAGATAAAATGGAAGTGTTATAGTTGTATATACATGAAGTCACAGAAAATCAGCAAATAAAGATACAACATAATCTACATGTATATAAAAATATGTATATATATGTATGAATATAAGACTATGTAGTGGTGAAAAGGTAGGGAAAACTCAGGTATGCATAGCTGACTAATTTATTCAAGTACAATCTCGTAGTTTTCTAGACTTTCAGGTACCAATATTTGCTAAACAGTTTATTGAATAAAATGTTAATTAGAAAATATGCCAATACCCATAGACAGAAATAATTTCTCCAATAATGTTTATTTATTGTTTAAATTTCATTCATTCACTGAAAAACTTATTTGGTTGGTGGAATTATTAATCTCATAGAGCGTGACTAAGCTTAATGATTAAATGGTATATTCAGGTATGTAAGATGGTTATTTTAATTACCAAGGTTTTGTCATTTATGTATCACGCAAAATACAGCTGAGGTTTTGAACAACAAATCATCAGTTAATATTAAATCATGTTTGTCATTCGGACAGCCTTTTCCATACCCATATAATACAATGTGTCACTAATATTTCATAAGTGAATATCAAACAATGTTTGATAATACGTCCCTTTTTATGTTATTAAGTAGTTGGTTACTATAAGAGATTACATTTGATTTATGGACAATGAATAAATCTTTTTATCAAAATTTACAATAGAAGTTAAAGTGAAGTGTGCAAAAGTTGTTAACACCCAGCTGTATATCAGTGTTCCAATAAGGAGTCAAACAAGATGGATGACATAACAACAAATATTCAAGTGTATGACACTCAGTTTTATATCTAATTTTTATGTGGTACTTGAACTTTATATACAGAGGTAATATTCAAAACTGATCCAAATATATCTGGCCATACTATTGAGGTTATTGTTATGTGAAAACTAGAGCTGTCACAGACGTGACTAATACCCCCGCTGCCACTTTGACTCTAAGATGCGATAGTAGACTATGTGGCTAAGTTGAAGGGCACATAACTCTGGAATGTGTGGAGCACTAGGCATAGAAATTGTGTCTTGCACATCTACACTTTATGGTGATGACACATATCAAATTTCATTTCAATCGCTTAAGGAATGTGGAAGTAGTTTGGACCAACCGCCCAACCAACTGACTGACAGAGTGACTCCGATATACCCATTCTCCTACATTGTTTGCCAGGGGGGGGGGGGGGGGGGGGTGCATAATAACAGGATCATACTGCTTTATCAATCCCATTTATGACCACATGTTCTCCAAGCTTACATTACAACATTATCCCCATGCACTGTAATCCCAAACATGCTATTTTTCCAATTAATTGAATCATACAGTATCACAAAGTATTCATTTGATTTTTCAGTACCGAAGACAACAGTAGTCTCCTTTTAGTGTCTGACATGGGACTGTAACATTGTATGTAGGACAATGTATTATATCTATACAAATATGTATTACAATGGAAATACTTAAAAAATGAGTCACCTTGCACTGATGCAGTTTAAAGGCTGTACTCTGATCGACTACGAAATGCATTTACAGTTTTAGACACATCAGACAATCTTATGCGCATTTTAAAGGACCAAATGTGATAATTTAATTATTTTTCTAACAATACAAGAAATGTTTGTGAAATGCAGATGCCCCCTAAAAGCCAACTGGATAGTAAGACCTTCACCTTTGACCTACTGACCTCAAAATCAATAGGGGTCATCTGCATGTGATGACAAACCTTCCGAAAAAATCTAAGGAGCTTAGGCCAAATCGTACTCTTAAGTTATTGGTTGGACAAAGCAAAGCAATGTACACTCTTAAGTCTTTTCTTTGAAAGGGGACATAATTGGTATAATCTTAATAGATTCTGATATATTTAGTATATCAAGACTTATGGTTAACAGTGTGCAGTCTGGTTAAAGACATAAAGTAAGGGTTATATTCATGTACATCTACAATGTAGATTACACTTCTACAGAACACTTGACTTTTCTACAAAACATTATTAAGTTACACAGTGATGTGGATAGAATGTGTGCAAAATTAATATACTCCCAGAAAGCAGGGAACCATGACTATTGCATTCCATGCCCACTTGCCAATCATGATGAAGGAACAAGCAAATATATAGAAGACCAAGCATGATGCTTGGAACCAGCATTTGCTACAAATGTAGGTACCAGAACAACCATGTCACTTTCAGAATGCTTACATATTGCTTTACCAAGTTTGTTCAGCAAATAAATAAAAAATGTGTGACATTATATGGTCAGAAAACCATTCAAAAACATTGTGATAATTCCATTCCATATTTTAAATTAAAAATAATATGAAAGTTTAAAATCATTACAAACTTTTAAATTTAGACAAAGTATGAGCCTATGATACATATACATGATTATATGATGGCTCTGCTAGTTTGTAGAAAATATTTCCTAAGTATTCAATATGTCTGTTTCTCTGTCCTATTTCTTTTAGATTTCCACAGTTTATCATTAACCCTGTAACACATACCATATGAGCATTGAAGTTTATTTAATTAAGGTTTAATTCTCTGATAAGCAAGTAGGCATGCTAGTTGTTTTTCTACAGAAAAATTAAAGAGGAAATTAATTTTGAATTCTACAAAAGTAGCAAAACTTTCTAAATATGGCTACAAATAAACAATGCCTTTAAAGTCTGAGTATAAAATCATTATATACCACTGCCAAATCCAAGAACTCCTGCCATATGTCGGTCGTTGAGTTGCCGACAACGCCGTAAACTTCGAACAACGTATTGGTCAATATTCTGATAAAACAAACAAAGCAGACAGAACTTTAAATGAAAACAACGTATAAAATCTAAGAGGAAGATCGAGGTACTCAAGATCTATCTTTGAGATAAAACAGTATGTGATTAAAAGAAAAGTAAACAGTTGCATGCAATCATGCCCCGTTAAACAGCATTCCCTCGAAAAATCAAAGAACTTGAAAACAAGACCATGTAATTTTAGAATTAAAACATTTCTGCATTCGGTAAACAAGATAATAACACTTTGAATGACACTGTGTGACGTATCAGAGAAGAATAGTTTTAACTGTCAGGTTGTCAATATACAGACATAAAAATCATCAAAAGTAATGTATAAAATAGGACCAATGGACTAAAACAATAATCTCTAATTATTTACTACATCAAAGATCAAACCTAAAGTCACTATGGACAGAGCTTACTTTAACAAACAAAATATAAATCTATATATAATTATTTAAGTGTCAAGATTGTAAACAGTATGTTTACAAATCACCAAGACATTTAATTGGTTATGCATGTTTTATTAAAGTCTCTTTAACAGCATTGTTTGTTGAACGACCCAACAATGAAAATGAAGTATTACAAGTGCTTATGAATAATGTACATATATATATATGCATTTATCTTTTATCTGTCAAACAAACACCTCAATAATTCAGAGAACAAATCAGATTGTTACCAGCTAACAAGAAAAGCTTTCACTACTCTGTTCAAGAGCATTTAAATCCTTACAATATTCATCTGTATTCTGACTTCCTTTCGACAGTTTATATCATATTACGTAGACCAAAGTTTTCAAGTTGGATCAATTGATTTTATTAATTTACAAGCTACATGATTAGCAATGCTTGCATTAGTTAAACTTATTTATATACATCGATTGTAGAGCAAGTTCTTATATCTTATATTAACTACTCTTGATGGTGACTACTTCCTGGTTTCTGACCAGTACTTGTGTCAAAAGAAGGGATTGTGAAGGTTCCGGTCAAATCGCCACTGATGGGTTTCGAACCCACAACCTCTGGGTAAGGAGACTAACGCTCTACCCCTACACCACTGCTCCTCCCACAATACTTGTATTCAAGAGGTATGAGTGCTATTGCCACAAAAAAAACAATTAAAAGGAAGCATGTGATTGAACATACATAGAGAGGTCCATTCATTCTGATGACATAAATCAGGCTCCGAACACATCAAGGGGACATCACTGGATTATGAAATCATCTTCAACAAAACTGATGCTAGGAAGGTACGTAATTCTGACAAGTATCGGGTAATGTAACAGCTAAATCCAACAGGAAATGCAATTATAGTGCAACCTCTCCAAAGCAACACCTTTTGGGAGAAGCAAAATTGTGTTATTGTTGTTGAGAGGTTGTTGTTCTAGAGAGGATAAATTAATAGTTGAACTGTACAAATGGGGAAAATCATGCTGTTGTTGAAGGGAGGTTGTTGCTCAAGAGAGGGTCTCTCTGGAGAGGTTGTACTGTATAATATATCCAGTCCAGGAGTTTAATGAGCAGCACTGTATACATCACTTAAGTACAGTAAACATTACTCTGTACAAACTTATTTAATTCAGTTGACAACAGTCTTCTTGTTCAATGAAACAGTGACGAACATAAAACACAAGTTTACAACATGCAAAGATTTCTATACTTCACTTAGCCAAAACTAATCCATTTGAATTTTTATGCATCAGTCAAAATTGTTTCTCTAACAGATCTTTTTCATTTAAATCTCACAACTCAGTAAAATTGTCACTATAACAAAACACTCCAGATTTAGCTACAAAACTGATGAAAGTGAAGTCCCAAAAGCTAATTCCATTTTTTTCTGTTACAGTAAAAAATAATTACAGGAAAATTGTGAGAACCATTTACTTGTAAACAGAATTCCTTGAACAAAACTAAAATAATCTCCACCCAAGTTTTGATTGAATTATTTGTTACTATAAAAAGTTCATAAACAATATTCCAGATAGTCCAATAAATAATTCACCACATTGTTAGCAAACACCACGGGTATTGTGTCAAATTAATAAATTGGCTCTGTACATAAACCAATTCTATGACACATATTTTATATTATGAACAGTGTTCCATTAGAGTTAGATGTTTTTGTTCACAGATAGATACAAAACTCATGTAACTGAACACACATATCTCAAGCACAGGACAATATTCAAGGGCTTAGGAGTAGTTTCATGCTTTCAAAAATACCCATAATTCATATGAATTACAACAACAACAACAATAATGGCACTTAATCAATTCACAGTAAATTATTTGTTGACTGGAGTTTGGATAAAATATACCGGCTCTGAATTCTATCTCATGATTGCCAAATAAGGTAAATATAAATCTAAACGGATTTTATCAGCATGTGACTTAATGACTGTAAACATGTGATTATTTTCATAGCAATAATCATAGGAGACTAACAAATTAATGATCTACCCCTTAGAAATAAATATCTAAACAAAATTTATCACATTATCTTAATGTCAAAATGAATGGCAGTTTTTTCACTTAAGGCAAATCAAATGATAGGCAATACAACATTATGACAGGACATGTAAACATGTTATAATCAGACATTTTTCATCAAGCAGACTTTATTTTATCCCCTACCAATTAGGTATTAATACTTCATAAACTATTCAAGAAGTATGCAAGAACATTTCAAGAAAAATTCATAATTTCAAGAATTCTTTTGGAAGAGGATCAATAAAGATAAAAAATCACCAAACACGAAAAACATGAAAACGATTAATTTATTCCATGGACGTTTCACCGCATTGGCTTCTTCAGGATAGACAATGTTTTTTTTTTTTTAAGAGGATGTCATACAATCTAGGATCATAGTGGTTTTTTTTCTAAATAGTTAATAATATACCGGTACTTGTCAAACTATCAATAATTATGTATTATGAGACAAATGGCCACAACACCTTGCTACAGACAACAGACTCTCCAATAATCAATGGACAAAACGGAAACAGTTCCACGGGAATCTTCCTGCCATTGATCAAACTAGACCAGGTGATATATTTACATTATGATCATTTAATCAATGCACCTTTGTACTGGACCAACCAAACTATGCCATTGCTATGACAAACATTAATAAACATTCGATACCCATATGGTCTTACAGTAATTCAAATGATCTTAAATGCCGAGGTAAAGCACTTATAACCTTTCATGCAAACACCAGAATCAAGAAGCAATTAGTTATCCTGGTTTATAACTCACATTTAACCACGAAGAATGATTGATCAAATGCCATGTTTTCATCACAGCAGTTAGAAATTTGAAACTGAAAATGAATTTATTTATAAATAATTACTGTAAGCCAACTAAATTTAGAGCCATTTAGACACAGATAACAGCAACATGCAGCTGACATTGAAATACTGCTGAGAACTAAAACATCGGTGTTGACTGTCCTTTTTGCTTGCATACATCGAAACTTACTACAGAGGAACTTTTTTAATCTGGACCGTAAAGTTGTTAATTTTAGACAAAAATATATGAAAGATAAAAATTGGTACCGACAAATGTGTTGAGATTAAGATGATATTTGGATCAGAGAGGTGTAGGGATTTTTATATCACAGGGTTTTAGATTTAAGGGGTCTGAATGTGAGATTCCACAGCCCATGAACAAATGTACATGCTATATGTATTTGTATATACTTATGTATGTAAATATGTTATTCACATGGGCCTGAGAGCCTTATGAACCTAAAATAAATAAACTCAAATATATGAGGTGTAATAATAATAATGAAGACTTTATTTATAGAGCAAACTCAGTTCTAAAGGCAATGTCCAATCTTCCTTTTGGGCATCTTGATCACTGACCAAGTGTCATTGTTTGTTAATCATTTTCATAGAAAACATTCATTCTGAACACCTGGGCAGCATACTTCTATGTCCCATCAACTCAAGTTACATTTTTGGCTAATTAAACCACATCAAAATTTCAAGTTGCCAATCAAATCAGAACAATTTAAAGTTTGTAACCCTTCTAAAATTTTAAGTTACACTGATCATATAGAAAAAGGAACCACATTGCTGAGGACTCCATCTGTTGACACGGAGTTGAAGCAATCAATCAGTAACAGAGGGCACTTCAAGAAATGAGAATCTCAAACAACATAACATTGACAGCACTGTTCTTTAATAAATGCAAAAATATTTGTTTCAAATTCACATAACAACTCATAAACACAAGCTTAACATTGCATTGACATGCTCATGTTGTCATACACTAAATTTATATCAAGTGTTCAAATGATCGAATATGAATGCTGGTACCCGCTGATAACTCTTCAAATGAGGAAACAAATCTACCACTTGACCTCCAGGGAACCAGTCAAGCTAACTACTTGATGTGTCAAGAATATCTTTAAACAAAATATTAAAAGTATAAAATCAATTTCCTTTATATAAAGAACAAATACCCGTCATGTGGACATAAATGGACCGTCTTTTACCTCCAGTCAGGTTTTTTAATATTAAAGAAATAATTGAGTATGCTCTTTTCTATAAGAACACTTATTACAAGGCCAAATACAAATATTATATTAATAACATAAACACCATCAGTGCAAAATCAACTTAAAATAAAACAGACAAATTCTAGACCAAGAGTTAAGTAAGAGTCAAAATTGTTTGCTAAAGTAGTTAATCCATATCTTGAACAAAATTCTTTCTAATAATGATTTACTTCACAAAAACGAACCATTTAACAGACATAATTTTAACATAATACCTAACTCAAGATGTTCATGGAGGGATTATACAATGACTCATTAAGTTGTGATACACCATATGTTAAGACCAGACCAGTGACCCAAACTGTCACTGACAGCAGCAGCAAGGTCCAATCGGGCTAACAACATACCAAAGTCTTTAAAATTATATTCTCTCACAACATATAAAAGTCTTTTAAAATTATACTCTCTCACAACATATAAAAGTATTTTCAAATTATACTCACTAACAATACACCAATGTCTTTTAAAATTATACATGTATTCACAATATACCAAAGTATTTTAGAATTTATACCCTTATTCATGTTTGGCATTAAGAGAACAGGTGCAATCTCCAGCAATGTTTCATTGATACTATTACAAGTACTCGATAAAAAAATATAAATAGAAAATTTATTTCAACTCCTCTAACAACGAATCCTTACAGTGTATTTCATTATTTGATTTTTTTAAAAATAAATACATGAAGATGTTCAATTTGTTTGAAGCATGAGAGATTCATTGACTTTTTAACATTTCCTAAAAGCGTTATTAAAGAATTATACCAGGTTAAAAAAGAAAACAATATGAACATTGCTAATACAACCAATGGATAACATTTATACCAACATTAATCAATACATTTAAATCAGTTTGTACCAGACTGTGCCACTATCAGGCTACAATGTGAAATGAATGAACAAAAGAATGCTAGAAATCAGTGAATTGATTAATAAAAGTATGCTGTAATGCAACTAATTCAACATTTTCATTATGCAATACTGAATATCAGATATTTGGAACTAAAAGAACATCAATACTGTGTT
The DNA here is from genome assembly GCA_964023205.1 of Lutraria lutraria. Classification (NCBI taxonomy): domain Eukaryota; kingdom Metazoa; phylum Mollusca; class Bivalvia; order Venerida; family Mactridae; genus Lutraria; species Lutraria lutraria. The sequence continues at coordinate 17,514,606 of OZ026843.1, read as the reverse complement.
TATATAGAAACAAGAGGGCAAAACTGATACTTTTTAAAAAATTTATACTGCAAGCTAGGTTTTGATTAGGACTAAGGGTCCCATGAATAGTCAGTTTTTGGGTGACTAAAGCATTATTTGATTTCACAATAGCATAGGAACATGACATATATAACAGTAACTTCAACAACAAAAACCTTGGGCATTTATTGTCATGATTAAATATATCATAGATTATCTATCTTCAAAAATACTCATCTTCAGCAATAAAAGTGACATAACTCCGTACTCAAAACATGGAATGATATATAGGATCAATCACTTTTTCCGTCAGACCAACAAAGGTAAAAAGGAAATTACATCTTTGTAGCTATAAACTTGCTAGATATCCATTACAATAAGTACATTGCGTTTTTTCTTGGTAAATTCATGTAACATTCAAATTCAATTAGCTCAAACATCAGGTCCTATCCATACTATATTCTTTGGCCTTTTAGAATACAATCAGCTACGAATTCAATACATTGAGGGTTCAGCGCAATAGTGTTGTAACTCATATTGAAATAAGAACAAATTACGACAGTGTTGCCCTGAGCCCTCGACATGTAGTTTGACATTCTGTGTATGTGCAGCTAATGGTATTGGTTAGTAATGTTGTTATCATCCTTAATCAGTCCAAATGCACAAGGAAAAGAAATTACTGATTACTATAATACATAATGTGCTGACAACCATGATAAACATGGTAACATCTCAGCAGTAGTGCAACCTTTTAATATTCTGAACAATCACACTGAAAGGCAAGGAAAACCATGGATTAAGATTACTGGATATTGCAGAGATATAGTATAGTATAAGATGCTGCGGTTTCACATCATAGAAATGGCAATAGTAGCCTATTAGAATGATACATTACTTGTAATCTGCAAGAATGACAAGCAATATGAATAAGCAACAAGTGATAAATGATGACAAAGCATCATCATCACTATGTCCTCACAACTACCATTGCTTGCATAGACAAAATTCAGGAGATAATAACAAAGAAAGATTTACCAAAGGCATTATAAGACGATGATGAACTTGATCCAGTATTAACAGAGATAGAGGAATAATCATCCGGTGACCTTGACCCTGAGTAGAGTGGTGTAGATGATACCTCATCTATTGACCTTGACCCAGTTGTATTAGAATCTGACGCCGAGCTTTGTAGAGGAAGTGAATAGCTTGGTTCTGGCAAGAACTTTCCAACATGAGCTTCAAATGGTTTGAATTCTGATCTAAATGATGCAGTATTATTAGATAATCTGCCAATCTTCTTTTTATACCTAGCAAAGTTAAGCCTTTTTGGTGATGATGTTGAAGATTCACCAACAGATTGTGATAACCTTGAACTTTGCTGTGACACAGATGGTGTAGTATTTCGAACATCATCCAAAATTAGAATATTTGTGCTCTTTGGAGTTGAAGATGGCATTCTAAATGATGGAAAACTGTGAATGCTTGATCCTACACTCCTGCTCAAATAGTGATGTTTCCTTGGTGACATTGGAAACATTTGCGCATACTGTAAATATTTTCTCGACAAGGTTCCAGTTCTATAAGGGAGACATGTAGACCCACCACGAAGGGATGACATCACAGAGCCATGAGGACTTGAGACCCATGATGCATCATTATCATTTAGCGATCCAGAATGGTTATATCCAGATGTGTTATGGAAATGAATACGCTTGTTTGGCCTCATGTTTGAAATGACCATTTTTCACAGTAGTCAAGGTTTAACAAACATAAAAAGACAACACAAATCACAGAAAACACATATCACAAAAACAAACATCCAAATTCATTCATAAATTTCACAGATTTCCATATCAATATTGTACCAATTTGCAAATATATACAAGTATACAACTGAGTTAACTATCAGACATGTTCAAATTTGGATCATGAAAGACTATTGTCTTAATTAATAGATCAAATAATGAACCACAGATTTAAATGCTGACAGAATAATAGGTTTATGTTACAATGTATCTCGGATATCTATTCAAATGTCTTTTATAATGACTTTACACTACACAGAATCTGATTACTAGTTATGTTCGAATTATTTAAATGCATGCATTGAATAGAGATGATCAGAGCAGTCTGTGTCTTCAGATGAATAGGAGTAATCTTGTCACAAAAAATGTGAAGTAAATTATTTCATTCAGGAAATGGGAAAGGAGTAATCTACAGCTCCAAATATACCTATTGCATTTATGTAATAAATATATATTCCAGACCCTCTATTGTTGAGTGGTTAAGGTTGCTGACTTCAAATCACTGTAATCTCTCACTGATTGAGGTTTGTGGGTTCTAGCCCAGCTTCCGACCATGTCTCTTTATGTGAGAAAGTGGGCAGTTGCTTATCGAGGGTGAGAGTCCAGTACTGGTTCTTCCCAGGAACAAAGGTTAGGTGAACTGTCTGCCTCATATGACTCTGACTGTTGAAAACGGGGTAGTAAAACCCAATGAAACAAACAAGTCATATTTCTGCTGTATTATAGAGACACACATGTACCATGCTTATGCTTAGATAATTGTTATATCACAAAGTCCTAAAAGATACCAATCACCAATCAATGACCATAATCAACTTCAAATATAAGGGTTATACAAACAAACTTTAATATTCATGGATTTTCACCAAATAGAATTTCTGTCTGTTGATTGACTTTGAAATGATATTGATGTACAATGTTAATTGGATTTTTATTGAGTTTTAAAATTGATTCCATTGTGACTAGCCATAAAGGCAATATTTAGATTCAATTTTCTCTCATTTGAAGGTCTAATTCCACATAACATAAAATAACAATTCCCAACTTTTGACCCAACTATAAATGAAACCATCTGTAAATTATTGAAAGACTGTCCACAACAAACTTGTCATAAACCTTTCACATACCAAGCTTACACTAAATATATAAAGTCTCAAGTTAAATGAGTTGAATACTACTATAAACAGTACAGCTATTAAATTAGATTTGGTTTATTATCTAACACAACAGGTTTTATTCTGATTTGTTGAGAAACTTATTATCTGTTGTAGAATAAAATAGAAATTCAGAAAACAAAACATCTGCTTTGGCACGAACAGGAAATAATTCATTGTCAATTGATGTCCAATCATTTTTCAGTGGGTTTTATGACTTTCTACAAATATTCACTTAATGATATAGAGCAGTCGGCTAGTTTACCAAATCAGTTTTCCCAGACTGTATGCTAACCCAAATTACCTTGAAACCCTTCCACAAGGAGGTATCACCAAATATGGAAGAAAATAAACATTTTTGTCAAATTTTCATAGAAGGGTATGACCTACCAAGACTGGGCTTCCAACCTGGATCCCTAGATACTAGTCCAGTGCATGTACCACACGACCATGGCCCATCCATTCATGAAGTAATTGCTAAAAATCTATTGTTCAGTGAAAATAATCAGACAAACCTCTGTGTTTCAGCCAATGTATCCATTCAGGCCCCAGATTTCCTCCCAGGTAATAAACATTACAGCAGCCTGGCTTCTCTGGAACTAGTTCCATACGGACATCAATATATTTCTTGGATTCCATTAAAAAAATTTGACAATTGTTTTGGAAGACAATGTACTTAAATTTTTTTTTAACTTGGAAGAATGAAATTCAATTAGAGTATATAAATCTGTAGATACATTTCTAGAAAAAGTTAAAGAACACCAAGTTTTTGTAGTATTCAGTATAAACTGAAGTCCTCATAATGATGCTGGCATAATAATCCAGTTCAATGTCACTAGCACTTATCCGCAACAAATAAAATTGTCTGCTTAAGAAAATGGCTGCCATTTTCTTTTAATTCTAAAAAAATTGTCATTTAAGTGAAAAGCGAACAAACATAATTAGCCAGTGTTTAATCAAGTTACGAACAGTGTTCTAATTCTGGTACATCCATTGTTCCAACATCTTGTCACTGTTAATTTCCAATAGTTCGGTCAACAATCAACGGAACTGATATGACAATAAGTTAAACAGAGCATCCCAACTGCTTTTAAAAGGTAAGCAGTTTCCAACAACTAAATCTGTACAATGATCAACAGACTCATGAAATGTTAATCACATTCACAGCTAGATAACCTGGTGGGGTCCATTTCTATGAATCCTGTCAGGTTAAAGTCATAAAATATTTAACTACTCTTCATTCTGTAAGCATTTTTTTCTACATTATATAATTACTTTTCTATGAGACTCAATATTGGTTATTGTTCTATGTGAGAGTTCTACAAATTATAGCTAAGAGCCATTATGCAAAAAGTATGCTTGGAACCTGTTAGGTCAAATTTTTATGCTAGGAGGGAAAATGGGTCTCAACAATATTGGGAAATAAGTTCAGAAATCCAAGATATAAATGAAATAATTTCATTGCTCTATAAATTCTCCCACTGTCTCGAATGCTACAATGTCACATTACTGTGTACAGGTTACAATAAACTAATGTTCAGTTCTGTACAAATAGCAATGTTCAACTAAAGCAACTGACTCTTATTTACCAAAATTATATTTTTCTGAAATACCATATTTAGTGTGAAAAGTGGCATTTGTAATTAATTTGGGATGACAAGCAAGTGGCTTATGTTATAAAAATGTAACACAGTAGTTACTATAGTCCTTGGCTTACCTTACAAGTAGAAACATTAGCAAAGAAGAACAAAACAAAATTTCAAACTAATTTAAATAACAAAATAGGCATTAATGACATAGAGATTATATGTAACAAAGAAAACAAAATTATATTGTAGGACCAGAATTGTTTATGGTAATTTGAGAGTCATTCTTAGCTTACATTGACATTCAAATGTATTGAATTTCTCGATATCTCATGAAGAAAGTAAATCGATACATTACAATAACAAACACATTTATACTATTTAAAACTTGATTAGTAAAAGATTATAAGCTTATGAGATTGTGTAGCAGTTTTAAACCTTAACAAGTTACTACAGCTAGAGGTAAGGTGCATGATATGGTGGTGACAATGAATCAGTTATTAAGGAATGTGTAAATTGCCTTTGTTATTATTTAAACAAAACATTAAGTTAACTGAACAGAATACACATAAAAAGGGCAGTAACTCTTCACAATTTCAATAAATAGTTACTTAAAAACTTAAAGACACATCACTATAAATACATGACGAAATATATTTATAAGAAAATCAAAATAATCTTTAAATGAGAATGAGGGTTGTTATACATGTAGCTTGGTACTGACATGTTTGCTGAACAAGAAATTGGTTTGATAATCAATCTGTAATAAAGGAGAACAACTCTTGGTAATTTAAAGGGTGACTTGTCCATAATGGCATATACATATTGGCTGAGGAAAATAAAACCTTTCTTTATTGCTCAATTTAATACAGGATTTAGATGATTGTTTATGAATCAACATTATACAAACTATTACAAACAATAACAATTTTATGGTATGAAATAATAAGTTTAACATGTTATGCCAAACAGACTGAAATACAATAAATAAATCAAATACACCGACAAGCATTAATCCTTTTATAGTAACATTATAGCAACCTGTTAGAAACTTTTATATCAAAACACAATAACAAGATAATCCAGTAATGTAAGTATTTTATCAAATTTGGCTTATGGCGTAAACATACATGGACTTAAGAGATTAACGTTTTTATGTCACAATGCCAGAGTCATTTGACTTTTGAATGGTGAAAAACCAAATACTGGTCAGGAAAGGATTATTTTTTGTCATAATTCCAATCGTATTTAATCAAGAAATTTTGTTTTAATTCACCATAACATTGTAATGACCGGCTGGTGTATAGTAGATATAAGTTTTGTAGTAAATTTTTCAATACCTCAATGATATATTTATACTTATCGGTAACTGAAGGGGTGCCATTTATTGAAGTATTGACATTCAAGATATTGTGATAACATTATCGACTTATAATTGAATGGTTTTAAGTATGTAAACGACTTAATATCCATCTACGGTCTTCATGTAACTATGAAACACTTACATAAACATTGTAAGAAGCAATTAGGTCTTAAAAAAATAAAAACCAAAATTTAAGCCAATAAATGAACAGTAAGGAATTTTGGGTAATCCCTCCAAATGAACATAAGTGCTGAAAAGTTACAAGATAGGGTACATTTGACTATTCAGTCTCTCATGGAGTGTATATAAAACAAGAAATAAAGTTACTATGGATACATTTAAGTTTCACCATAAATCAAACAATTTCTTTGATGTAATGTAGTAAATCGTAGAAAATATTTCATTTATCAAGTGCTTTCGGTAATTTGGTCATTAAATTCACTTTAATGGAAACAGAATGCAGAAGGTGAATGTAATAATCATGAATAATTATAACAACAAATGCAAACTTAAGGAGTCAGAGATGCAAGTTTTTGAAGTACTTTTCGGATGCTGATAGAAATGCATGTGGGGGATTATTTTAATTGATAGAGAATGGTGAATACGGACTAAACCAGCCAGAGTAAAAAAATTGACAATCACTGACAATCCTTATTTAGAACTATAAAGTTTTCATGTACTGGACATGCTTACTACCAAGTTTTCAAGAAATGAACACACTGACCAACAAAGTTTTTATAGAATGGTTAAATCAAACAAACAAGTTCACCAGGAAATGACCGACTCAAATTGGCTGATAATTGATATATATTTTCTATGTTTCTCAGGCCCCGTGGGAGATAACGCAGCAGTGTAAACTTATAATACATGTACCGGGTACATAAATTATATATTATGCGATACCTTCCGATAAGATTTATTGTTACACAATTATCTGTCAATCTGTCATGAACTAAAAAAAGTGCAACAAAGTTTTGAAATGAACCCAATGACTGGCAATCATCACCAGTAGTTTGAACATAAAAAAATAGTCAAAGTACTACATGGTTACCAAGCATTCAGGATAATCAAAAACATGACGTCCATGATAATACAATCTTGCTTAATTCAACATAAAATGTACCACATGGGTAGAATTACCATGATGAGCCACACATATAGATCTCTCTTGTGATTTTATTGATAGGTTCTGATAGATTAATAGGTTAAGTTTAATATCATTCTTTAAACTATATCCTTCACGATTTGTATGATCTAAGTCATGTGATCACAGCCTCATGCTGTAACTGACACAGCCAACTATCAGATGTATGTAATAAATGGTTATTCTCACTATACAGACTTCAGGGATCTCCTTTATAATGTAACAGTTATCATCCAGGGACTCTCTGAACTGGTAGGTCTAGAACATTCCAGTTATAAACATGTTAAATAAACTTCTTGCTCAGGAGGTTTTCTTTGAGATTTCAAACACATACAATTAACATAAAGTCAAACTTATGTACAATGACTGGTCAGTAAAATTGGCCTTTACATACAGATGGTCTGAAACACTAGCTGATTCAAGCGGAGGGGGTGCATCCAGTGTGCCCCCCTCAAAGTCCCTGACCATAGATAGAAATATCATTCAATGAAATACATTGTAGCCTACTTTCCTAAATATTACCCCCCCCCCCCCCAACCTAGCCTGAAATACTGAGTCTGTCTCTATTTAATCAGTAGTACATTTGGTAGACTTAGAACATCAATAAATGTGTACTGAAGAGTGACTGTCATTCCTATATTCAGAGATGGTTGTTAACACGGGGTAGACAGTTTGAGTATGTACATATAATGTTTTATTACATAGTTTTATTTAAACTGACATTATTATAACGATTAGAGAACAAGAATAATCTCAATGTCAAAGTAGATGTTACAAATATGGACAATACATCAATGCCAGTTTTGAGTACAATTAACTTCATAAAAACGTGATAAATAATTCATTGTGTGAAAGTAGTATTTCTTAATAGAGGGTAGGGCAAAGTAAATCTCCGATGATATGTGTGGGGGTATTAACAGTTTTACAATCATCTTAAGAGATAAAAGAATAGATATTTATGATGCTGATTCATTGACATTATATACCATCCAGACTGAGTCCTGTTTGACATCACCATGGCAACTGAGTCCTGTTTGATATTACCATGGAGACTGAAACCTGTGTCAATGATTGGTTAAATGACCTTAAAGTCACTTTACAATGAATCTTGCAATCGGAACTCCTTGGCATTTGTCTAAAGAAAAGTGCCTCAGACATAATAGGCAGGCTGCCATTTTGTTGTTGTTGTTCATGGGCTACTTTCCATCATGGCTGATCCTGGGAATCCAATGATGAAAACAACCGGTTTCTCTTTCAATGGGAACTTGATGCCCGGTTTGTCAATCATTAACGATAAACACATTTGAAAGTCTGTAATTTGGAGAATGATTCTTGAAAACGAGTACCTATAGTGTTGAAAAAGTATTGACTGGAAACAGCATAACCAAAATTTTTAACCCTACACTTAAGCACGAGGTGCATTTCTCAGTTACGGAAATGCCCGAGTAGTTACGATAGTGAATCTTGTTTAAGCCTGTAGCATTAGAAACTAGTTTTGAATGCTGTGTGGTTGATCCATGTTTCAAGTGATTTTAACTCTTTTAATAGGAGTTACATTTATCTAGCCCATGCTGTCAATACCAACATTATACTCTCTGTTGTTAAATGGTCAGAATTTTGAATGATGCAGTATATATCATTGAAATTGACACATGTCAATCAGTTAAACACTTTCATTAAAGCAAATAAGATTTTCAAAATTCAGTCCATTCAACATTGATGTAGAATTTCAATGCAGTTCCTTACAATTTCATCAAATAAAAACTAAATAGAATAAATACATAATCAATACAACGTAAATAAGATCAATTCAAAGTTCATAGAAAATATTGATGGCAACATGATAAGTATATGGATGAATAGATTTGAACGGTTTGTTTATACCTGATGAAAACTCAACCCATGATAAACATAATTTCATTGCCTAGTCAAATATTTCAGTGAAGACTATTATTATATAACATGTATATACAATTATGGTTATTCAATGTGTAAAACATTTTAAATGTGCATTATTTTATAGCTATAAATGTATGCCAAAGAAACTGATCTACAAAAAATGTATGAATCAAATTTATTATCAAAACCAAATTTCATCATTAAATTGCTATAATAGATGTACAGAAAATCTCTTATAGAAACTGTGACAATAAAACCTTAATAATTATAAAGACCATCATTCTTTAGGTCTGAATATCAGGATAGTCTGATAATCAAGTTTGAATATAGAGGAAAAATTGAAAACCAATCGGAATTATTTTTTAACGGTCGTTATAACGAAATAGTCTTAAAGGGGCATACCCTACAACTGACAAACATTCTGTGAAAGTGTAAAAATGTGCTAGATGTATATGTAAAACAATATATTATGGATAATTGCAGGAAGAACATGGATCACAAAATGACTAGTTTAGGTACTAGCCGCAAAAAACATAGCTATGAATAATAAATCACTTCCACCAAAAAATTTCCATGACTAAATGTATGTGTTTCAAATACATATTTTGTATGATTTTATTTTTAATCGGATGAATTTTTGGCTGAAACTTTCTTCGTCGGCTATTTTCTTTACAAGCTTTTAATTTATCATCATTTTGCCTTAATTCTAAATGCACCAAGTTGTAGGGTATGCCCCTTTAAAGTCTTAATAGTGAAGTATAAGTAGTTCCTATGTTCCTAAGAGTAATTTGTATTTTAATCAGAGACGAAAAAAAATAGGAGTTGGATTTGTGACATTTAAAGAGGTTTAATAACTTGAAGGGATGAAAATGCATTTACATGTTTTATATGAATTATATATTTGTGTTATTGATACAAACTGATTACTGTTGAAATACTGTCTAAGAGTGAGTTCATACTCATTAATTTGAGAAAATCATTTTCATACAATTATATACATGTACATATCAGTTATTATTAAAGAACTTGTTCCAATTAATTCCCTTGTAGACATGGCCACAAAACCAATGAAATGTATCATAATTATTTATGATAAATCTAAAAAAAATTACTAAACAAATGCTACAAAGTATAGGTTAAAAAAGGCAAAAATAACTTTATTGTCAAAATGCTTATATTATTAGAAATATGTTGTGCAATACTTGTGTCCCTTAAATGTGGAAGTTAATACATTAACTCATAAATCAAGATGTCTACTATGCAAATATTAGAGTTTTAATATAAGTCCAAACCTTAAGTAGTTTGTTCAATGAAATAATTTCTACTCTTGCCTGTGGAATCATATACCAAAGTCTTAAATGAGTTGTCACCATTAGGTTAGGACTCCATAAAATAAATAAAGTATACAATTTTAGGAAAAATAAATTATGAATTACCTGTCTTGAATTGATTTTAACAATCAGTTGCAGTGCAAGTTAATCCAGTCAAAGTGTGTGACAGGTTAAAATATCTTATTCAAGCTGTCTTTCATATTAATATATCCACACAGTGTTGGTCTATGGTTGTTATGGTAACAAATGATCTTTTCCAACCACTGTTTTCAGTTTCAGATAATTCAATTATTTTGAACAAGAGATCTATAACAAGGCTTATAAATATTTAACAAATTCTTAGTAGGAAACAATAATTGGTTGTTTTTTCACAGATTAATACTTAATATGTTTAACTATAATGTATAAATCAATAGATATTATGTTTGTTCTTTGCCATATATGCAATATTACAAATCCCTTAACATCTTATTACAGGAAAAGTTTGCGGACCCCGACAACTGACAATTGTTGATTTTGGCCAATATCGACTTAAAGTAGGATGAGATGGGATTTTTGTGGATTAACTAAATCCATCCAGAAGCCATGATCTGTGCAAAAGCACACATCTCTCTTTAATGTAAAAAATGTCTCAAAATGTTCTAATCAAAGTATCATCTATTTGAAGCCCTTTTATCAAAGTTAAAGATTTATTTATTATTAATTGGATCGTACATCAATACATACAATAATGTTGTATGGTGTGATATGAAATTTAAGTTTTTCACTTTCAATGAAAAATAAAAGCATGCAGTTAGTGGTTAATCATATACATTTGTTTAAACACAGATGTCGTTTACTTTCATTTTTAATCAATATTCAATTAGCAGCCACGCTAAACCATAGTTTTCCCTTTTTTCACAATGACATAAAATCTGGTATGTATTACAATTCAGCAAAAATCATACATAATCCTAAAATAAATGTATCGTTACATATACTACAGTTCTACATTTGTTAATACATGAATATAATACAAGGAAAAATGTCATTTAAAAACATAAATCAGACTTTATAATTTAAACCTACCATCCCAATTTAAGGCAGCACTAGCTCCAGCCATTGTAGAAAAAAATATTATCCAAACTTGTAAATAACTTTTCCAGATTAATATCCAACAAAATCCCTCATAGGTTATGATATAATACAGATATTTGATCAGTTAGAACAGTAAAGACTTGGTATCCAAGGGACGCTAGTTTAACGTTGGTAAGTGTTAAAGTGTTAAACTTAGATATCCGGTGTACACCAAAGAATTGTAAGCGTAAAATTTACCGCTAAATATTATACCAATAAACACTTTGCATATTAAAACAGTTGTACAAGTAGGAGTGTAAACGATTGGTAGTATTGAGGTGAGGAAGGGCGATTATTTATGTGTATTGACAGTTGTTATTTGGTCAAGGGATTTCACCCCTTGACGAAAAAAACTTTTAAATGATAATAAGGCATAGATTAAGTGAATAAATACAGAACTTGAATATACAAAACCATACGACTGCTTTTTATGGCATATATCGAAACTACATATTTATATAAAACTCTAAGACCACTTTAAATTTACATAGGTCTATTTGTTTTTAAACCAATATATGATTGAAAAATATATACAATTTACATAAAACATTAATTTTGACTCTGGTAAATCAAATTTTATATAATTTACAATTAAAACATAGGCAAGTATTCATTCATAACAGACAGAAAATATCCGGTTGATGCCCTGAAATTAAGGAAAATACACAAAGAATGCTTTTGTAATACCACTTAAAACTACATAAAGTATGTTTTTGTAATACCACAAAGTACAATATTTCTAAGTTTGTTTTGACATGATGATGAAATACAGGTTTAACATAATTATACAGTAAAACCACAATACCAAGGCCATCTCTGGGACTAAAAACAACGGTTCATATTTCAACTCGATAATAGCACCACCTCAATATTAACTGAGGTTGTCATTTAAAACTGTAATGACAAGATCTTAAAACTGAGGGAGGTGTTGTTAAGTAAGGTTTTACTGTGTATTTCCATTGCTTTATTTTTCAGTACAGTATAATTATTTGTATTGTAATGTTACTATGTACAGGGTATTAAGTTCACAAGAAATTACTTTTACACAGTTAAAAGGCTTTCAATAAAGATATATTCAATAACGGCAAATAACGCAACAATGATTATCAATATGTATATAGTAACTTACACCAAGTAATCTACATACCTTAATTTATACAAGTTTCAACAAATGGAGGGGGGGGGGGGGAGACATGTCTATTGATCAAACTGTCAATTTTTCATAATGAAAAAGAATTGGGACATTTCGTTCTCAAATACAGTTGTACAACTTAATTCAAGGTCCAATCATAAAGCTTAATTTCCTGTAAATCATGACAGAGTGGCTTCAAAAAAATATCTTGACACAAAACATAAGTGACTTCTCATTAACAAAATTGGAGAATTTCAATTTCAGTTATAAAATTCAACTTTTGAAAAGCACTACAAATCGAAAAATATTCTTTCCATGATTTAAGTGATATTTTATATTGATTAACTATATGCCTAGTAGAAAGCAGACTTTTATAAACAGTTACATTTCTACAATAATTATTATTAGAAAGTTAAGAAATGTATCTATGTATACCATCTTTATAATGCTTAATGGTATAAGAGGTATAGAGGTGTTCCTCGGTAGTGAATGAAATGAGAGTGACTAATTCTTTATAATGACTACTAAAAAGGAAAGTCCTAGATTAGTGTATGATGATTATTTAGGTATTTTGACAACAGCAATCAAACTTCTCTCAGTAGTTCGGGACACTAGAGATCATATAATGATTATTTCATTCAAACATTTAAATCACTTAATTAAAATCTATTTAAAGATTTTCAACATAAAACTTTTAACAAGAATGACTTATAAATATGGTATTATAGAAAAGATAGTTTAAGGTTATTAAATAATGCACAAAATATATAGATGAACACCCTGAAGACATTTGTTACTTAAAAGATTTGAGAAGAGGGTCAAAGTATTTTTTCTCCTTAGAAGTGCATGGGTATTTTTATTCATAGAAAGCTACTAAATTAATCAGGATTTAAACCTGCACTACATTATGGCTGAATAAATAATGTTACATCTTTCTTGTGTTTTACTTGCACTTGTCTTTAAGTGAAGTATTTACCGTATCTAAGACCACAACTTGAAAATAATGACACCGTGAACTAAATTGAAAATCAAAATGTCCTCATCCACTTTTCTTTACCTAGCTTGGTAATCTGAACTAATTTTGAATTTCAAGGGGGTCATTACATTACGATCATGTACTGTGAGAGATATGAACTAAATTCAGAGTACTTTACAAATCCTAACATATGTTTTCTTTAAGTGCTATTTGAAAAAAAATGTTGATGTGTACAAGGTATTCTGCAGAGCCATAATTTAGGTTTAATCCATCAACAGTTTTAAAATGTGTACATCAAATGACATGATTAGAACATTTTGTAGATTTTCCTCCTCCTATTACATAGTAAATAAACATAATTTGTTATTTTTTTTTATTTCAAATATCAAGAGCACAAATTTTGTTTCATTTATATGTGTCTAGTTAACCAGACAAAACTTAACAGTGTAAAACTTTTTCTTTGACTCCAAGTTTTTGTGATAAAGTATCTGAATTACATTAAAGAAATTACTGAATTAAAGGGACACAAATCACACATTTTGAAATTAACATAACTATGACTACCCTCCCCTTGATCTTCAAGTTGAATACCATTAGTTTACATGTCAAAAGAGAGATTATCCATTCATATAGAATAGAACTTAATTCACATGATGTCAAAAAGCTCACAAAATTCACTAAATTTAATAAAATGTTTTATTAGCATGATCATTTAATCTTGCAGTGATGAATGATAAGCCATTGAACATTAATTCGATACATGCAAAATATCTGTATCTTCACATAAGTAAATATTGATCAAATCATTTATAAGTTAAAATCAATTTAATTTCCTTTGAGATATGATTATGAAAGCCAATTTTAACAAAATTGACAAAAAATGAAAAATATAAATGACATGCAACAAATGAATTCAAATAAGACTTAAAAATAAAATGTTAAAACAGTGCTGGCTTTCATATTTTTTTCTCATTCTGGCTATAATTAAAACATACAAACTTTTTTTTGAGAGATATTTTCAAGTCAAGTCTTTTTCTTCCATCATCAGGGCTATTTAGTGAAAGATCAGAGGCAGGTGAAGATCGATATACAGACCTACATGCATGAACACTTTAAAGATGAGTTTAGTCAAATCTGTCACAGAGACATAGAAATTCATGCCAATGCTTTATTAATCATTCTGCATCTTAACAGGTAAAAAACGGAAAATGAAAGGAAAAAACGAACCAGTCCTACCAAATACCATGCACATTCAGACGCTCTTTAGTGACGTAGGTCTACTTTCAGTTTGCAACTTAGCAATCTGCTTTCAGTTTCAATTTGGGAATTATTGAATATCTCCCTTTATTTACCTACCATTATGATTCAATACAGCAGCGACACCTGCACTGTTTTGAAATGCCATGTTAGCGATGATTTCGGTGATTAAACAACTAACCCACACGCTGGGATAGTCAACTTTCACATTGACTTTTCCCGCGACATGGGTTTGTTGAAATAATCGTCATGGAGTAACTTCCGGTTTAATGATAAACCGAAAGGTAAACCAAAATCCCGATTTCGAAAATTGTAAGAAGCAAAATAAAACATAATTACATGGTTAATATATCTCAAATAATGATGAAAAACTGAAAAAAGAATTTTAGGACTGAGATTTACTACAATCGACTTAATATCTCTATTTTCAATACACGGATTTAGTTTCAGATACAATCCATTCTATATGCACAGGTGATTATTATACTTCCGGTTAGACATGCGCAAACAGTAAATTCCTGGATTCGTTTGTTGACATTTTACTATTTTCTAGCCGGTCATATTTTGTTCCAATTGTTCAAAATGACAGATCTTGACGGAGAGATATTGGTAAAA
Source organism: Lutraria lutraria (assembly GCA_964023205.1). Lineage (NCBI taxonomy): Eukaryota > Metazoa > Mollusca > Bivalvia > Venerida > Mactridae > Lutraria > Lutraria lutraria. The sequence continues at coordinate 17,499,228 of OZ026843.1, read as the reverse complement.
CATTAAAAGCTACTTCCGTATTTTAACATATTTATCACCATTCTCGCATCACGGGCTTGTTGTGTGTGTTATTAGCTCTAGATAGTTGATAGATACTTCATGTGTACCCCACCACACTTACTGACTTAGAAATTTGATAGACTACAAACTTAGGATGTAGAGAATTCTGGAATTAGAACTTCCTGGCATGTTGTATTTGATTAAAAAAGCTGCTGAATAAATGCATTTAGCCCTTTGAGTAGAAAATGAGGTCTAGTATTATAGTCAGTTACCCATTTACCAGTAATAGTGGCAGTAAATCGAATACCGGTGCAATTTAATAAATTTCCATACTATACACAAATTACACATACAGTCGTATGAACAGTAGCGAATCATGAACAATAGAGGGTCACGTGAATGGTTACAGTAAGATTTCTCCGCTGTCTTTCTATATTATTTGATCGAACTTTACATTCCTATTCCTTGATATTTTTTGTCCTTTTCAACTAAAGATTATCTGAAAACAATGTTTTGATCAACTTTGTCACTTAGAGTTTTGTTAAGCGTGTTTACATGAGCAAGATTGCCTAGCTTCGTTCTCATAACAACCTTCGCGCATAAAGATGCACTGCCAAATAATTTTGATGTAAAGGTAAATGATTTCTTTATGATTTAAATGGTCATAGCTTAACCTTCAAATCATGAAAAGGAACTACATAATTTCTAATTATCATGTGTGCAAATGGAATGATTATGTTGCAGGTCAATATGAATAATAAAGGATCACAAACAATTTGCATGAGGATTTCTCAAACTAGATAAATTTGTGTTCTTAAATGGACTTTTAATGTAAATAAATTTGTATTGTTGTGTTATTTTGAGATGCTAAATAAATAATTCTCAGGGCCTTATGACTACCTTTTTCATTAGCAAGTGTAAGCTTGCATCAGTTGCTATATTGACTTTATTCGTAGAGATAATAACTCAATATCTTTCTATTAATTTATTTTCTATGTAACACCACAAATAATGAATTATCATACAAACAATGCTTTTAAAAGGAAAGAAATGTATGATGATGACATTAATTAGGTAGTCAGTTTTGACAGCTCTGGTGACCCCCTGTAGGAGAATGTCATGTGACCCTTTATTGTTCATATTGACTCGCTATTATACCAATTACTTCCATATCTGAAAGGTATGTAATGGTCGAGGATTTGTAGTTGAAAAGGCAAGTTTGGTGTTTTTGTGAAGAAAAATAAATTTGCAGTGTGCCTGTTACCATTTTAGACCAAGATACTAAATGCGGTAGTCGTTGACATTAATTAACACACTAGTGATCCCCTACTGTTCATACGACTGTATGTGTAACGTACCTGTGTTAAAATATCTGTCATCAGCAGAAACAGAGATAAAAGGTCATAAAACTCCAAACAATAATTCCAACACAGAACTATTTTATGATGGAAGTTGATTAAAACCAGCACCCGTGTTCAAAACGCAGATGGCGGTGAAGCAAATCAAGTTTTTCAGAGAAAAGCAACATACTTTTGATTGAATCATAAACATTGCATGTATCTTCTTAATACAAAACAAATTTTATTGCATACTAACTCTCAAAATGACGTTTTAATTCTGTTTCTGCAGATGACAGATATGTTGACACCGGTATACTATTGGTAATTTGGTTATATGCATGCGTGTATGGTAGTTATTAGTACGGATAATGATTAGAAGCACCGGTATTTGGTATCCACCACTAATTTGGGTTACTGTCTATAATTATAAGTTAACAGTTATGCTGAAGCCTAAATTGTGTTAACTACTAAATGATTTTTTTGTTTCATATCTAAATTCTAACTCATTATTTTTTTATAGACGAAAACACATTCTAGCTATTTTGATGTCTTGTTTGATGTATGGGTTTCTTTGATTGTTTTGAAATTATTTCGATTAATATTATTATTATTAAGGCTCACAGGGAAGACTGGGCTTGCCCAACTGTGTTGCCTCTTTAAATAAAGTCATTACTATTATTATTATATTATTATTAATTAATTTCTACTGATAGGCATACATGCATTTAGATGGTCAAAGGTCTTTGATGATGAAGTATATGCAGGGCCTTTTTTCCAAAAATTGGGAAGGGGCCTTAGCCTTTCATTTTGCGAAATTCAAGCGCGATATTTGGCCAAATTTTGGGAAGGTTAGACAACCAAGTTAGAATAGCATTGTATTTTTGGAATTTCTTGCCTCAAATTTGGAAAATAACAGCCTTTTTGCAATTGGGAAGTCACCGAATAATCAATTTCGGCCTCTGATATAGAAGCAAAAAGGCCCTGATATGCATTACATTGCAGTTCATCGTCAAAGTCAGTTGTTCTTGAAAAGCACACAGGTGTACGACTTAAACTGAGTTGTGTTCCTGTAAAACACACAAATTTCCATAAAACATGTGACATTGTCTACAGTGCGATGCATTATACTAAAATCTATCAACACAACCTAAAAGTAAAGCTTACTTTCAAGTTTCAATAGGCGAAAGGTGTTGAATATTTTACTGTTCGAATTAATATTTCTGAATACCCTAACTTTAATATTTTCCTTTCAATGCTTCAGATTAAATCTGAAGGGTTTTGGAGACAACACGTAATGACCTACTTCATTGCATTACGAAGCGTCTGAAGCTGCTGACTAAGACAGAGTACAATTCCATAATCAAAATGGTCAACAAGACAAAATAAAAAAGATAATTTAGTTATGGTACCCAGAACTAGCTAGATATTCCATCAGATCTGACTAAAAAACTCATATTAGTTGAACATCAACCAGAACTCAATTATTTGAAAGTCACACAGCATTTTTTTATTCAAATACGTTTTTGTTTTCTAAATAATGTCAACACATCCTGTAATATTTCAGGCAAAAATCCATTACTATTGCCGAGAGCAATACTTCTGTCACATGGAATCAGCTGCTGACGATGGCTTAAAGAAGTATTCAAATGATGGTGTTCTCAAATTCTTCAGAGGCTATGCCATGATACTACAAGGTATTAGATTATTTGTACTTAGCATATCTGCCAATCCATTTTTTTATTTTTTTTTAAAGTTTAGTACATTTTCATTTTATTTTTTTTCAAGTACAATTTGCAGTGTTTGACCTGCTTGAAATATTTAAAGAGAATAAGTGCAGTTTAATTTGAAGCATGATTGTTTAAAACAATCATTAATTCATTGTGTTAGTTGTTTAATTAAAAAACGATTATTCTGCTTACCTTTTTAATCATGTATAATTGTTGAGGTGATGAATTTTCTAAAGTGTTGTTTAAAGGAAAATAAGTGATTGAATAAGGCCATTGAAATATTTATTTTACCAGTATGTCTTTAATTGATTTTTATACGCCAGTTTGAAAAACAGGGATTATGGAAGCATTATGGGAACACCCACGGCAGGTTGGCGGGCGGCGTCCACAACGGTGTCCGCTCTCTAATTCAAACAGTTTTATTTGGATCCTCACCAAACTTGATGGAAATGTTTATGGCCATGGGATTTCAGTCAAGTTCGATAACCGGCCCAGGCACTTCTGAGTTATGCCCCTTGACGCTTTGAAAAATGAATTTTGACGGGCGTATTTGTAACTTGGCACTCTTGTTGTATTTATTTTCAGATCGTATTCAGGAAGGTATAAGAGAGTTAGATGTCCTGAAAGATAAGAGGGATGTTAATCTATGTTCTACTATGGCTCTAATGTTGGCACACAAGAAAGGCAACTTAGTTGGTATGTAATGACATACATTTTTATTCACTCAGGATATTGTAGAATTTCGATATGTTTGTACATTTTTCAGTTCATGTGTTACATTTGTAGCTACCCCTTGGCCTATGTATGTATAAGATCTATTTACCCTAACATTTGTTTCTACCTCTTTGGCCTATGTGTGTCTAAGGTCTGTTTAGCCTAATATTGGATTTTTTTTTTGTCAAACAGGCTGTGAATTTAGGATTTGGAACTACTTGTCCGAATCACCAAAAATATTTTTCCTTTATACTCTATACATAATTACCGCAAAAGTTACTTGTCCGAATCAATAATTACTTGTTCTGGACAATGGGACAAGTGCTAATTTTGCAGACTGCAAAGTTAGTATAATAAATCCTGTTTAACATGGTAGGCTAATTATGTAAGTTTCCTTTTTATCGGGTGTGATCAAACGTGTTATATAACTGTTTTTATGAAGGAAATGTGTTGAATTTATTTTCATTTAAAAAGACAGAGAAGCTGTTACTGAACTTGATGCCAAACTCAAAGAAGAAAGGAAACTAGCTGAGGAGACTGTAAGTTGATGATAAATCCATCTGTATTGTGAACAGTTATTTGATTTATAAGGAAATGTCTTGCTTAACTTATCTATCAATGTATTCTTCTCCTCCACTCAGGTTTTTCAGTCATTTTTGTCATTTTAATGAATCAGTTAATGTGAATCAAGGAACATACCCAATAAGGAGTTACCGGTAACCTGGCTTTATTTCCATTTTTTTCTGGAATTATTATCATTTATTATCTCTTGTAACATTGCCAGACTCAATCCTCATAATTTCCTTGTGATCAATTCCTAGTAGAAGTGCAATTTATTTCTGCTGGTTGATATAATGAAAACTTCTTAAAAAAAAGGAAAAAATTAGATGCAGATATGACTATAAATATCACTTTAGAGAAAAATATGTATGATTTGATGTGAAACTGTTGGTACATTTGAACTTCAGTGTATTTTTTTGGCAGTGGTGTTAACTCCATTTTTTAACAATTTTTTCAGTTATATATAGCAGTCGGTTCACTTGTTCAGTTTCCGGGACTTTATTCTAACCAGTACTAACTTACCCTTCCACATGGAATCGGCAATTTCTCCAGCATAATTGACAAATTTTGTCAAATTTCCTTGGATGAGTATGACCTGTCGTGACCATGAATCAAACCCAGATTGGTTGGATACAAATCCAGCGCTCTAACCAGTGGATCAAGGTCGTGGCCCTTTAACTTAATTCATACCCTGTGAACCATTAGTTTATTGAATGAACATGAATTTGTTGGTTTATTTCAGGGTTTATATTATGCTGGATTGTTCCTATTTCTGACAGGAAAATATGATAAAGCAAGAGAATATATTGACAGAATGTTAAAAAAGAATTCAGACAGTGTAGTGGTAAATACATTTGATACTAAATGCTTGTAACTTAGTTGATATTACATGGACTTAACTGTGACTTAGCTACATGTTATCTTAATATATTCTTACATTTGAACCGTTCATTTTATGTATTTAATTTTGTGATAAAAACCTCAGTTACCTGCAACTGTTCTGTCAGTATTTGATTGTGATGAATTTACCTTCCAGGGCCTTGTTTTAAAAGGTTGGATAGAAATGTTGAGTGGACGAGAAGCTAAAAAAGCTGCTAAATTCTTTGAAGATGCTTTTAGGTATTACAATTTTATGATTATTCATCTGTAGCTGCGTTATTATACAACCCCAAACAATGTTTGTAAGGGGGTATCTTGGAGTCCATCTGTCGGTCATTTGTTGGTCGAGTAGTCGGTTGGTCCTCCATTTACTATTTTACAAGTTTGTGGAGTGTACTTTTTCCACATTCCTAAAGCGATTGCAATGAAATTTGAAATATGTCATCACCATGAAGTTCCCAGTGATCCACTCGTTCCAGAGTTATGTGCCCTTGAACTTAGCCATATTGTGTACTGTTGCCTTCCTAGTGTCAAAGTGGCTGGAGGTATTAGACACTTCAATGGCAAAGCTCTAGTTACATTTATGATAGTATGTAAAAATTTATGAAGGAGTGCCTCTGACAATGAAAAAGATATTTGTACAGTTAATGATATATCTGTCATGGCTGAAAACTTGCTTGAAATGAATTTTCTGTTATGTCAGTATTATGGATTTCTATTTTATAAATAATCAGAAATGTTTGATATTCATTGAAGCAAAGTAATATTTTCTAAACCTAAACTGATCTTATAATCATAAAATGCTATGTTTAATTCTTTTTTGTCTACCAGTAAGGACGGGGGAGGCAAAAATATAGACGGTCTGTTTGGAAAGTCAAAGTATTTAGAAGCCAAGCATAACTACAGTGGTGCTCTTGAATGTATAAACCAAGTTATTGTGCATTATCCAAACTTCATACCTGCTCTTGTGGAAAAGATGAGACTTCAACTCTGTCTGCAGGACTGGGAAGCTACCATGGAGACATCTCAGAGGTTATAGGATATTTCGTTTATTCTTAAATGAGAATCATGCTGAGATGTAATATTTGTTAATTTGATCTCCACATACATTGTATGTTCTCCTTTAAGAAAATGAAGTTCATGTTATGAGTGTAATTGGTCTGTCATAAGCTGTGTATATGAGTACTTGCACCCGCCTCCATAGTCATGTGGTTAAGGTCACTGACTTCAAATCACTGTAACCTCTCACTGATAGAGGGTCATGGGTTTGAGCCCCACTACCGACAGTGTCTCTTTATGTGAGAAAGTAGGTAGTTACTTACGGAGGATGGGAGTCTATAGCTGGTTCTTCCAGGAGCAAATATTGCTGCAATGGTTAGGTGAACTGTCAGCCTCATATGACTCTGACTGTTGAAAAGGGACATAAAATTTGTTACAAACAAACAAACAAACAATTATATGAGTACTTATTTATTTAACATTGGTTTAAAATGTGTGAACTAAATGTAATTGTGTTTTATAAAATCTTTCTTTTGTTTTTCAATTTTCAGAGCCCTGGGTTTGGACTTGCATTGTTTGGAAGCCATGAGGTATCAAGCATTGCATGCAATAGTTAGAGAAGGAAATTATCCAGATGTGAGTACCTGTTTTGTGTATAAGGATAAATACTCTATGTAATGTCTCATAGCGAAACACTAGTGGCTGTCAAACCTCTTAACACCTCTAGGTTTGCTAAAGGTGGTATGCAGAGCAACACTTTCCCTCTAAGTCATGCAACCTAGACCTTCATGTTTCTTAACATCCTGATTTTACTGTATGAATCTGTATGTGATATACTACTTATGTTTGCCTATTTTAGGGAGCCAGTAGAATTGGTGACATAATAAGAACACTGGACCGATTTGAATCAAAGAATGCATATATGTATTACAGCATGGCCCAAGTATTCTGTAGAGTGGTAAGTCCTGTTCATGTTTTTTTTAATGTATCTCTGTGTATACAACTGAAGACTTGTGTCAGAAGTTTAGAGAGCCTGAAAGAATTCTTGGAAGTGGTCTTTATGTAACTGTGTCTGGTTTCAAAGACCTTTGTTTTGCAATCCAGAAAACGTGTTACAGAATTACAGAATTTAAGTAAAATTTAATTTAATTTTACAACATGTATGTTTATGCAATGTTGATTTTTATTGATATTTTAAGAAAGCATTGAAGTTGTTTTGTATGGAGATATATAATTGTTGTTTTCTTTGCCATTTTTACTTAATTATGCTTTATTTTCTGGTAATTTATAAGATGTTGAAATTGATAAGCAGTGCTTTGATTTGTTTATATTCTAGTGTGGAAGAAATAATCAAGTATTACAACAGACTTATACATTAATGGAGAGAGCTGTAAGTTTAAGTAGCGACAATGCTGACTATATCACAGAATTAGGCTTCCAGCTTCTATTACAAGGAAAAGTAAAAGATGCCATGAGATGTTATAAGAATGCTATGAAAATTGATGAGACAAGTGTGTCTGCTTTAACAGGTAAGTGTCGGCATTAACTGGTAGCAATTTGTTTTAAAGGGACGTAACTCCTGATTAACAATGAAGAGATGTGAAAGTTTGCTGAAAGTCACTTTATACCTAATTCTTGTTGATTTTACTCATTATTGGCTCGTCTTTTTTCTAAAAAAGAGTCAAGCTATTGTGATCATTACATCAGCATATGTGTCTGTGCAAAAACTTTAATGTAGCTTATTACACTATAAGAGTACTACTATAAGAGGTTGCAACATGAAACTTCATTGGTGGATAGATCTCACTGAGGCGGTGGACAAACGAGCATTGGTACCGCTTGTAGCACTCTTGTTATTATAACTTTCAAATGCATAATGTTCTAAATTAAATAAAACAATGTTTGTATGATAACTTGTCCCTCTTAATCTGATTCTTTTATAATGTAATAGTAAATTTGACCCTTTGGTTCCAATTCTCAAGAGTCAAAAACCTTAAAAATGCCATTTTAAGGGTCAAAGGAGAGCCCTGTATTAGATAATGTTACTTGTAAACTTATAGTTGCCTGTTAAAAACTGAAATACTTCTAATAAATGATAATTAAAACTTATAACAGAAGATATCAAATAATTTATATTTATATTTCAGGAATTATAAGATGTCAGCTGATGGAGAATCAGTTGGATGATGCTGGTCAACAGTTAGAATTCCTTGGTGAATTACAACAAAGTATAGGGACTTCTGCTGTATGTATAATCTCTCTTTTTCATTCATTCATTACAAATAAGTCTCTAGACTCAGAAAAGACCCACCTCTGTGGTCAAGTGGTTAAAGTCACTGACTTCAAATCACTGTTACCTCTCTCTGATAGAGGGTCATAGGTTCAAGCCAAGCTACCAACCACACACCTCTCTGTATGTGAGAAAGTAGGCAGTTGCTTACGGAGGATGGAAGTCTAGTACTTGTTCTTCCCAGGAATGATGGTTAGGTGAACTGTCCCCCTCATATGACTCTGACTGTTGAAAAGGGGCGTAAAACTAAAACAAACATACATCATTACAAAAAAACTGAGGGCATAAGAAAGATGTGTTTAAAGCAAACGGAAAATGAAGGTTTTGCATCCTTCCTATCCTGCAGTTCTGGTGAAGTATCCATAAAGTAGTTGTTTTATGACCCGCTGAAGATTGGACATGATGAACTTGAAGTAGAAGATGACTTCGTTTTTTTTTAAATCTTAAGAATTTTGATTAATGCTCCTTAAACAGATATTTTGATTGTAATCTTTCCCATGTTTTTCAGGATCTGTTGTATATGAGTGCTGTACTTGGTATTAAAAGAAACCAAGGCCAAGAGAAATGTTTAGATTTACTCAACACTTCAGTTGACACACATTTCAAAAGTTTAAAGGTAATACAATGTACTCATGATATATTCATTTACTTATCATGCTATATATGGTTATATTGGTTTGCACATGTTGGTCGGTAGGTCAGTTGGTTGGTTGGTCCGAAACCAAACCATGTCCGGGCAATAACTAGATAACTATTTGGCTTAAGTTCCTCAGATTTGATTGGGAGGTTGGTCATCACATGTAGATGACCCCTATTGATTTTGAGATCAGTAGGTCAAAGGTCAAGGTCTTACTATCCAGTTGACCTTTGGGGGCTTCCATGATGTTTCACAAACACTTCTTGTTTTGCTTTCTATTTCATCATTAGCTACCACATGTAAATATACACTTAAGTTTGAGCTCTAATTAACCAAGCCTTTTTATTGCTCAATTGAGAGAAATGAAATAATTTAGCTTTGTGTCCTAATTTTAGTGTCTTATATTCACTGAAATGTTAAATGTTTTGTCATGTTGATATCATGATTTAGTGGTTCATTTTCTGTGGTTTATTGATAAAACATAGTATTATAGTTAGCTGATGGCAAGACTTGGATAGAAAAGTACAAAAACATAGAAGTAAATGGAAACATCGTAAAGAAAAAAGTTTTCAATGTGGTTGGTCTAGAAGGCATACATTTATATAAATGTTGAAGTTTTTTTCCGTTACAAATGTTCGCATGTTGACTCTGTTAGGAAGTTATTGTTCTTTAAAAGTTTCAAGTTTTGTTGTCTGACCAGATTTCATGTTTAGAACTGTGTATTGCCAGGCCACCTCCGATATGATGCGTCTAGCATTATGGGACTTGCAATACACTATACAGTACAATACATAATATCGCCAATGATTTGATTTTTTACCCTTTCCAAAAACATGCATTGTTTTCACACTTACGTAAAAAATAATAATCGTTGATATTTTTGACTTATTTGTACTGTCATGTATTGAAATTCCAGTATACCATAACAGCCCTTTTTATAAGTTAGCCCAGAACTTGTATGATCATTTTTCTTTTTTGACTTGTTACTTTCCTTTTCTTGTTAGTATTTTTTAAAAACGTTTTGATCAATATCACATTAGATTTGTTTTAAAGAATACAGTATTTGATTAATAGATAAATTGATTCGTAGAATTTGCTTTGATAATTTAAATGGCGTTTCTAACGTTTTTACATTAGAACCTTTTGAAAAACAATATAAATATGATGAAAAATGACTGGAAAAGAATGCTCTTTTATCTATTTGTAGCCAAATTGCATTTAATAGTTAATAATTATGTAAGATTATTCTTGTTTTTTTCTCATTTACAGGGCTACCCTCTCGGACTACAGTATTACCTCATTCTAAATCCAGATTTCTTACTTCAAGTAATCAAGGATTATCTTCAGTTTGCCCCACAAACTGTAAGTATAACTCACAATTACACAAAGCAAACCTAGGATTACTTATATAATTGTATGCTTTATAGATTTTAGTGATATTATGTTTCATGCTATAGTATTATATGTACCGATTCATTATAACTACAGTGGAACATGGGTATTAGGATTCCTGGAGATCCTAATAATGAACTCATAATATACATATTTAACTTTATCACAATGTAATAAAGAAAGACTTGTATGTTCAGGAAAAAGCAATACTTAACTTATATTTGAGTTTACAATAACCATGTTTTACTGCTCATAATATGAACCATCTTCTGCTCGTAATATGAACCATCTTCTGCTCGTAATATGTACCATCTTCTGCTCGTAATATGAACCATCTTCTGCTCGTAATATGAACCATCTTCTGCTCGTAATATGAACCATCTTCTCGTAATATGAACCATCTTCTGCTCATAATATGTACCATCTTCTGCTCGTAATATGAACCATCTTCTGCTCATAATATGAACCATCTTCTGCTCGTAATATGAACCATCTTCTGCTCGTAATATGAACCATCTTCTGCTCGTAATATGAACCATCTTCTGCTCGTAATATGAACCATCTTCTGCTCGTAATATGAACCATCTTCTGCTCATAATATGTACCATCTTCTGCTCGTAATATGAACCATCTTCTGCTCATAATATGTACCATCTTCTGCTCGTAATATGAACCATCTTCTGTTCATAATATGTACCATCTTCTGCTCGTAATATGAACCATCTTCTGCTCATAATATGAACCATCTTCTCGTAATATGAACCATCTTCTGCTCATAATATGTACCATCTTCTGCTCGTAATATGAACCATCTTCTGCTCATAATATGAACCATCTTCTGCTCGTAATATGAACCATCTTCTTCTTGTAATATGAACCATCTTCTGCTCGTAATATGAACCATCTTCTGCTCGTAATATGAACCATCTTCTGCTCATAATATGAACCATCTTCTGCTCGTAATATGAACCATCTTCTGCTCGTAATATGAACCATCTTCTGCTCGTAATATGAACCATCTTCTGCTCATAATATGTACCATCTTCTGCTCGTAATATGAACCATCTTCTGCTCATAATATGAACCATCTTCTGCTCATAATATGAACCATCTTCTGCTCGTAATATGTACCATCTTCTGCTCGTAATATGTACCATCTTCTGCTCGTAATATGTACCATCTTCTGCTCATAATATGTACCATCTTCTGCTCATAATATGTACCATCTTCTGCTCGTAATATGTACCATCTTCTGCTCATAATATGAACCATCTTCTGCTCATAATATGTACCATCTTCTGCTCGTAATATGTACCATCTTCTGCTCATAATATGAACCATCTTCTGCTCATAATATGAACCATCTTCTGCTCATAATATGTACCATCTTCTGCTCGTAATATGAACCATCTTCTGCTCATAATATGAACCATCTTCTGCTCATAATATGAACCATCTTCTCGTAATATGAACCATCTTCTGCTCGTAATATGTACCATCTTCTGCTCGTAATATGAACCATCTTCTGCTCGTAATATGAACCATCTTCTGCTCGTAATATGAACCATCTTCTGCTCGTAATATGAACCATCTTCTGCTCGTAATATGAACCATCTTCTCGTAATATGAACCATCTTCTGCTCATAATATGTACCATCTTCTGCTCGTAATATGAACCATCTTCTGCTCGTAATATGAACCATCTTCTGCTCGTAATATGAACCATCTTCTGCTCGTAATATGAACCATCTTCTGCTCGTAATATGAACCATCTTCTCGTAATATGTACCATCTTCTGCTCATAATATGTACCATCTTCTGCTCGTAATATGAACCATCTTCTGCTCGTAATATGTACCATCTTCTGCTTGTAATTTGAGTCAGCATTGGGTCAGCTTCCTGGAAAAAGCAGTGCTAATGAAATTTCTTTCAAGCCTATTTTATTATGAGTTGTTAAATTAAGGTTCAGCATAATTCGTTGAGTGGCATATTACCTGTCATTTTACCAATATCTGTGGTATCTTTATCATAAACTACAAAAATATATATACTCATAATAGTTTACATCTGTTTTATTACTTTCCATTTTCTCCTAACACTAGTTAAGTACTATGCTTTCATGTACAATCAAATCTGAGTTAATACTCACCTGTGAATAACAAGTACTTGTGTCATACTGTCGCTTTCTAGGATATGTATTTATATAATAAACCAAGTGTACCTCTGAATAAAAGCCAACTTTACACAACAGCTGTTTTACTTACAACCTAAGGTTGACCTTTGTCACAAGTTCAACTGTATTGCTACCACATAGGCTAGACTCAGGTGCCAGATTGAAGCTAAAGACTGGAACACTGCATTTGTGGAATAAATTACAGTCATAAATGTATATTGTCTTATCTTGTCAACATAATGCATCGTTTTAGGCCGAGCCTACTCATGTAAGTTGGTGATGTGCTTATATTGTCATTTTGTTTGAAGTATTTTTATTATGATTTAGAAAGCAAGTGAATGGATGTTTTTTTAATGTGATTTCTTAATGGATAGTCGGATAAAACAATACAGAATGAATTGAAGATTTTTGTTCACATGTTGACACCATTCATTTGTTTTATAACATTCAGTTATACTTATATTTGTAGGTATATAAATGCTATATTTTGGTTGCAGTATTAATTTTGTTGCAGTTATTCTGTTATAGTTTAACATTTAGCCATTGTACTAAGTTACTATTATAAAACCTGTCATGACAATACTGAGTGGATAGAACTAATCATTCAAATTTCATCATGGTTCCAGATTTCATGTTTGACCAAGTTTATGTGTACAGCATATTGTTGGACCTCATTTATTTGAAATGCTTAGGACTAGAAAAATTTATAGCAAAGCCAGTACCCAGTAATTATCTGCACAAGCAATGATATATTGCTGAGTTTGAAAACTAATCATTTATACAAATATTTAATTGATCAGATGAACCAATCAATCCCTATGAATCAGACCAGGTATTCATATATTAGTAGAACGTGTTACAGAAACATTTAAGAAATATATCAGGACTGTTGATTGGTGTGCTGAATAACTGAGGTTATGCTGTATACTAGACCGATCATCTTACTACACAGAAACATTGAACATTGATATTCTGTGGACTTTTACCTTATATGATATCCCTTTAGTGTCCGACAATTCCAATGCTCGGAGCCCGTAGACAACCAAAATTTTGACGTAAGCTTGTCAGGCTACCTGTAAATCCTAAGATCAGTAGCCGCCGGACTGTTCAAAATATCTGCAGTGTTATTTGCAGTTTAATTTAATCATCTTGTATAAGGGACCCTTAGACTGTTTTTTTTTACAAATGTTATGACAGGTTTTATTTGTTGTTGTTGTTACTGTTGTTTTTTACCTAAATCCATGAAGTTACTTTATCTCCCAGGTTGGCTGTTTTTATTTAACATGGTTTTACATTAATATTAACAATTGACGTCAAATACATGGACTTAGGCCATTAACCATTTGAATTGCATTCACAGACTTCTAGGCTTTTAACTGTGAATTGCATTTTGGTCTAAAACTGAGTTAATATGGTTTTGTATGAATCCCTCAATAGTTTAGATAGGATTTCACAATGTTTGGTGTTAAACAGTCTGTAGCAGTATGGATAGGATATAGGAGTCAATTAACAGACAATTTAAGGCTTTTTCCCCTTTCTCTGTTTGTGTTTTTTGTTGATCAGAATTTATTTAATCCATATCATGCTTTAATATGAGGATCTGATTGTGCGTTGATTGCTTCGATGATTTCATTTTTACCGATATTTTGTATCTTTTCATCCCAATTCATAGAAATAAATCTGTTATGTTTTATAAATATTTTTATTTAAAATGATCAGCCTACAAGAAGTGGTAAACAGGTATTAGTATACAGCACATGATGTTTTACTATGTTTTTCCAGGGTATAGTAGTACATGCACATTGGATACTGGTACCATAGTTGTTTTCCCAGTACATTGTAGTGTATTGACTCAGAAATTGAGTCTGAAATATTAATTGTTCCATGTTAGGATAATGAAGAGATAATTATGTTCACTATTTCTTCGTTTACTGAACACAGAACAAAAGTAGCACAGAAGTTTTTTCTCTCTAGGGTTTAAAGTCTCTCTAACACCAATGGTCATTTGGTTACTTATCCAGCTTTAATGGTAGACGAAGACCCCAGGTGTGCACCTGGATAAAATCTTAGATCTTTCATAAGTTTGTTGGTCAGCTTCCTCACATGTTAAATTTGAGATTTGAGCTCACAGTGGTGACGGGCTAGTGATTACTAGTCATAGACTGCTACTACCTGACCGCTTGTATGTTCTTTGTATTATTTTGGTATCCTATGCAATCTGAGTATTGTTTACTTGGTTTTCAATGATTTCCCCATAATTCATGTATAAGGTATTTTTCACAAGAGATCTGGGTCTAGGGAACTAGCATTTGGTGTTGGTGGTGTGATTTTGAGAGATTTTATCCAACATTTTAATTGACTGTCATACTTTGAAAATAAGAGTATTTTCTGTATGAGTCTTTCAGCAACAATTATTACCTTCAGAATTTTCATCTTCATTATTAAAAAATTGATCACCAGCAATATGTGTGTATTTTAACAGTTTCTGTATTTCTTTCTTTAACTTTGACAGTATTTGTGTCTGAACTTCGGTTATAGAATATATTTACAATTATCTCCGTCTTCAGGATTTTCTATATGTTCCTATTTTCAGTCTGTTGGGCCTGGTCAAGCTGTGAGTCCCGTCCTAAAGAGGTGTGGTCAGATATTGGACCCTTTGACAAGAGCTGTTCCTGGATTACTTGATGCCTTATATCATATGGGAAAAGTGAAATATCTGTCAGGTATAGTAAAACATCTGTCAGATCTATTTTATTAATGTCCATATTAGCAATAGCTGTTGACTTAATGCAGTTATTAACTTCTATGTATGTGACATTTTTAAATGATTATTTGACAGAATGCAAGTTCCTTGCATTAAATGGTACTTACTACTTATTACCACATTTTGTAAAACTGTCCTTCTAAATTTATAGTTTTATAGTACAATTATCTTAAATAGCAAGTAGTAATATGTTTAGCTTAGATATATTAGACAGATAATGATTATAATGACAGTATTTTTTACAATTTTACAATAATGTCTCCCAGTAACTGAATCTTTTTAGCACAAATGTTGAGAAGCATGTAAACTAGAAATTTTAGAATCATTTGAGCATTGTTACTTGATGTGACCATAAGTCAATTTTAATATAGTTTTTTTATGAGCCACATTGTGGATAGAATCACAACCACCTTAATGCTGTTTTCAATATTTACAGGTGATATAGATGCTGCCCAGTCCACTTTACAACATTGTATAGATGTTGAACCTACATTCTCTGATGCTCATATACTCATGGCTCAGATACATCTTCATCAGAACAACTTCAAACTGGCCAACCAGTCGCTGGAAGTTGGTCTTAGCCACAACTTTGAGGTAATCTTATGAAACCTGTGTTCAAACATACTGATCCTGTCTCGTACATTAATGGGACTGATTTTAGTATATTTTCTGAGTATGAAAATCAATTCATTGAATTTTGATTGATGATTTTTCTACTCTTCAAATGTTCACATTTTTAGTGGAAAGTTCTTATTGACCTATAAACTGCATTATCAAAGTAATTATACCCCTGTAAACGAAGTTTGAGAGGAGGTATATTGGTTGGTCATTGGTTGGAGGGTTAGTCCATCCGTACGACCGCATAGAAGTTTATGGAGCAAACTACTTCTACATTCTTTGAGCAATTGCATTGAAACATGAAATATGTTATCACCATGAAGTGTAGATGTGCAAGACACAGTTTTCATGCCCAGCAATTCACTCATTGTGGAGTTATGTCCCCTTGAAGCCATATAGTGTACTATTACATTCTTAGTGTCAAAGTGGTGGTGGGGGAATTAGTCACCTCTTTGACAGCTCTAGTTATTGAAGTAATGCAAAATTGAGGCAAGGTCAGTTTTAAATGGACTGATTGGAATTGTTGTGAATGTAACACTGTGTCTAAAAATTTATATGAAATGTTGCCTTCAATAATAGGTAAATTAAACGCAGTTTTGCATTTATGTACTTTTAAGGTAAGAGACCAACCATTGTATCACCTGATTAAAGCCAGAATACAGAAGAAGCAGGGAGATAATCAGGAAGCTGTACAAACTCTACAAATGGCGATGGCCCTACCAGGTGTCAAAGGTAGGCATCTCTTCATTTCTCATTTATTTTAATGATGTCATACATATTGAATGATCTATTGAGTAAAGTCCCATGAACTTATGAATTGATCAGTCGTAAAAATTTCTGCTTGTCCTATAACAAAGGAATCCGGTTTATTATTGAGGTTTATTAATTTAGCATTTATTTAAATGTGAAGTGTCATGATTAATACTATGATAATGGATGTGTAAGATAGACAATATACTCACAGACGACGACATACTACTTCACGAGTCAACCATGTTGTTTACAGTCAATCGAAATGTGTCAGAGTCATATAATGCACACGTCATTAAGTGACATCACACGCTCTATATTTTTCTAGTTTGTAAAAGCAAAAATTGCAGCCAAATGAGTGTTTTTAGAAGAAAAAGGGCTCGTTTCGTCTGTTATTATTGTCTTAGGATTATATTAGCAATTGCTTGTTTTTTGCTTATTTTTTATAGCAAAAAGCTAATGGGACTTAATATATTAACATGCCTATACATAACAGAAAATGAAATTCCGGTTTAAAATTAGTTCTAATAGATCAGGCAATGAAATACAGCATCTTACCTTTGTATCATACTTGGTAGTAAGATTCTCTTATTGATGTTACCATGCAGGGTCAAAGTCTGGACCAGGGGCTTCAAGAAAACCAGTAAAATCTAATATTGGTGTAAATGACAGAGTTTCTGTATACTTGGAGTTAGCAGAGGCTCATAGAATACTTGGTAACCAGGTAAATATGTCAAATTATCAACTCTATGAAGTTATAATCTTTATATCTACCTAGTATACATGGGTCAGGTGTATTTAACTTTCAGAATGACCTCTATGTGCCTGGCATTTTCAGGAACATCTGGTAATAAACTTTAACAATGCATAATATGGGAATATTTCTTTTATAAGTGATAAATTACATTATAGCTAAGAATAAACCATTCAACAATGTCTTAAGATATGTATGGACTTGACTAAATCATTCATAAAAGATTGTATTTGATATTACTGACTACATAATTTTTATATTGAAATTTTCAGTGTTGAGTTTTTTTTCATATTTGATTTTGTATGTATAAGATTATTAGAAACTTAGATGTGCAAATCAACCTGTATGTATTATGTATTTGTCTCACTAAACATGGCAATATTGTTCAAATTTTTATCTCAGCATGAAGCTGCAAAAGTCATGCAGGATGCTATCAATGATTTCCATGGTACTGCTGAGGAAGTTCGTATCACCATCGCTAATGCTGATCTGTCAATAGCAAGAGGAGATATTGAGGGAGCAATAACCATGCTACGTAACATTGGACCCAACCAGCCATATTTTGTACAAGCTCGTGAAAAGATGGCCGACATATACCTGCATCATAGAAAAGACAAGAAGCTGTATGCAAGTTGTTACAGGTATAATAATCTATGTCAGCCCTAGTTATTTTATTTCATCGGATTTAACATTTGCAGCATTATTTCAGTATATTGTGACGGGCAGTTATTCTAATAAGTTTTCTTGGACATCATTTAAGCTTTAACCAGTACTAACCTCATTCTATCAGCAAGCTACTACAAAGCTAACCCACAATATTCAGAGGTGGAGGACAATTTGATACAGGATGTCATATCTTAAGTTAAATTTGTCATGGATTGTGGTAGCTTCGGCCGGAGTTTGAACTCACAACCTCTTGATTGGTAGACCTACGCACTAACCACTGAGCTAACTGGGTAGGCATGTCAGCCCTAAGTCTTTGAAGGTTATTGTTGAAGGTTATTGTTACATTTTGGGGTTGACTTTGCTTTGGTTGAGCTCTGAATTAAATCTCACTCAGAAGGCTTTGTATTTTGTATGTAAGTATTTCTGTTGTAGATATTAATAGATCTTAAATCAGGTATGAGAGGTTAATTATTTTAATATCTTTTATTCTCTCTTAACAATGATATAGATATACATGCTTGTTTGTTTGTTCACATTGAAGTATAGTTCCATTTATGCTGGAAGAAATTTCATCCAAAAATTTCACTCTTAGGTACATGTATTTTGTATATGAATAATAATATATTTTCATTTTTATTTCAGAGAACTTAATGATAAACATCCCAGCCCTCATACATGTTTATTACTTGGTGACGCTTATATGTCTATTCAGGAGGTAAGGTGATATTGAAGAGTTCAATAATGTAAAATGATGAAACTACCATAGAATGGCAGTTAACTTGCTGTTTGAAAGATTATCTTTCTTAGTTTAAACAAACTCTTATTGTAACTTTATTAATTTTGTCTCCAGTAACCAAGATGATGAAGATTACTACGAACTGTGACAGCTTTGTCACATGACAAATGTACTGTACAAAGTTCCATGATGTCATGACTAGCTTATGATGTCCTAGCGTTCTCAACTTGTAAATTCTTGGGAGAGGACATATTTTTGAAATGGAAGACGAATTTTGTTGTTTTTCTCAAGAAGTTCAGGAAACTCTAATTTGTCGTTGTGACATATATTTACCAAAAAAGTATTTATTATTATATTACTATTCCAAACTATCCATGCTTAGCCTTGATATTATCTTATACAGCCAGAGAAAGCTATTGAGGTCTATGAGGGAGCTCTGAAGAAGAATCCAAAGGATGGAACATTAGCTAGTAAAATAGGTCAAGCTCTTGTGAAGACACACAATTATGCCAAGGTAGATACCTAGCTATATCTGAGGTTTATTATTTAAGATAAGATGACTTACATTCTTTTATTATGTACTGATTTTACTTTTAAATTATGAGAAACATTTATTTAACTTTTACTTTATAAGCACAATTGCATTCATGTTGTTTTCATGGTTGGACAATTTAAAGCAAACTGTGGGTATTTTGTACTTATAATTGAATTTTGTGTCATCTATAGATAACTATGAAAAATTGACATTACTTAGTAGCACATTTTCATTCAGTTTAAAACAACAGTCCGAATTTTTTCTCTTATCCTGCTGATGTTGTTATTATGGGTGCAGATTGTACACATACTTTTGCTTGTTCTTACATCAGGATTATTTAAGAATACATATATTTATGATACAATTTTTCAGGCTATCAATTATTATGAGGCAGCTTTAAGATCAGGAGGACAAAGCTTTCTCAGGTAAATATTATTTATATATGATTCAAGATAACTGAAGTCACTCAAGTGTTATCTGTGATTTTTTGTTATGTCGCTTTTTGAAGAAAAGGGGGTATATTGCTTTGCACATGTCGGTTGGTTGGTCCATAGGTACGTCTGTAACCAAACCTTGTCTGGGCAATAACTAGAGAACTATTTGGGCTAAGTTCCTCAAATTTTGTTGGGAGGTTGGTCATCACATGTAGATTGCCCTAATTGATTGTTAGGTCAGAAGGTCAAAGGTAAAGGTCACAAGGGGGCATCCGTGTTTCACAAAACACTTCTAGTACTTGAACATAATTTAATTCAGATGGCAGTGGTCTATTGAATGATTTTTAATGTCAATGTGATGTGTGATTTAAAGAGATTGAGAATTTCATGTTTTATGTAATATATTTTGTGCGTTACAGGTATGATCTAGCTGAGTTATTGTTAAAACTAAGATCATATGAGAAGGCTGAGAAATCATTGAAAGTCGCTCTTGAGGAAGAACAGAGTATGTAGTAATCAGTTATTAGTATTTCAATAACTTTGTTAGTTGTTTGTTAAGTTTATTCATAAAAATACAAAAAAAATCTTTATATTAAGTTGTATTATGACAAGCATCTGCACATTTATGTTCAACACTGGCCACTTAAGGTATGCTTCTTTTTTGTTCAGTTTTCAATATTTCCCAAGTATTTCAATTTGATATTAAAAGCACATTAGATTTGAGACACATAATATAACAAGTTACTGATAGAGGTGAACATAACATAAATGTGTTTATTATGATACTACTCATAGATGGTGAGCTGGACATCATGATGGACCATACAAGATACATGGTGTTATTAGCCAAGGTGTATGAGAAACAATCACGTACTGAAGATGCCATGTTATCCTTAACAAAGGCCAGAGAAATGCAAGCAAGGTATGAAATTAATCTATACCCATTGTGAATTAATTACAGCCAAACCTTGGTTAATAGTAAACTTCAATCAATATCCACCTTTTATAAATATTCTCCTGTGAACAACAGACACACTTGAGTCTTAGGCATAATACTCATAATTGAACTATGAAAAAAGGCCAAGTTGGCATTCTTTACTCACCTTGGTGACTTTTATTACAGGTTTGACTGTACTTGTATGTTGTTGAAAAGAGATAATACCTAGGATACTTACTTGATAATTGAAAGTGATTTTTTACTTGTATGTTGTATATTGCTTTGTTGTTTTATATGGTAATGTAATGAATTACTGGATCAATTCTATAGTTTAACATGTGTGGCTTTTTACTTTAGAGTATTGAAAAGAGTTCAACTGGAACAACCTGATGCTGTAACAGCACAGAAACAACTGGCTGCTGAGTATGTGATAGAATCTTCTTTATACATGTAGTCTTTGGATTCATCTTTAAAAGACCCGTCTCCGTGGTTAATGTCACTGACTTCAAACCACAGTTACCTCTCACTGTTTTAGAGTAGTGGGTTCGAGCCCCTCTACTAACCATGCGTCTTTATGTGAGAAAGTAGGCAGTTGCTTACAGTGGATGGGAATCTAGTACTGGTTCTTCCCAGGAATGATGGTAAGGTGAACTGTCTGCCTCATATGACTGACTGTTGAAATGGGGCATAAAACAAGATTTAAACAACAACAAAAAAAATTCATTTAAATGTTTTCAAATGTTTTATTGGATTTAACCACGTCTGAGTTGATGCTGTTGAGTCTTTGACTGTTGAGCTCATTCTGTATATGAAATGTGTTAACTTTAATGCTAATTAATTAAATGATAATGATTATTAATGAGTATGAGCTAAAAAATATCACATAGATAAAAGTCTTGTGTATATTTGCAAAACTAATTAAAAGTTGTATTCTTACACAATATATGCTGATGAAAATTGGTTGGTGGAAGTTTATTTTTCAGGTGAGGGAATAATGGCCCTCTTGTTCATTTGTTTAAGTTTGTTTCTTTTTTACAGGATATGTTGTCAGATGGCAGAGCATTCTAATAACCAGAGAGATTATGACAAAGCTATCACATTCTACAAGGAAGCTCTTGTTTATAATGAAAATGATGGCAAGGTAAAAATATATTGTTTCACCTTGTATAAAAACATTTTAATGGAAACTTTATACTGTACTCAATTATAGAAGGAAATTTTGCATTAGTTATTTTACATGGACCAATAATGATAAACTGGCTCCAAGGAGCTCTGGTAAGCTAAACTGAAATCTGTATCAAACTCCAATCCTGTTGATTATGAACTCTGATATAAGTAAAGTTTGGGGATGTTTTTGTCCATCATGATTGGTTACCAACTTACTATCATTCTTAGGCATGGAAAAATATTTATTTCACCAATGATTTTGACTGATATAAGATCTTATACAGGTCATGAAGTGAAGTTGCCTTCATAGAGCAGTGTATATTATAAGCAGTGTATGAATCATGTTGTTTTCGCAGATCATGTTGGATGTAGCTGGTTTGTATTTGGCTACTGGAGATTTAGATGCTTGTCAACATCAACTGATGACTTTATTGAAAAATGACAAAGAAAATGACTCAGCCACTATTGTAAGTGTATATATATATATTTCTACATCGCTTTTGGTTAAACGATAGTTGGTTAATTCAAAGACCTATATAGGTCTTTGGTTAATTGTTGTATGTTGTCCTCTCAGGTCCTACATTTCTACAGAGTTCCTTCCACTTTTTTCAGATCTGACTTAATGACACCATGTACTTAGTATGTATGAAACCATATAAACATGGTCTCAATATTCCTGACATGGTGTGTTTTTACCTTTGCACTGCAGCAATATATTTTAGACATGTTTGAATGTTGGTATAGATTCATTTTGAAGTAAATTTAAGATATTTTATGTTTTCCTTTATATAGATGTTGGCAGATTTGATGTTCAGAAAAAATGAGTATGATTCTGCAATGTTCCACTTTCAACAACTTCTACAATATAAAGCAGGTAGGTATGATTCCTGCGAGTTAAACAGAAGTAGCAGTGAATACCTGTATGTATTGTATACCTTTGTAAAGTTAAGTGGGTTACAGTGATGTATTATCACAACTTCTATCTTGTCACCTGTATATAAAATGTATACAGTAGAACTTCTCCAGAGCACCTTTCTCTTAACAACAACCTCTCAACAACAACATAATTTTGCTACTCTGAAAGGGAGTTGCTTTGTAGAAGTTGCACTGTATACATAATCATTACTGAAATAAATCTATACTTTATCTTCTTTTCTCTCTAATGTAGATAATTATGAAGCCCTAGCCAGATTGGTTGATTTAATGAGAAGGGCCGGTAAACTTGAAGAGGTACCTAAGTTCCTGGAGATGGCAGAAAATGCTTCACCAAGATCTAAAGTTGAAGCGGGATACAACTTCTGTAAAGGTTTACATGAATGGTGAGTATGTTTAAGTAATATATTATATAAATTTGTTAACTAATATGAATAGGAGATGAAAGACATACTTATTCGGTACATTCTCTCTGTCAGTCATTATACCCTGCTAATGAAGTTTGAGAGGGGTTATGTTGGAGTCACTCTGTGGATCGGGCTTTGGTCGGTTGATCGGTCTGTCCATCCATCTGCATACTATTTCACTAGTTCTTAAGTGATTGCAATGAAATTTGAAACATGTCATCGCCATGAAGTGTAGATGTGCAAGGGCACAAATTCCATGCCCAGTGATCCACACATTATACAGTTATGTGCCCTAAAACTAAGTCATACAGTGTACTATCGCATTCTTAGTGTCAAAGTGGCAGCTGAGGTACTAGTCACTTCTATGACAAAGCTCTAGTTTTGTGTAACTGTTTGATTTATACTTTTTCTGTATGTTCAATCTGAGTTAACTGTCAAGTTTATAGGTTTGTACTTCCAGCGTATTTTGGTTCAGTTATTATACCCCCAGATATGAAATATATGGGGGCTATATTGGATTCACGCTTGACGGTCGGTTGGTTGGTCGGTCGGTCGGTCGGTCGGTCGGTCGGAGATTTTCTCAGCAACTACTTACAGGATTTCAATGAAACTTCACAGAAATGATCAGTAGCAAGTCTAGTTGTGCATGCTTAAAGCAATTTTCGTTCAGATTAATTTTCACTGAGTTATAGCCCTTTGTTGTTTTTATACAGTATATACAAAGGCAAATTTTGTCCGGACAATTTCTCAGCAACTACTCACAGGATCTCAATGAAACTTCACAGAAGTGATCAGTAGTAAGCCTAGTTGTGCATGCTTAAAGCATTTTTCAATTGGATTGATTTTCACTGAGTTATAGCCCTTTGTTTTTTTCTACAGTATATACAATAGGCAAATTTTGTCCTGACTATTTCTCATTGACTACTGCCAGGAATTCAGCAAAACTTCTCAGAAGTGATAAGTAGTTAGCCTAGTTGTGCATCCATTAAGCTTGTCTTGGTTGGTTAAATTTTCACTGAGTTATGGCCCTTTGTTGTTTTTTATACAGTGTATATACAATATCTCAGTAACTACTCATAGGAATTCAATGAAACTTCACAAAAGTTATAAAAAGTAAGCCAAGTTGTGCATGCAATAACCAGGTTTTGTTTGGATTAATTTTCACTGAGTTATGGCCCTTTGTTTTATACAATTAGGCAAATTTTGCCCGTACCATTTCTCAGCAACTACATGCAGGAATTCAGTGAAACTTCTTAGAAGTGATAAGTAGTTTACATGTTGTTGTGCATGTCCACAATAGGTTTTGTCCAAGTAAATTTTAATGAGTTATGGCCCTTTGTTATTTTTTATATATTGTATATTTAGAAACTGGTCAGGATATATCTAAGCAACAATTTGCAGGTATTAAAAAAATGAAAATGCATTATATTTCCCTCTGTAAAATGTAACAATAACTGTGTCAAGGCCGCAGCTGGGGGTATTCATCACCTTTAGTGATAGTTCTAGTTTCAGCTGGATTACAGTCAATTAAATTTCATTGAATATAGTTATGTGATTGTATAATAGGATAATAGCCTCAATAACCAAAGGCAATTTTGAATTTAGTAAAATTAAGTTACATACTTTACTGTGTGTTTCTAGGTACACAGGTAATCCCACTTCAGCTTTGAAACTTTTCAACATGGCAAGAAAGGATTCTGACTGGGGTACACACGCCACCTACTGTATGGTGGAGATCTGCTTAAATCCTGACAGTGATACCATTGGTGGAGAAGTTTTTGAGAGTATGGACGGTGAATCAAAGTTAGTGTCTTTATTGTATTTATGTACTGAGTGTCATTATTGTATTTATGTACTGAGTGTCATTATTGTATTTATGTACTGAGTGTCATTATTGTATTTATGTACTGAGTGTCATTATTGTATTTATGTACTGAGTGTCATTATTGTATTTATGTACTGAGTGTCATTATTGTATTTATGTACTGAGTGTCATTATTGTATTTATGTACTGAGTGTCATTATTGTATTTATGTACTGAGTGTCATTATTGTATTTATGTACTGAGTGTCATTATTGTATTTATGTACTGAATGTCATTATTGTATTTATGTACTGAGTGTCATTATTGTATTTATGTACTGAGTGTCATTATTGTATTTATGTACTGAATGTCATTATTGTATTTATGTACTAAGATATATTTAAATCAGTCCTTCTAATTATAGGAAAATACATCATATGTTTGAAAGGATCTAGTTAAATGATTGAATATTTGTTATTGTTGAATATGATTATTTGATGGGACAGGAAATTCTGCAATCTTGTGTATTCATCTTGCTCCTGCTCAAATGTACACTAAGTTAAGAGAGAATCGTCTGCACTCACTCTGTTTGATTGACTATCTGTAGAAATGAAGATCCAATAAGCATATATTTTTGTTAATTCTGTTAAATACTTACAGTAACCATTTACTTATTTCACTTGTATTCAGTGCTAGTGATAGCAGGGAAAAGGCTGACAGTGAACAGATGGCAGTACGAACAGCTGAAAAACTACTCAAGGTACTGTACAGTAAACATATTAATAATTAACTTTATAAGTGAACTAAAAATGTTATCTTGTATTATTATGTTTATTGTTTTCTTCTATTTTTATCGCAGATTTGAAAAAAAAAACAATGTAAGTTTAAAATATATGATCCTTACTTGCAGGGAACAAATTAATTCTGTTTTTATGGTAAACTTAACATTTTTGGCAGTGAAAGTAACTATGGCAACCAATGTTGATTTGTATTTATTTAGGAATTGAAACCCAAGCCAGGAGACCTTAGACCAAAGTATTTGGAGAATATGGCTTTAATTGCTACCAAACAAAAACAAAATGTTGAGAAAGCTCTTAATAATTTCATGGAAATGGCATCTGATGAGGTATGTATAACTTGATATATTTGTAAATGGAGAATAACTTCAATAATAGCAATCGATCAATTCAAGAACTTACATTGAATTACTTTATACTGAATTCATTGTCATATTAAATATAGTATACTCTATTTTTTTAAAATTTTCAATTTGAAGCACATTCAGATCAAATACCCTTTCAAACTGAATACAAGCCCGCCTTATATACTTAATTACTGATCAAAGACTGGTATTTGATTCTTTAGTAATACAAGAGTCATTTCCCTTTGTTATTATGTTATGCACCTAGCAAGGGAAAACATTGATAAAAAGTAAATTAAGGATTTCAGCGAATATTGTCTGGTTCAATTGAATCATATGTTTTTTCCCTTTTTTTTTATTCATTTTGTATATTTTATCCTGTTTATTTGACATATTTGATGTTTTTGTCTTAAACTTGAATTATTTCCCTTTGACTTTGGTTGATGATTTCAGAAAGACAAAAAAAGCAAGGTAGTCACAAGCTACACGCATCTTGCGTGATGTTGCATGCATTATTCTTGTTACATTTTCTGTATTTAGCGTTCTTTGTGTATTTATGTACATGTTAACTTGGTAATCACATGATTCTAGTTAGCTTTACAAAAATTGTGTAAACAGCTCTATTGTACAAGCCCTGTTTTAACATAATTATCAAAAGTGACATTTGTAATGTGAAAACTGATCTTTAATTACACAGAGTAACATAATTGTGAAAACAAAAAAAAATGTCTGTATTAACCATTTATGTTGCCTGTTTCATGTTTTTAGAAAACTTAGATTATTTTAGAAACTTTGTGTTATTGTGTTAAGTAACATAGGAAATAGTAGAAAGTAAATTTAAGAATGCATATCTATACATTGCCATTGGTGCATTCATTTTATATGTTGTTAATGGGAATTGAATTGCCAACAAAAAGGTCTTCATATATCAGCAGTACTGACAAATGTTCAGATTTGTTGTAAATTAAAATGTTCATTGTTTCGTCATGTTTTAGCTGTCCTAGATTGGACATTGTGTGTTATTTTAATATCTGGTTTTATCCTGTTATGTAGAGAGTCAAATTATGAACACACTTTATGTGCTAATTGAGTCACGCATGGAAAGTCAATTGCTTAGTAATAATATACATGTATAGCTTTCAATTGTAGACTTATGTCCTTGCATTATGGTATACTAGTATTTGCATGTGTATTCCCCCTACCCTCCATTTTGTACAATAGTTAAATGATCTTCAATAACTTCTGCTATGATATGTATTTGTATGAAATATTTTATCTCTAAGAAAAATGTAATCAACTCTTTTTTTGTATGCGCCTTAAAGTAATTAACTTCAGATTTGTTTTTTTTGTTTCAAAATAAAGAAATACCTTTTGTCTTTAGATTGGTAGAAATTATAGTTAAAAGCAACATTAAAATCTACCAGGGACATTAATTGTATTCTAATTAGAAGAAACACCTGTTTTAGCCTTCAAGTATGACGAGAAAGATACTCAGCTTCAATTACACAGCATAAATGTGCTATTATTCAGTTTTAGTTAAGAATTACTTCTTGATCATTTTTATGACTTGTCAAGAGAAATTAAGACTTAAAAAAAATCTTTACTGTTTATGTGAGTTTATTATTATTATTTTCTGGCCCCAATCTGAATGTTAAATTCCTTTAAACAGTGTAAGTAATCAATATTTCTCAAAAATGCAAACTTAAGTTTAGTCAAAGATGGGATGATTTTCTAACTTCTTGAACATAATATAAGCATGAAGACAAACTTGATGAGTGTTATACATTAGTTTTGGCTTGACATTCATGATTTATTGTTTTTAAAAATATTTTATGGAATTAAAATTTAATGTTATGAATAGTGTTAATATGGGATTAAATACTTGTTGTTTTTTCTAAACAATATAATGTACATGTGTTGTTTTGTTATGAATAATGAATTCTAAAACACTAAAATATTTAAAAGACTATTGTATTTCCAATGTCTGTGGCTATAAGTTTTCTTTCATTCCTAATAACAGTATCAATTTTGTGCTATTTAGTTAAATTTCAGTATTTATGCCCCTTACTGTTTGTCTTATCAGATCTGTACTGTTTGTTCTTTCTTCTTAAGCTGTCTTGTCATGTAAATTTTATTCCTCCACTGACTGTTTTTCATTAAATTTCTTAGAAGTCTTAGATTTTGTGTTGTTTCATCTCTGCTTTTGTAATGTCTGATCCTATTGGATAATGCTTATGAGTCCTGTTATTTGATTGGTTATTTTCTGGTTCCAGGCTCGAGAGAATGTGAGTGCATTATATGGTATGGCAGCTGCCTACATGGTCTTAAAGCAGACACCAAGAGCCAGAAACCAGCTTAAAAGGGTTGCTAAGAGTAATTGGACTATGCAGGTTTGACTTTGTGCTGTAAATTATTAACAAAAAATGAAAAAAACAAACTATGGCAATGTACAGACACTGGGTTAGTGAGTTGAGTTTGAACACAGGGCACAGCTCATGTATCCTGTAAAATTGGTTGAAGACCATTATGTTTTAAGGAATTTGTCCCCACTGATTTGAATGATTTGTGTGAATAAGTTGAGAACTGGTAATGCACTGGTTCTGATCCAGCGATTTAGGATTTAAGGTTACCTGCTTGTCCGTGTATGACAGAAATACTACTGAAAACAAACATACAAACAGGAATTATAAAATACTTTGTACTGACACCGTTATCAATTTTTTTAAATAATACAATTAAACCTGTGTTAGCAGCCACCTACAAATAAAGGCCACCCTGTGAATAAAGGGCATTCTTTTGAAAACCATCATTGCTTATTGATAACAAAATTACTTTAGAATAAAGGCCACCTGTCAATAAAGACCTCATAATATCGTTCCCTAGGGTGGCATTTGTTTGCAGGTTTGACTGTACATGTAAATTGATTTTACTTTATTGTAAACCTATCCTAATTGAATATGTGTATGGAAAGTAAAAGATCATGTAAATCTTTTTTTTTCTCTGCTGTATTTTAGTTATTTACTTATTTTACAGGATGCTGAGGATTTGGAGAAGTCATGGCTTCTGTTGGCTGATATCTATATTCAGGTAAATCCTTACCTTGTATAAATCTTTGTACAAATTCTTGGTAAAAAGTGTGTGTGTAAATCACAGGGATGAGAATTTTCTGCTAATCGGCAGATTTCCACTTTTTTCAAAGCCTCTTGAATTGTTTTGAGGTCAGAAAAGGGGCCTAGGTGGCCCCGCCCCGCTGCTTTTCAGGTTTTTTCTCATTTGCCATTCTCATCCCTGAAATCATTGGATTGAAATTGTGAAACAGAATAACTGCTTATTAACGGAACTAATAATTATGCTATTCTATAATTCTGAAATAAAGTCATTTTGAATGAGTACTTACAAAGCAGGCTCGGATGCAGTTAAACATACGATTATTATGGGCAAGTACCTAGATAAGAATATAAAAAATTGTCACTTTGATGAATATGTTACTTGAATTGGTGTTAATCTATCATTTTGTTTATGGGGGTTCTATTTTGAGTTTAAGATAAATTTTCACTTGTATTTTTAGTCTGGTAAATATGACATGGCTACAGAATTACTGAAGCGAGTTTTGCAGCATAATAAGGTCAGTATGATATGATTGTTTGAAAGTATTATTCTCTGTTATATGTAACAGTAATAATCACTCTAGATAAGTAAATCATCTTTTGTTGAAGCATGTAGCTCTGTACTAGATTCTAACTTTAAAACCTCTCATAGGTACCTTTAAAATATTCAGACCATATCAGTAAAAAGATCAATTATTTTTTCAACCAGTTTTCTATATTTCTTACCCTTTCGAAGAAAATGGGGTGTATTGCTATGCACATGTCAGTCCGTTTGTTCGTCTGTCTATAACCAAACCTGGACAATAACAAGAGAACTATTTGGCCTAGCTAGATAGCTTTGACAGCTTCTTCCAATGTGAAATTTTATCATTTAAACACAGCAGTGAGGGAATAGTTAGGCCAGAACCACTCGATCATGTAGGCCCATCAATTAAATAGTATTTTTGTTTAGCCTCTATTTTGACCCACAATACAACTGGTCTGGGCCAATATTGTCATGGATTGATGAATGCAATTTGTTTATATTTCTTGTTTTACTTCACAGTCTTGTTGTAAGGGCTATGAATACCAAGGATTTATTATGGAAAAAGAACAATCATACAAAGATGCTGCCATGAGTTATGAGAATGCTTGGAAATATGGAAACAAGAATAATCCTGTTATAGGTACAATACGTAGTTACAATCAGGCTGTCTTCAAAAAAATATAGCTTTTGAAGCTATGCGACTGACTTATTAAAAAAACACCAACCCAAAACATTTTTAGCAATTTCAAACAAATAATTGTTCTTTCTATATTCCAATTGTACTTTTCCAATACAAGTTCAGCCTGCCCAGTTAGCTCAGTGGTTAGAGCGTTGGTCTTTTGGTCTTCTGATCAGGAGGTTGTAATTATGAACCTCGAGCAAGGCTCACTGTCCATGACAAACATTGTTAAGCTTGAGTAGAGTTAACTCAATTATATACTAGTACTTGTTTAATGATGGCCTAATTAATTGAAAAACCATTCAGTGTTTACTTCTTTCTCATACATCTTGCTTACATTGAACAGTGTTTGATTTATTGTACAAGTTGATATTTGTTCAGTAATGGTGAACTTAAAGTGTTTATTGAACGTATATTTTAAAATGGTGGCTGTTTTAATATGGTATAACAGATGCTTATAAGGTTTGCATAAAGTAGTGGTTATTTTTTCAATGTCTTTATCTTGATTTTTTTTCTAATGTTGTCTTATACCCGCTTAGATCCATGAAAATCGTTTCCTGCATTGCTCCAAGAACAATCAATTCACATTTATAGAGTAAAAATTAGTAAGTGTTCATTGATAAGTTATGTGTCAAACATCTATCTGGTTACATGGGTAGACTAAGTGTATCATTGGATGTTATAATTATTTCCAGGTTATAAACTAGGGTTCAACTACTTGAAGGCTAAAAGAAATGTAGATGCAATAGATATTTGTCATCATGTAAGTATAAATAATATTTATTAAATACATTCATTGCACAAATACAGTTTATATATTACTTACATCTGTAAATTCTGTTGTAATTCTTAATGGATATTTTACTGTTTGAGAATACTCTTAAACCATGAACTGAATGGATAAGATGACATGCACTTAGTCTAAGGCATTTTAGGTTCAACTGCACCAAAGATCAGGACCACCAGTTCTGGCATTTCATGGAAACATGGGATATTATATAACTAAGCAATGATAGTCTGGTCTGTTCTACATTCAAAGTCATCTTTATTTTCCATTCTTTACTGTATCTCTAGAGCTGTGTTATTGTAATGTTCAAGTATTGCACACTATTTAATCAATAAATTGATGTATTTCAGGTTCTCGGAGGACATCCAAATTATCCCAAAATAAAAAAGGAAATTTTAGACAAAGCTAGACAAAGTTTACGGGTGTAGACATTATATTGAAATATATGTGTTGTTTAAAATATTAACAAAGTCCATGTTTGTAACATGTTCTTAATGACTGTTAACGTACATGAATATGGATACAAGCGATGTAGATTACAGCTATTGTTGTAATTGAAGCAAATCAGTAGTATGGTGTACTTGATCTATGAAATTCTGTCTACCTTTTGTTCATTGTACCCTCATGTGTAACATTTTACATAAGTGTTCCTCTTTTGATTATATATATTAATTATAATACGATTTTGTTTAGTGTATCATAATGTAATGGTTGTGACCTTGATATTTTTGTATTTTCATACATTGTTACTTGTGTTTAGGATTATATTTATTGTGTGTTACAAAATGTAAGTACATTCCAGTGCTATTGTTTTATGTGATATATTAAGTACTTTGATTTTATTTGTTAGGATCTTGTTAGTCTGTTTATACCCATACTATGAAATTTAATACCCCTATTATGAAACAGGACTTCTTCTGTCAGTCTGTTGTGTAACTTGTCTGAGCTGTAACGTTGTCATTCATTGGAGGAAAGTTTAAAATGAATTACACCAATGTTAACCACCATTAGATGATGTGTAGCATGCAACACCCATCAAAGGTCAAAACTTGTTTTTTTTGTCATATGTCAATATTATATGGATGGATTTAGGAAATACTTGGCAGAAATGCTCACCAGCATGTGACTGTGTGTCATGCATAAGAGCCAGGGTAAAACTGCCTCTCAAAAGAAATCCTGTTTGCATCTTTAAGTAATAGCTAAAAGCATTTTTGAAAAACCTTTGTACTTTTTAAACATTTGCGTAGGGTTATTTGTCATTCATGTAACATGTGACAAAGCTGTAGTATAGAAAATGAAGTGATTGGTGGTTGGTGGAATTAATAAGAGCTGATACATCTTGAACAACGAAAACATTGTTTTATGGGATTTTTTGTGAAGATTGACTTGGAGTTGATTGACAGTGTTGTGTGACATTGGAACATTAAGGTATACATACATTAAGTGCATTATCATCTTTGTCTGGACCAGGTTTGCTATATTCTCTTAAATAAGCATCATTTAAATGATCTAAATGGTTTAGATTTCATATTTGTAATGACTGCTATTACTGCATGTGGCTGCAAAGGGAATAATTGTTACAATTAGATGCTTTGTATGATTAACTTTGTATACATTTGTCATATTTATTATTGTGTTCTATGATTGATACTGAATTTAAATGTCCGTCCATTTTCTACACATCTGATGTATGTGTACTTGTATATTATAATGTGAGTTGTTTACTTATTTATATTCATTAACATATCTCATCTCTAGGACGTTAATATTTGAAACAAATACACCCACCTTCTGAAGTCATATATTCTTTGTTTCATTGGTACGAATATGTGCCGGCTATCAATTATTATCTTATTTATGTATGATATTTTCTGAATAAAAAATCTCAAGAAAAAAGACAATATCTGCTGTTTTTATGATTTAGTTTTTGGATCTTTATACCAGGATTAGGTAGAGCAGTTGTGAGCAGCAAAATTTTGCGTACAAAATATATCGCTCGTAATTGTGTGCTTGAATGATGTATGAACTTTTTATTGTATTGATGCAAATAATGGAACGCAATTAAAATTGTTAATATTTGAAGGCTAATTTTTGCTGTCTGTCCTTTAAGTGAAGTTACAAGAAATGCATCATAATTATTCACATAAACTGTGCAATTAATCAAGGTCTGTTTGGGATAACAGTGCATAAATAATTCAGAATTACATTTACTTTTTTGTAGCATAATGACACACAATCAAACTCATTACCTCTTGATCAGTAAGCCAACACTGTAACCACTGAGCTAACTGAGCGAACAGCATGCATACCCTTGTAGTAGTGATTATACAGATTTAAAATCTGTATAAAGTAGAAAAATGTTTCAAATATAAATTCAACATTAAAAATTATGTTCAATATTGAAAAGGAGATCAATGATTGTACATGAGGACTTTGGTAAGCAGGCTCAGCCTATCACCAGTGTGGTAATTATATTTACAAACCCATCAGTAAAGCTAGGTTTTGTCACGAAATTTTATCATATTTTGTCTGTGATCACATTCGTAATCATATCATTTGTTGGTTGACAACCTACATGTGCTCCGGACCTCCTGACATATTATGATGTTCAATGTACATTGATTTATTTATACCAATTTCATATTGTAAAAACCCAGTGGACGCTTTATAATTTGCATAAAGCTAAAGTAAAATTTTCAAATTGTATTCATAATTCTTTTGATAAAGCTCTGCAATTCAAATTATAATTGTTGATTATAATAATTATTTACGTAAATAAGATAACTTTAAGTGTTTAAAGTCAATGGTCAGCAATGATACATTTATTGGACATGCTTAAATCTGGAAAACATCTTCTTAATGTTTTCTGTGACACGTGTTACAGTTGCTGATAAAATATTGGATTGTTATCAAATATTTGTGTAAATAAAAATTTGTATGTATGTATGAAATTATCAATTGCACTTAAGGCCCAGAAAGAAAAGGCTGTGTTTACAATTACCGAACTGATCTTGTTCACAGTAAACCAGTTGATCTAGTTTACAGTGAACCAACTGACCTAGTTTACAGTAACCCAACTGATCTAGTTTACAGTAACCCAATTGATCTAGTTTACAGTAAACCAACTGATCTAGTTTACAGTAAACCAACATATCTAGTTTACAGTTACCCAACTGACCTAGTTTACATTTACCCAACTGGCCTAGTTTACAGTAAATCAACTGATCTAGTTTACAGTAAACCAACTGATCTAGTTTACAGTAACCCAACTGATCTAGATTACAGTAACCCAACTGATCTAGTTTACAGTAACCCAACTGATCTAGTTTACAGTAAACCAACTGATCTAGTTTACAGTATACCAATTGATCTAGTTTACAGTTACCCAACTGACATAGTTTACAGTTACCCAAATGACCTAGTTTACAGTTACCCAAATGACCTAGTTTACAGTAAACCAACTGATCTAGTTTACAGTATACCAACTGACCTATTTTACATTAACCCAACTGATCTAGTTTACAGTAAACCAATTGATCTAGTTTACAGTAAACCAACTGATCTAGTTTACAGTAAACCAACAGATCTAGTTTACAGTTACCCAACTGACCTAGTTTACAGTTACCCAAATGACCTAGTTTACAGTTACCCAAATGACTTAGTTTACAGTAAATCAACTGATCTAGTTTACAGTATACCAACTGACCTATTTTACATTAACCCAACTGATCTAGTTTACAGTAAACCAATTGATCTAGTTTACAGTTACCCAACTGACCTAGTTTTTGACACAAATCCTGAAGTTTCTAATGGCAAATCCAAAGTGCAAAATATTTGGGAATACCTCGGTATTCTATTCACTAGTAACGGTAACAGTCAAATCTTTATCTGATCAGGCTTAAATTGCGTATCATAATCACTAAAGATTATTTGATCGAGCAAAATAAGCATCAAAACAAAACCCACCCTTTTCCTATACTACTTTAAGTTATGGTCAATTAAATCTGCACTGAATGATTTTCTTATATACTATTAAACTGAGTTAAATATTCTAAGAATGTGGTTGAAGGTCTCTGGTTGGCCGCGTAAGATTTTCGGGATTTTTAATTTAGCTATATTGTCACTCCTGCAAAAACAACAATGAAGATCAATGATCGTACATGAGGACTTAGGTAAGCAAGCTCAGCCTGCCACCAATAAACCATGGGAAGTTTGCCAGCATTGGCATTTTTGGTTTGATTGATATAGGTTAATATTCGATTTGCAAGATCAGTTTGTTTTGGCTGACAACCTGCATGTACTCCGGATCTCCCAACATGATAAATTTGTATTGGTTTTTATAACGCAATCAATTTATCAACACTTGAAGTACACTGGAAAATTTACATAAATCCTGCACCAAGATTTCTTAGATTGTTTCTTACACTTTTCACGTAGTTTTGTTCTTCATGACGAATGCTGATAATAGTTTTTAATAAACGGTAAAATATCATTCAGGTCGAAATATATTATAATTTTTATAAGTCAATTTATTGGACATGTTAATTGTTTACACCAATGTGAATTTAGATTGAAGTATGACAAACTCTACATTGCATATGAACCTTTTACTCATTTATTCAATGAACGTAAAATAAAAACTTCATCGTTCTTAAGAAAAATATATATTCTTATTAATTAATCCACCATATTTCCATGTGCATGCTTCTTATTTCAGAAATAAAGATCTTTTAATGATCACATGGATTTTCAAAGAGTTCAATGAAATGTCTAAAAATAGACAGGCTAGCTACTTTCGGTTTGAAAACGAACTTGAAATCAGAATATAGACATTATAATTGTCCATGTGGTAACTATTTACTTATAGAAAAGCATTTGGTCATGTCTTGAGCATTTCGTAACCAGATCTTTTGGCATTTTTTGTACTCAAAGATCACTCGTACGTGACAAGTAACTAATATCAAAGCACTGAGAGGACTGTTGTTGATAGGCTTTTCAGTTTTGAATGTTCATTTTGTAGTTGATTGTTGTAGATTTTCCTATAATTTCTTCAAATTTAACATTGGCCAATAGAAGAACACACAGAGGGCAGATTTGTGTATACGTTGTATATCTAATACAAGAAAATGACCATGCTCTCTTCACTCATCCTTGTTAAATTAATGTCTCCCTTTGTGTTACATATGGAGGAGAAAAAAATCAGGCGAAATCGCAAATTGTCTGTTCAATCTTAAACCTATTGATGTTATAATGATCATGTCAAAGACTTATTTACATACTGTATGTATATAAGTCATTGATCATGTGAAATTCTAACTTCTTCAAGTAGCTTATACTATATAAATTTACAGCTACATCACTGGAAGAAAGTTTTCTTACATTTCTGCCAGTTACCAACAATCGACAGTTACATAATTTCTCACGCCAGTTTATATGAAGATTCGGGCTTATCGGTTAGCTTATCCAGTTATTAGTGATATGCATGGATCTTACAAGAGTAACGTTGAAATCATAAATGGGACAAATATTTCGATTTGACTAAAGGGAAACAATCCAGTAGTAAATCTTAGGGCCAACCAACAACTTTAACGAGTTATATCATTATTTTATACCTACTTGAACCTCTCTCAACAGGTCTTTTCCCAAAGATGTAGGAGATATGTCAACTATAGAAGGGGTTCCAGCAAACTGGATTTTCAGACAAAATACATTTGAATTTCTTTTACCAAGATATTGAATATTATTATGGAAAAAAGGTGTCTTGGTGGAAGAGGTTCCAAGGTAGTAGTATACTAGATGTACGTTTTCGGGACATAATTAAATAAATAGATTCCTCTTACATAACTGTCATGTGCATGTAACGAAATAACGTCATCTAATACATGTATTTATAAATAATTATGATAAGCCAGACTGGTAAACGTTTGATGGGATTTATTTGTTTTTAATTAGCTTCACAATTTAATGCAGTTATATCAAACTACACATGTAGTTAATTAAATGTTATCACAATAAATAGTCCAATTAATCAACACTTTTATTATAAGTTAATTTCAAATCTTAAGAATTTAACAATGTTAAACTTGTAAAAATATATTCAGGTAGATTCGAGATCTAGTTTAATCAAACAAGATGTTTTAATTTTTTCTTAATCGAACAACTTAATACATGTACTTAGTTACAGCAGGTATAGTTGTATTAACTCTAAATACAACTACCTGGTTACAGATAAGAATATTTAATTATAAAACTGGTTCCCGTTCCATGTTGCAGTGCACCAAAGGCTTTGTACACACTAGTCAACGGGAACCAGTTTATACCCAGAGTTGTTGTTGACTAACCTCTAGCGACGTCTAGTCCGGCTTCAAAATGACTAACACGTAATTTCAAAATGGTGACAACACATCGAAAAGAAACTAAAATATATTGTTTTGTTTATTTGAAAAGAATTGCATATGTAAACTAAATGAGAGGAAACTGACATCCGAGACTGGTATATATATATATCTTCGTTATATTATCCACGTTTTGATTTTTTTACTTCCGTATTATTCCGCTAAGTTTGGTCTAGAATTACAAGGTAAAAATAATCCCTAATGACACAGCTTATGGAGCAAACTAAAGCTTGTTTCTAAAACAATATGACATATTTCATTATGACAGCTAATAAACATAATTTATAAAATATGCACAAAATAATGTTATTGATCAAAGTGTAGTTTGCCAAGAATCTTGGCATTGAGACGTTGCCGGACAGAGTGGGTGTGGATTGAAAAGGAACGACAACTCTGAGTAGAGATTGACAAACGGGGTTTGAAGATTGAATATACAAACAAACAAATATAAAATGGGGCTCAATATGGGATTCAAACACCACAAACACAATCAATAATAATATAGAAATGATAGAAAATTCAAACGCATATATATGATGATTTACAATAATAATCTTAAGGTACTTTCGTTGAAAAAAAATTACATAACAACATAAAAAATAATGACATTGTTATTTAATGTATTTAACTAATTTCAAGACAAATATAAAGTTAATTTGTTTTCATAGACAATTTAACATAAGATAGAAAATTCAAACACATAGATATGAATGATTTACAACTGAATATTAAGCATGGTGAAGAGAAATGTTCAGTTGCTATTATTGTCTAGTATTAACTAGCGCTGTCCAACTCTTCACCCACTTTCTCACAATATGATTATACTCTTATAGAAGACAGGGTTTATATTTGTTCAATCTATGTCAATTTTTCACACTGTAAAGAAATTACAAAGAGTATATATTAGTATAGAGTTACATGCATTTCACGATCTTATTGAAGGCAAACCATCAATAGAGCGATTTCTTTGCCAGATTCGGAAAGGTACCGGTACCAGAAATAATTGAAATTGGGAATATTTATATTATCCACTGCTCCTCTAATTTGGTTTTTATTTCAGCACTGAATGTTGCAATATTTTTTAACAAAAATAACTGTTTTTGAAAATAGAAAATTCTGCACCAGACCGGGAAATTGGGGAAATAGATCATTTTTTTTAAATTGGGAAGATACCTTTTACGGGTATCAAACAGAGAAGGAAAGAAATCGCTGAATTCATATCCCTCATCTGATCATGAATAATAATATATATAAATGTACATTAATTACAACCGTCACTGTCCTATACCATAGCTCCATAATTTGTCTATTTGAAGCGGCTGTTGAAAGTAAGAAATGTTCAGCTGTCAATTGTCGAGTATATTAGCGCTGTTCAACCCTTCACACACTTTCCCACATAGCCTTATACAAGACAGGCTTTATCTTTGTTCAGTGTTATGTCAGTTTATGACACACTAAAGAAATTACAAAGAGTATATACTTAGTATAGAGTTACATGCATTTCATGCACCTCACCTGATCATGAATAGTAATACACTCAAAAATTACAACCGTTACTGTCCTGTAGCTCCCTGACTTGTTCCACTTGAAGCAGCTGTATCACCAGGCCTGTATGATAACAGGATTCCCAACAGTACAACAATATTTGCCACAAAAATACTCAAAACAAGAAGTCCATTATTGACTAACTTGTCCAGTTGAGAACGAAATTTAACAAAAGGTGTTATCATCGTTACCGGTGCTTCTGTTGGTCTCATCCTAGGTGTGACCATACGTTTTAAGAACTTCAGAGCTAGGTTATCCACACAAGGATTATAATGACGAATGTTATCAGTGTAGCTAACCCATCTGAATAGAGTATTTTCTAAGTTTCCTGTGATTGCCAACAGCTCAGCAATTTCCGAGACTTTATCTTCAAAATCTTTCTCTATTATACTTTTTTCTCTTGCGTTAAACCGTTGAAATCCTTTAACGAGGTCATACTTTGTGATGACACCAAAAACAGTCACTGAATCTAATGAATTAAAAATGACATTATTTTGGGTAAACTAGAAACATGATTGTTGATAACATCAGTATTGGTACACCGTTTATCACAGCAGCCATTGAACTTAGTCCGTGTCCGCCGGTTTATATGATATAATTTGACATATATGGAGTTTGAGATTATGGGATAAAATTACTGATATTGCATGTAACAAATGCTATGAATATTGATATGTGTAGGTTTTGTAAGAAGTTTTGGGTAACTTTGTAGAAAAACGGCATGCTTTCATTTAGCAAATAATTATAACTGTAAATATACGTACATTTCATGACTCCAGTAAATCTGTCCACCTTTCCAAGAACATATTGTAGACATCTAATCAAATTACCAGGTATAGCATCATGACCTCCTTGAACGACTACGATCTTATTGACCTTCCACTTTGGGTTACTACCTTTAGTACAGTAAAGTTTACGAAGTGCTCCAGGGTTGTCTTTTTGTCACTCTTGAAGATATTCGATACTCGTACGAGGTTGTACAAAACCTAAACAATTACAAATAAGATCATCAATAAAGATATAATCAATTACTAATGTAATCAATGCTCTGCATGATGTACGTTGTTCGGAAGTACAAAGTATATTATTTACATAATTATAAGTCTCAAAGTTATGAACATTACATTTTATGACTACTTTTGGTATTTTCATGGACTATTCATTACATTTTTTGTAAGTGATATAAATAAATATAAATATGCAACCCCTTACTGTTATCCCGGTTAATTGTTCAATTTATTGCTACTACATTTTAGTATATGGATCTTCACACTTATTGTCATTCCGATAACTCGAGGGCGTAATATATATAGCTGATACATGTATCATAATTATTTATTATTATTATAACGCCCGAAAAACGGTCACCGCCTTGTTGGGGGGGGGGGGGGGGGGGGCAAACAATCAAGATAACTCACAACTAATAGATTCGTTTTTGACACAAGCCAAATCTTTTTTCAGTTTTGTTTCCGTGATTCTAATAAATATCTAATAATCTGTCGACCATTTGGGGGGGGGGGGGGGGGTAAATTTTCATCGATTCTTTGGGTCTATTTAAACGAATCTCACCGGCTTCTCAGTAACAATGCTTAGACTTATCACGGCGCAGTCCTTGATACATATTTAACGTACCTGATGTTACGTAAGTTGGTCAATGTGTACCATACAGTAGCGTTTTGCACTGACCTGTGTTCTCTCGCTTGGGGCATTATGGGTATTTGGAAGAACTACTTTCAAGATGGAAGTTATAAACAAGCAGAGCCAAGCGAACATTCGGAAATCTTGTGATGACTGCGGTTCATTGAATAATTAGTCTTATTGACAAAAGTACAATAAGAAATGGTATAACGTATTTGTTTTTCATAACTAAACATATTTTGTTAATAATATAAATCAATATGGTTGTTTTGACATTTTTAATCCTTCCGAGAAACTTTATTTTAGCGTATGTATAATTATCCAATTACGGCTAGTAATCAGTTCCAACTATAGAGGTTAGACAAACATAGTGACTCATGCTATGTATAGATTGATAAATAGGTATCACAGAAAGCAATCAATTTAGTACACATCGAATATTCATACGCCGTTTACTCGTTTTTATGATTTTATTTTTTGCATATTTTTACGGCTGTTTCGTAAAACTCCATTGCGATTTTAAAAAGCATTGAAATTTGATTGCATGCTATTGAGTTGTTTTGAAACTAGTTTGGCTGTCGGAAGGTTACATGAAGATACAGGAAGGTTATGAACAGATAATTTCCTGGCGTCTGTTAAAAACCACCTTCATTATTGTTCTTCCCGAACAATAAAAAGCGTTTCATCCGATCCCGTATATAAATGCTAGATGATACGAAAAATGTTAGGCAATGTAAAGATTATGATAAAGTGGAAATCTGAAATTCTGTGTTGTCACCTGACTCGATCCAGATTGAATCTAAGCTTTTGGGAAAAGAACAATATGTAGACCCTTTCTCATAACTATATACGGATGAATGTTTTTGTCGCGTAAGAAAAACGATAAGAATTCCACATTTACCTTTAGAATGTAGGAGAAGGGCATCAACGATCATCGAAAAGTTAACTTTAGAATGTTATGATATCGACAAACTACTCGCAATTATGCAACACATCACAGGCTACCGGCATGTGATAAAAGCAAAATAAAGTTTCAAAAAAAATATTTTTTTTCACCATATATATATTAAAGAGTAAAGGTATAGAACTCCTGGGCTCAGAAATCACACCGGTCATGTTCATCAAGGTCCTGTTGTAACAATTCTGAATTCTTAAAAGCTTGGTCTTATTCGACGCAGAATTAATTTCTCTTTAACCACCATCCACTCTTATATCCATACATTGCTCTGAACTGGAGCAATAAGCCCTTCAAATTACAAAAAGTACAACTAGGCATCGATGTGACCTAAGTTTCTTTTCATTAGCTACAGAGTAAATTTCTTTATTCCTTCGGAATTTCATACACACTCCGGTGTAAATCGAAAGAAAATCTTTGTTTCACTCACCGTCGACGAATCATTCAATTGATGGATAACTAGGGCAATATAAAAATACATCGATTTCATCTCTTTCATTAATGTGTTTAGAATCGCACAAAATAACATTGGGGCAAATCTATAACCAGGCAATACGTTTTAGAAAATGTTTATTATCTAAAACAACTTTAACCTCACCTCCAATCAAAACTTCAAGGAGTTCTTCAATCTTTGCATCCTGCACATTTCCCAGCCCAGCCATATCTATCAGTGTTGGTAGTTTGCAGTCTTTGAGTTCATCGACAATATTTCCCAATGAAACTGCGCAATGCTCGTATCTATACAAAAATAGAATTATAATATACCCTGATGTAGGCTAACTGTATAGCCGAAACGTTAGTAAAGTAAATTAGATAAACACATCTGTTGCTGGCCGTTAGTTCCACTCACATCTTTATTGTTTAAAATAAAATTGTTTCTGTTTTGTTTTAGATGACAATACAATGTATATAGATCAGTCACTAGTGTTATATTTTTCTAAGTTTAGTTTAAGCAGGTCAATTAACCCACCCACTGGCGGTTATTTACTATAGCGGTAAATAAAGAGGATCAGCTTCATGATAACCATTTTCTTAGAACGCAACCCCAAATAATGTGTCCGAGATTACAAGAATAAAAGTTAGAAAAGGATTCCCGAAACAGTGTTCACAAGGTTTTCCCTTATTTGGCCCTGGTGACCTAGTTTTTGACCCAAAATGGCTCAATATCGAACTCGTCCGAGATTTTGTTGATATTAACATTCTGACCCAGTTTTGCTAAAATTGAGCTAAAAATGTGGCCCCTAGTGTGGTCACAACATAAAGTTTGACGACGCACGACGCACACCGCACGACGCCGGACGGAGAGTGA
This sequence comes from Lutraria lutraria, assembly GCA_964023205.1. NCBI lineage: Eukaryota > Metazoa > Mollusca > Bivalvia > Venerida > Mactridae > Lutraria > Lutraria lutraria. Next base: position 17,455,929 of record OZ026843.1, on the reverse strand, counting down.
TCCTAATGGCTCACTTTGTCACTTTGTGACATGTGAGCTAAAAACATGATCTACAAAATGAACAAATAAATCCTACCTATTCAGACTAAGTGTCTTACTGGCTGAAGATCCTTTGCCAACTGGAGCTTGGGGATTGTACTGCTTAGCAATGACCTTGATTATTGTATTAACAAGAGCACTTTTGCCAGCACCAGGCATTCCAAGTAAAAGTATGTTTTCAACATCCTCACTGTCGCCAAGTTTGCATGTATTTGCTATATGTTGTAGTAATTCAGTATTTTCTACTTTTACACTTTCTAGATCATACGATGTCATAATTTCCAGCTACCTTACCGACCTATATGATAATAATACATGCATATTAGTATGTCACCAGTTAACTAATGTATGTAGTACATAAGTACGTTTAACATCTAGTGATGGACCGGCATTTCAATAATTGTCTGCTCGACATTCACTATGTTTAGCGATCATCGACTTCATTTTTCGACAAATGTTGCTTGATTTAAAAATTAAACATAATCGTTTCTCATTCCTTTCAGATTTGATCGATTAACGAAAAAGAATAATTTATATAGTCATTGGTAATACTTTGAATTAAAGTGAATAATACAGTCATGTATTTGTCGTATTTTTGCAGTGATGCAAGTCGATGGGAGTAAACCTTATGTCTATGTGTTTGCGAGCATTCTGTAATCAAAATTATTCCACATTGTTCTCTCAGTTAAACTTGATTTCAATTCACAAATGTACTTAAAAACTGCAGTTTCTGCTGGTCTGTTTAAAGACATTCACTACAGTTTTCACACAAACATATAGGCAGAATGAACACTGATAACAGAATTTTAAAAACTTTGCATGATCATAGCATATGATAAAAAAACTTTTTAAGCGAAAAAATGGGGGTCACGGTTTTCGTTCTTGAATTATCTGCCCTTGAAGTTGAATTATTTATTTATTTTAGGTCATTTCAAGGGCAGATCACTGACAAATAAATCTCAAATATAATAATTTCACTTTTGGTTGATATTTTTCATTTTATCATTATTTGTTATCCTGCAGAAAAGCAAACAGAAACCACATATTATGCCGGCAACAAGGGAAGAAACAACAAAGACACAAGTTTCGCACTTTAATGACACTGAAAGGCCAAGGCTACCTCATCTTTTTACTTTCGGAAACAGTCTGAGAAAGTTCGATTTATTCCCTTCAGAACCCATGCATCTTTTTATTCGATTATAACAATTCTTTTCAAGAACTTACAAAATACGATCGCATTTTAAACTGAAATTCACTTATGGTACCGCAAGTGCTCTGGCAATACTAGTATACAGCCCAACAAATGATAAAACTTTGAACATATATTCTTCGCCACAAGGATAGTTAGTGTGTGCTTTGCCGGTTTACCCCTCCTGGGAATTGAGGGAGGCGAGTTTAGGAGGCCAACGAAATCCTACGGCAAGACAACTTGAGTAGTTTTAGCAACTTACACATATATATGTATAACGTTTGCCAATGTTTAAGGTTGATTATTAAAAAATCAAGACAAAATGTCAAACATAAATTAACATGAAAACATAAGAATTAAACAGCTTTCAAAGGGATCCCGATATCGAATGTGGAAAACTATTAAGTTCATCGTGCGACAGAAATTGATTTATACACAAAGTACACATCATTAGTGATGTTTTTGCTGAAGTGAGATTGTGTCTTTATTGGGCATGAGGACGTGATTAAAGGTAAAAAAGGGTAAAACTTAAACTTCTGGCACCGGTTACGTCACGCTTTGCCACTACACCACTGCCACCACTATAACTCATGTGACGATAGGCTTATCATGTGACCAAGCATGACACATACTTTCGAAACGCCAAGTAAAAAGGTTAAATTGCATATTGCTTTTACTGTGAAGACAGAGAAAGCGGCATTTTAATGTTAGCCATTATAAAGATGGAAAACTCTCCATTTGTTTCGTCTTTAAAATAAGTGATGGATCGAATTATTACGCGCAGTCGTAGAGTTCAGCCATTGTTTACAACAATAAGGTGTTGCAGTGAAAAATATCTTTCGTTTTTTTTACGAATTTTTTTTTTACGCTTAATTTTTACCTTTTTAAACATAATAATTGTATGGAAGAAACGTAAAATGATAGCAACTTTTAAAATACAATATAGAAAGTGGGATCTGACGTGTCGGCCGAATTTACTTGAGCTTTTGCAATCTCTACCCAGAGGTGCCGTTCCCGCCACGTGGATTGGAAAGGAACGACAACTCTGGGTAGAATTTGGTGCTTTTGGTGTTTTTGTACTGATCAAGGGAAGTAACTGCTGCGTTGAGTTTGACTGATATTATGTTATATTAGAAATTTACAACTCGATTTATTCAAAGGAATTACTGTTAAAAAAGCTGAAAACATAGCTATCATAAGTTATACTTTTCTGCTGCAATTAACCGATTAATGGGTGCCAAGTTCACGAATATGACTCATAAATATATAGCCTAATCATGAAGTTTTAAAAGTTTAAAAGCAGAGATGTATAAATTTGTATTATACGTCAGTGGCTAAAGTAAGAAAATATTACAAGAATTCTACATTACCATGAAAATAAGGGATACGTCTAGTCAACACTTCATATATAGTTTTGATCAACAACTTTTGACAACTAAATAAAATAACAAAAGCCTACTTTCGATTTCAAAATTAAAACAAGTTCGTTCATGGAATTCTCAAGAGATTAACGTATAATTGAAATACAAAATCGAAGACTAAAAAATCAATTAAAGTCTACCTTGATAACACCCACGAGATCTCAATTAGGCTCCGTTCTTTCTAAAATTTCAGGAATTTGAAATCGCCAGCTACAAATATGGAAGGCTATAAGTTATAATAAGATCAGTTGAATAGGTAATTTGACACCTCCACAGGTATTGAACATATTATGCAGGTATTTAAAATGATGATACGCATCAGTACACACAATGCGTCATCGTCATGAATTTGTTATTTTTATTTATTTGTCCATTGTTTAACGGCTCTTTCGACAGCTATGATTATTTCAGAGTCGCCCTAGAGAGAAGGGAGATAAGATACAGAAGAACCCTAGAGAGAAAGGAGATAAGATACAGATGAACCCTAGAGAGAAGGGAGATAAGATACAGAAGAACCCTAGAGAGAAGGGAGATAAGATACAGAAGAACCCTAGAGAGAAGGGAGATAAGATACAGAAGAACCCTAGAGAGAAGGGAGATAAGATACAGAAGAACCCTAGAGAGAAGGGAGATAAGATACAGAAGAACCCTAGAGAGAAGGGAGATAAGATACAGAAGAACCCTAGAGAGAAGGGAGATAAGATACAGAAGAACCCTAGAGAGAAGGGAGATAAGATACAGAAGAACCCTAGAGAGAAGGGAGAAAAGATACAGAAGAACCCTAGAGAGAAGGGGGATAAGATACAGAAGAACCGGGCATTTATATCCCTATCCTTTTCAAATATTTTTTCCTGGACCATTATCGTGCCCGGTGTAATGCACCAATACATAGTTCCCATATCTACAATATTTACCTCCCTTGGCAGCCATCTTAGTTGGCAAATTTCTTATATGCTTAATAGAAAAAATAAGAAAATTGGTTATTAAACAATTCAATTTATAAAAGATAACTTTCAAATGAAGTTGTTAAGGCCATACGCACATAAGGTTCAAGAAAATGTAGTTGTCACATATAAATATCCTGTATTTAGAATTATCAAAACAAAAACATAAATATCTTCTATCAATGCTGTTGAATTTGCCAACAAAGATGGCCGCTAAGGGAGGTAAATATTGTAGATGTGGGAACTATGTATACATGCATCGCCACTTTTCCAGTGATTTTCTAGACACATGCAGTACTTGCCTATGTAGTTGGGATGGGGACATTGAAAAAAGCGTCCAAAGAAATCCGAAAGGCGGAGCCAAGAATTGAACCCACGGCCTTTCGTTATGAATTTGTAGTTAATAACAAAGACATAATACACTGTAGTATATATTGTACAGTGTAGATTCTTGAGTGCGAGGGTTTCGTAAATATAAACTACAAGTATAAACACTCAATTATACGTCGTATACGTCTTCAGCAATAACAAAAATTCAATGATTACATAAATAATATTATCCTGTGCATTTATTCATATGTCATTTCAATGTGTATGTTTTGGATGACAAATTGTAGTTAAATATTATGTCGCAAACTATTTCAATACGGAACTCAATGCCGTTTCAAGTCGAAAATTTCAAATAATATTATATTCCCTTTTGTCTAAAAAAGTTATATAAAAATACTATAATTAAGTTTATTGATGAAATAGTAGTCTGCAAGCCTAGGGTCAATATATTGTAATGTATAGGGTCCCTGGCTAGCATTATTAATTCAGTTGCTCACGGAAGATGGGAGTCTAGTACTGGAACTTCACAAGAACGATGGTTTTGTCTGCCTCATATGACTCTGACTGTTGAAAAGGGTTTTAAAACCCGATGAAACAAAAAACAGACGAACAACCTTACTAATTCAGCTTTACGGTTTGTGATATTATATTAAATGAATTCGGAGAGTTCATTCTTCAGCAGGAAGAAGCCAAATAAAGAATTGTCTCGCCGTCACAAACAGTCTACATTGTAATTATTTGGACTAGAAGAATATACATTGTATCACACTGGGTCCATTCTTGTAAATCATTATATCTCTTTTAAACTATATATAATCAGGCGCCAAGAATCAGAAAGGGGAAACTATTAATTACGGCCTGTTTATCCAAATAACTGCTGGGCATCGTTTCACTTGGTTAATCAAATACGTCGTTATTGTGGTCCAAATAGTTTATCTTATTTGTTACATTAGTAATTAGATACACAAATATACTATATTGTATCATGTACATGTATTCATTAATTACACGCACGATAGTCCTCTTCGCGCTGTTTAGCCAATGTGGCCGGTCCCTTGGTTATATCCTTTCTTGGTCCGAACCTCCAGTTTTCTTTCCTCACCTCCCTCTCCACAGAGCTACGCCACGTTTCTTTCGGGCGTCCTATTGAGCGTCATTCGCATGACAACTCTGGGGATGGCTTATTCCTTCATGCGAAGAACACGGTCGATCCAGCAAAACCTTCTTTTGACTTCGATTGAAAAAGGAGTTGTCTTGGTCTTTCGATGGAGCGCCTCGTTGGAGATACATGTACTCCGAGGCACTTTCCTTAGACGACATCTATAACTTGTGGCTAATGGCTTTAGTGACCTCCAAGTACAGCAGAACTTCCAGCATATCACTCTTGAAGATGCATAACTTGTAGACGTTCATATGTTGCGCAAAGCGAGCTGCCAACAGTCGCCACCAAGATTAACTATTTCATTCACCTCTTATATCGCATTATTGTTGGTTGTGAGTGGCTGCTCTGTATTGGTGTTGATTCTCAACATTTTCGTCTTGGGTTCATTTAAGTCCAATATCCTTTCCGAAGTGGTCAAGATTGTTAGTCATCGTCTAAATGTCTTCGCGACATTGGGCCATGAGCGCGATGTCATCCGCAAAATCAAGATCCTCCAGTGCCTCTCTGAAGGTCCATTGAAGTCCCCTGGTAGCACCTTCTGTGGACTTCCTCATCAGCCAGTCTATAAATGGCATCAATTAGTCTTCCTGTTGTTATTTGTATCATCACCAATCAGATGTATACACAAAATATGGTAACATTAAGTCTGCTGTTATTCCTTCCATCTCCTACTTCTTTTCTGTTTCTCAGTTCGTTAGAACAATTTACTTCTTTAACATCGAGTTCCATGCATAATGAAATATTGGTGAATTGTCAATGATAACGCTTAATGTATTATACGAATAGAACGGGATGAGTTGTTGATAATGTGACACAAAGTATCAAACAAAGAAAAAGATTATACGTTGTTGCTAACGTGACACATAGTACCATACAAATAGAAAAAGATTATACGTTGTTGCTAACATGACACAAAGTATCATACACTTGTATAAAATGATGATGAGTTTTCCTAACGTAACACAAAGTTTATACAAAAAAATGAATCTTGTGCACTGTATTTCTCAATATCTATCTAAATATGAAGTTTCAAGTTAATAGCTTTCATAGTCTAAGATTAATGCTCAGGACAAAACGACTATTGCAGCATTGCAGTTATGGAAATTGCATAACTTAACATATAAAATTATCAGAGCAATACAGGAAATAATGCAAAAATCAACGAAAAACATACCACTCCGCTAGGTGGCACCTTTTTGCGGTTTCCATGGAATTATCACTTGAATATATAATATCTGCATTAGCCAATACCTTAAACATTGTTCATGCAAAATTTCTTTATTGTGCGTTGATTTCTAAACAATGCCCACTTTTCAGGAGGAAACCCGCGATCCACCTTAAATACAGGCTTCTAACGTTACATTCACTAACACATAGATTGCCTAATAAACATGAATATTTAATTCAACCCTTTTTTCTGATATACATGTCACATTATGGTTTACATATACAGATAGCTTAATTGGACACAGCAACCCAGGCCAGATTTTTTATGCCATTGGGCAGATTCGGGTTCGAATCCCGAACTGATGTTATTGGGTAACTGTAAACATTTTTGAACATTGGGAACTTAGTTTGTACTGATTGTTTGGGCTAATAATAATTATAACTACATGTATATCTACTTGAGACTAATTAAAATCCCCAACATTTTCTAATTTCACAAAATGTTAATGGATAAATCCCTGTTCTAGACAATGCCTTATTTCATACTTGCTATCACGATTTTTCAAATTCTTATTATGAAATAGGAAACGTACTGTTTACTATGTTCTATTATTTTCAGCGAACTGGAAATGGGCGATACTAACCGGAAGTAGCAGGTGCGCTTTTCTGATCTCCTAAGGAGCTATTCAAGAGCAGATAAACCTCTTTTGTGAAAAGGGCTATAGAACAATACACATTTCTTATCGAACATCTCTCGTACTTGTAATACACCTTTCTGTTGCAAATTAACCGAACTATTGGGTGCCAAATTCACGAATATGACTCATGAATATCCACTAAATTATGAAGTTAAACAAGTTCTGATTAAGACTATCAATTGAAGTAATCAAGTATTACAAGAATTCTACATTACCCTGAAAACATGGGATACGTCTAGTCAACAGATCATAAGGTTTTGATCAACAACTTTGACAACCAAATAAAAGAACAAAATCCTACTTTCGGTTTCAAAATTAAAACAAGCTCGTTAATAAAATTCTCAAGAGATTAACGTTTAATTGAAATATAAAATACACGTATAAACAATCAGTTAAAGTCTACCTTGATTATACCTAGGAAATCCAATGTAGGTTCTTTCTAAAATTTCAGGAATTCGAAAATGCTATCAACAAAAAATGGACGTCGATGTAACAAAATCAGCTTAATAGGTAAATTTGACACGTCAAAACGTATTTAACAAATCGCGCAGGTATTTAAATTGTTGATACGCATCAACTCACACAATGTGTCAACGTCATGAATATTCATCTGCTCGCTATGATCATTTCAGGGCCACCCTACTAGAAAGAGAGGGGAGATAAGACACCGGAACACCGGGCTCTTTCCGAATAGTTTTTGATGATTATTTATCGTGCCCGGTGTAATGCACCTGTACACGCCTCTCCCCTTTATCTGTGATTTTCTAGACACAAGTAGTACTTCACTCGGTAGTTGGGATTGGAACATTGAAAAATCGTCCCTGAGAAATACGACTGGTTGGAGCCGAGAATCAAACTCACGACCTTTCGTTTAGTAGTTGAGTCATGAATTTGTAGGTTATATCAAAGACATATATATACTGTAAAGTATAGGTCCTTGAGCATACGTCTTCGGCAGTAACAAAATTCAATGATAAACATCCTGTACATTTATATTTCATTTCCATGTGTATACAAATGAATTTTCCATGACAAATTGTAGGTAAATATTATGTCGCACAATTCAAATATATTTAGATCAGTTGATTGTGGATATGGCAGTCTGCAAGTCCATGGATACTATATATCATAATTTTAATGGTCCCTGACTAGCCTTACTAAATTCGTTGCTCGCGGAGGATGGGAGTCTAGTACTGGTTCTTACCAGGAACGATGGTTAAGTGAATTGTTCGCCTCGTATGACTCTGACTATTGAACAGGGCTGCAAAACCCGATGTAACAAACAAAAACAGCCTAACTAATTCAGCTTTACGGTTTGTGATATCATAAATGCTTTCGGAGAGTCCATCCTTGAGCGGTTGAGCGGGGAGAAGCTGAATAAAACATTGTCTCGCCGTCACAAATAGTCTACATTGTAATTTGTTGGACTAGAAGAATATATATATAGTATTACACTGGGTCCATTCTTGTAAAACATTATATCTCTTTAAAACGATATAACCAGCCAAGAATCAGATAGGGCATGTTTAACCAAATACAAATGTAACTATTGGTCATCGTTTCACTGGACTAATTAAACAAGACGTTGTTGTGGTCAATGAGCTTATCTAATTAGTTACATCACCAATTAGGTACACGAATATATTGACACATTTAGTCTGCTGTTGTTTGTTACATCACAATATAGGTACACGTACATTATTAAATGGTATAGTTTTGTCTGCTGTTTTTTGTTACATCATCAATTAGATACACTGATAGATATACTAATGTGTTGTTAGTTTCATCACCAAAGAAGTGCACAAATACTAGTATGTTTTATCATTTACGAGGATCGGCTTTTATTAAAATATTAATAAATATTGTTTAACAAAAATATTGGTAAATAGTATCATTTAGTCTGTTTATATTTCTTAAATCACCAGTTAGATACACGAAATATATGGTCTCATAATATTTAGTCTGCCAGCTAACTAATTTGACACAGACAAAATATTAAAGAGGCGAAGGCATTAGAGAGTGGTATTTTATTAGAAAACAGCATTTTATAAATAAGTAAAAGATTCAACAAATAGAAAAGCAAAAATGATATCGACAGAACATGCCCAATAAATAGAAAACAATAGATCTTAAGAAGTTTATGGAATTTTACTAGAGGGCCATGGTAGCCCTATAATCGCTCAGCAGAAAAAAGACCCATGAAGAAGAATAGTTTCCATTTTAGCTCACCAGAGCAATGTGCTCAAGATGAGCTTTTGTTCGTCGTGCTGTGGCGTCCATATTTACTTAAAACAACATCTTCAACTACACCACAATGCCAATTGAAACCAAACTTAGCTTGAATGATCCGTGGGTTGTCCGCTTTCAAAGTTGTTCAAACATTTAATTTCATTAAAAACTCTGGATAAACTCTGGCAACCATAAGAAAAACAAATATTGTCCGAAACTGCAGGGCATAGAGCTGAGATATTTAGTATGTAGCATTCCCTTACTGAAGTCTACAAAATTTGTTCAAATTATTCCCCTGGGGTAACTTGATTTTACGTAATAGGAAAATATGTAGGAATTAAAAAAAATATTTTTGTCAAAAACTACAAAACCTAGAGTTTTGATTTTTGGTGTGACTAGTAGCAGACATGGGGTAATCATAATTGTTAATCATCATGATTATTAATCGATTACTTATATTCATTAATCATGCATTAATCATTAATCACTGCTGTTTTTGGTTACTTTAATAATAATTTAATCGATTACTGCTAAAAAAGGCAATAATCATGATTATTTTATGATTACTTTATGATTACTTTTAACTAAAAAGCAGTAAGGATCCAATTAGTTATTGGCTAAAATACAAAATTCTATGATGACAGTTGACAAATTTATTACCCCAGATAATTGCCAACTTCACACCTGCTAATTGCTCATTTTGTGTAATAGGTCTCTGTCTGAGGGGTATTAGAAGCTTAAGGATTAAGTCAATACAAAGGAGCTATTGTATTGATGATCTGTATGAATGCAAAAAAGAAGTATTTTTACTCCAAGAGATGGAAGGTGGGTATAAAAACAATGAAGTCGTGAAAGTGTCAAAAGATGAAGCAATAGCATTATATCAGATTGACCCAACAGTATGCATCCTCTTATATATGTTGTAAAAGAGAATGCGAACCACATATCGGAAAGTACTTATTTTCTATATGGCATCCAAGTGGGTAAAATGACTTTATAAAAATTACATCATATATATATACATCAAAATAGAATAAAAAATAAGAATTAGTACATTTAAATAAAAATATTTAAAACTATAATTAAATACAGCTATGAAGATTTTAAAATAGCTGTCAGATATATATACATGTATCTACACTTAAAATAGTATCATCAAATAAATGTATGCTATTAAAAAAGAAATAGAAATACAAAAAAATTAGCGTATTGTACATGTATTACAGTTTAGAATCTTTTTTTAGATCACCATAATAATATTGTATTGGATTTGTATTGTTGTTAAAAACTGTTAAAAATAGACACATATGCAAGCTTTTTCTAAAAAATAGCCTATATATTATGTTAAATAAAAAAATAGATTTTCATGAAGGCAATTAAATAAAGATAGTTTTATTGTTAAAGATAAAGCAAGGTTGTCTAATCCGGGCAGTAATACTCCTTGAAATGAAGTTTCATTTCGTTTTCGCAGAAACTAATTGCAACAAGGACTCTCTGATTATACACAAAACCTGATACATGTATGTCATTTCTTCTTTTCCTTGGTAATTACATATTAAGGTCTTGAATAATCTGACAACTTCAATCTTAATGTTTGTATTAAGTTAAATAAAAATGTATTTGCATGCATTTCTGTGAGAACGTGATGGGTGTATGCGTGTGCGTGTCAGTGTGTGTGTGTGTGTACATTTAGAAGTACATGAATCAATGTGTACTTGCCTATTGATGCTTGTTAGGTCATTCCATTTGTCATGTTATTATCATGTCTCATTGTACATTCATAAAATGGAGGAATAAAAGCTAAATAATAACATACGGGGATTCACAGTGGCGAGGGTATTTATAAACTCAATATAGTAGTAGTAGTGTCAAAATTGATTTCATGAGTTTCAGTGAAATCATGTCAACCATTGTACTTAATATAACATTGTATATGCACAAGTCTTTATTTCACAGCTTGTTTTACAATGGTATCAAGGGTTAGAGAATGTTTTATTTTCACTGATAAATTTGAATCAGGACCAGTGAAAGCCCAGTGCAAACATTGTTATTCTACCATTTCTGAAAGTTCTGTTTAACTGTGTCTTAATATGCTCATCTTATTGGCAAGTAGTCTATGTTTTATAGTAATTATACAAAAGTCACATAAAATTGATAAGAAAGGCATCCAAGCAGGTACCTAAATTGTAGTGTTTTAAAGAAACACTGGTTAATATCACTGAAAAGTCAAAAGCCCAAATTTACATAAATGCTTCAAATTAATCGATTACTTTGGTTGTGATTACCAATTATTAATCGATTACTGAACAGAAACCATTAATCATTATTTTAATCGATTACTGAAAAAGGAGTAATAATCATTAATTTAATCGATTACTTTTTCAAATAATTGACCCCATGTCTGTCTAGTAGACCTCTAGGCCTACCAAGTTTTTCAAGCTATTGCCATAGGGTCGAAATTGGCCCCGTCCCGGGGGTCGCTTGATTTATATAGACTTATATAGGAAAATTAAATCTTCTCCGAAAACGCAAGGCCTAGAGTTTAGATATTTTGTATGTGGTATTGCAATTGTCTATTGGACCTCTACCAAGTTTGTTAAAATTATCGCCCTGGGGTCATGAATAATTCGCCCTGCCCCGGGCTTTATTCTATTTAATATAGTAAATTAAATCTTATTTACGAATGTCCGAAACCACAAGGCCTAGAGGTAAGATATTTGGTGTGTAACATTGTGTAGTTGACCTCTACCAAGTTTGTTCAAATTACTGACCTAGGTTCAAAATAAGCCACGACCCGACCGTCACTTGAATTATATAGGCTTATATAGGAAAATTAAAAAAAAACTCTCCGAAACGACAAGGCATAGAGCTAAGATATTTTGTATGTAGTATTGTCTAGCAGACCACTACCAAGTTTGTTCAAATTATGGCCCTATGGTCAAAACTGGCACCGCCCCAGGGTTTACCCTATTTTATATTGGAAAATAAAAAAATCTTCTTGTTCAAAACCACAAGGCCTAAAGCTTAGATATTTTGTATGTAGTATTGTCTGTCAGACATCTAAACAGTTTGTTCAAATTATGGCACCGGGTTCAAAATTGGCCCTGCCCAAGGGTTCACTTGATTTTACATTGGCTCATATAGAAAAGTGGAACATGTTCTTTTCTGAAGATCTTTTTTCTGGTAAACGGTTATAGGGCCATATGGTCCTCTAGTTTCCCCTATATGAGCATATTTAAAATCAAATAACCACCACAGCAGGGCCAAATATAAATAATATGAACAAACAAAGCTACATCCGAAACATCTAAGCTCTAGGAATTGTTATTTCTGACAAGAAGAGTTTTTATTTTTTTGTACACAAGCCTATGTAGAATCAAATAGACCCCTTGGGCGGAGCCAATTTTGACCAAACTTGATAGAAGTGCACTGGGCAATGCTACACATCAAGTAGCTAAGCTCTATGCATTGGGGACCACCAACGGACCATACCAGAATGTTTAGTGGCAACTGGCACAATGATAAAGGAGAAAGTAAATATAGACACCACTTCACGACGCACAACGGACGATGGATGCAAGGCGATCACAAAAGCTCACCATGAGTACTCTGGTGAGCTAAAAATGCAATATAAGCATCTGATGATATAAAAGAATGTTGCTAAATTAAAGAACTATTTATTACATGCATTAATCTCCTTATTATCACTCAGTTCCTAGATGAAGTTACTATTTTGATGAGTATGTATATACATGTCATGTTTGCTTTTTGTTAAAGAACCATTCTTATGTAGAATTGCCAATTAGTGTCGCCAGGCTTTAAGCAAGTATTTCACATTAATAAAACAATTATATATATATATATATATCCAATGTTTTCTATAATAAAAGAATGGTCTTTTTGGATATTAAGAAAGCATGGTTTTCTGTATTTCTAATTTCTAATACTTGAACGAAAAATTTACCACTTGAATAGCACAAGGGGTCAGACATGGGTAATCATAATCGTTAATCATCATGATTATTAATCGATTACTTTTTTCATTATAATGCATTAATCATTTTACTTAAATCGTAATTTAATCGATTACTGCTAAAAAGGCCAATACTCATGATTATTTTATGATTACTTTATGATTAGTTTTGACCAAAAAGCGGACCAATGATCCAATTTGTTATTGGCTTAAGTACAAAAGTCCATGATGATAGTTGACAAATTTATTATCCCAGACAATTGTCAACTTCACACCTGCTAATTGCTAACCTTGTGCAATAGGTGTCTACCTAAAGGGGTATTAGAAGTTTACGGATTAAGTAAATACAAAGGAGTTATAGTATTGATGATTTGCATGAATGCAAAAATAAGTATTTTTACTCCAACAGATTTGTAGGTGGGTATAAAAACAGTGAAGTAATCAAAGTGTCATAAATCAAAATAGAATAAAAAAAAAATAAGTACAGTTGAAACGCGATAGTTCAAAATGCCACGGGAACGTCCGAAAATTTCGAACTATCGCAATTTTCGAACTATCGCATCTAAACAAAACATTTCTATCCATACATAGGTGGGGTACAACCGCCGTGTACATGTCATTTAATATAAATGACGAGATCAATATAATATAGTAAACAAAACATTTCTATCCATACATAGGTGGGGTACAACCGCCCACAATAAAACAATACAAATACAATAATATATTCAAAACTATTGTACAAAGGGTGGTGGATGGGGAAAGCGGAGGAATAACGACAGTATTTTTGGCTTGGAGCTACGGCTCCAAGCCTTACTATTGTTTTCAGTTGCAGTTGTTCCCTAGATGCTGGTAGCTGTAATGCGAAAGCTGGGTACAAGTGTGCAAAAATGTTAGGAGTCCGGCGATTGGTTGCCAGCTATATGTTAACAGTCCGGTGATTGGTTTATACTAACAGTGTGACTCGGTAAATCATGTGACTTCAGTGTAAACAACATGGCGGTACCAATAATACAAGTCGCGGTAGACATTATAAAAATCGTAAACTTGGAAGAAATAAAATATCAATCACTCTGAAATTGATCGCAATTATTGTGTCAGATCAGTGTGTGTGGCGTATTTTTATGTTAACTCGAAGTGTGACGTGATTACGTCATAACATTAAATAAACCGTGTCGGTGGCAAGCTGGTTGAAACTAACTCTCGGGCAACTGTGTCAGCGGATTATTGAACTCAGTGCTTTGTTGAATCAGCTGACAGTGTGATCACACTGTCGACTTGATCCCATCCACCTCACCTGTTACAACTATGAACATTAATACGGAGACTTGGTGGATTATGTACGTACGATGTGTGGAACGGTGAACTATACGGAAAGACTTGCAAACAAAGATGTCAAGAGTGCCGATATTTTCGGTTAATACGAGTACATTACTGGAAACTGGCAGTGGTAAATTATTGATATATAATTTACATGCATACTTCCTTATATTTTACCCTCTTACAGGATACAGCCATAACATATTGACACATTGAATGAAAGGTTTTTGAATTGCTACGTGTTCTTAATTGGTAAATTAAACTAATCAATTTATTCTGATCATCAAATTTAGTCAAGAATGATACTTACAAACCAACTTTGTAAGACACTGTAAAACAGCAAACCCCAAATATACATTAAATATTAACATGACACTGGTTGACAAAAGTCAAGATAGGTTATCAATATTTCATTAGTTCTCAATTACTCTTTGAATGATGTTATATATTTTTTGACAGTGTATGGGTTTATGAAGTGTCATTTCTATACATTTTTCACAGATAATGCAGAAATCGATGGATGGATTGATGAGAGAACTTGGCGTGGCATCAATGCCAGATGCATCTTCACATACTAGGTGAGAGATATATTCTGTATTTTTAATACCCATTTTGTACGACTCATGATTCTTACACATCATGAATTAAACTGACATTGCAATAAGTACTACTGCAAATATTGTTATCTGTTTTACTGTAAAATTTGATCAATTTGTAATTCCAGTATTTATCCTCTGACATTTTAATAAACAGAAGATACATATTGAATTGTTTTCAGTATTTACTGTCAAGACATACTGTCATAATCATAATATATCAGTTACTACTTAGTTAAGTTAGTATGATACTGCAGTCTGTGTTTCAGTATAAATGAAGCTTATTGAATTATTGGTACATAATAATAATTTGTATGTGTTACTGTATCTGCTTTTTACTTTATTAGACAGATACTACAAAAATGAGATTGCCCTAATGATGATAGTGATGATGATTCAGTCCATTTAAACTTGACTCCTGAGTCCCACTCAAGGTAGACACATTTTGTTGACATATATTTTGATAATACAGTACAACCTCTGCAGACCAACACCCTGTGGGAGCTGCAAATATTGCCTGTTGTTTAGAGATTGGTGCTCTACCAATGTTAAGTTTAGAGTAAATATATCAGTTTAGGGAAACGTTGAAGGTATTGTTATAGAGAGATTGTTGCTTTACAGAGGGCCACTGTGGAGAGGTTTTACTGTATAACTGGATGAAATCCTCGAAACATCTGTATCATACCTTTTTCAAGAGCATCATCAGTTCAAAACAATACTTTGATTTATTTCTTCATCAGCAATACTTCTGTTCAATTATGATAATTGTGATTATCATCTAAATACATGTGTTGTAACAAATATATTGTGGAAATCTTGTCAGCTCTCTAATGAAAACAGTAAACAAACCTCTCAGAGTCATGATCAAGGAATCTTCACTAAACTTTAAAGGATATTATTTTCTTTTAACACATATAGCATGTGCATGATTTTCAGTGAAAATATCCTGTCACTCTGGAGTTCTGCTGTTCGTTATACATATCATATTTGTAAGAGAGGTATTTTGAGACACTAGACCTACTATTACTGTGATTTTTGTGATTGAAATATTATTGTACAAAAATTGAAATCTAGAACACCTTTGTTTATAATTTCAGTTTGCAGGGGCATACGCTACATATTAGACAGATTTCAGCATGTGACAATTCTGGAAAAACAGATTTTATGAAGAAACAAGATGTGAAATGTTTGGTTTAGAAACCTGTTTTTTTCTGGGTACACTGACTTTTTGAAAAAAATATTTCTGTAAATGTTCTTAAAATTTAAGATACAAATTCCTTTTGGTGTTAGTCAATATAAACCAATGACTTGTGAATGCTCAAAATATGTGTTAAAGACATTATTTATCTCAGATACTTGCAAGGTTGATATCTATTTTTGTGTGATTTCTTTTTATTCTTTTGCTATCATAAACTGTCAATTATAAAAAATCTTCGGACATTTTGCTATGACACATTGAAATTGTATTTGTTCTTCTACTATAATCTTTAGGAAAAATTGTAACTATTTTATATATTGTTTAAAACCACATAGTCTGTGTTGTAAAATGTTCTATATTATATGATATTAATATAATACTTGCATTCCATATTATTATTGTTGAACATACTATGGTCCATGGACTAAATTACTTGTTTGACGTGTTTCGATAAGCATCTGTTTCACATTTTTCTCAAAGGCATTTTACAATTAATTTAAATTTTATTGTTTTCATTGTTTAGAATGTTTTCCTTTCAACGTAAGTATTGTTAATACTTACGATAAAGAATGGTCATTTGTAAAGAAAAAATGTAAACGTAGTTGTGATCATGATGTTTTAGTAATAAAAGTTTTTATTTCTGTTATGTTGTGTTAATCTTCATATTTCTCAAATTCATAAAAGGTAAATCTTCTCAAATTCCATGTATTTAGTAGCTAATTGTTGAAGTTAGATAATATGTCAATGGATTTTGTGTACCTATGATACCTTTTAAGAAATCAAGATTTGAAATCTGCTATAGACATAAAAAAATTGGCATTTTTAGCTCATATGTCACAAAGTGACAGGGTGAGCTTTTGTGATCAGTCTTCCTCTGGTGTCGTGCATAGTCAAACTTTTACCTTGTGAACACACTAGGGGCCACATTTTTAACTCAATTTTTGCAAAACTGGGTCAGAAAGTTAATATCAACAAAATCTCTAACGAATTCGATATTGGGCCATTTGGGGTCAAAAACTAGGTTACCAGGACCAAATGAGGGAAAACCTTGTGAACACTTTGGAAATCATTGTTTAGATTGGATCTTCATGAAACTTTGTCAGTATGTTTATTTCAATAAAATGCACGTCAATTCGATAATAGTTCATTTCCGGTCAAAAACTAGGTCACTAGGGCAAATTGCTGAAAACCCTTGTGAACATTCTAGAAGTCATTGTTTTGATTGGATCATAATGAAACCTTATCAGAATGTTTGTCTTTATAATATCTTGAACACTTTCGAACATGGGTTATCTGGGGGTAAAAACTAGGTTCCTGGGTCAAATCTTATGAAATACCATGTTAACATTGTAAATTTCACAGTTGGATTTTTAGCTCACATGTCACAAAGTGACAAAGTGAGCTATTAGGATCACTCTCCGTCCGGCGTCCGGCATCGTCAAACTTTATGTTGTGACCACATTAGGGGCCACATTTTTGGCTCAATTTTAGCAAAACTGGGTCAGAACGTTAATATCAACAAAATCTCGGAATAGTTCGATATTGGGCCATTTGGGGTCAAAAACTAGGTCACCAGGACCAAATAAGAGAAAACCTTGTGAACACTTTAGAAATCAATGTTTTGACTGTATCTTCATGAAACTTTGTCAGAATGTTTATTTTAATAATATGTAGGTCAAGTTTGAAAATGGGTAATTTTTGTAGTAAAATTAGGTCACTAGGGCAAATTGCTGGAAAACCTTGTGAACACTCTAGAAGTCACTGTTTTGATTGGATGATCATGAAACCTTGTCAGAATGTTTGTCTTCATAATATCTTAGACGAGTTCGAACATGGGTCATCTTGGGTCAAAAACTAGGTCGCTATGTCAAATCTTATGAAAAACCATGTTAACACTGTAGATTTCACAGTTATTATTGGATCTTCACCAAACTTTGTCAAATCGTTTGTTTTTTATGATATAACGGTCAAGTATAAATATGGGTCATCTGGGGTCAATAACTAGGTCACCAGGTCAAATCTTAGGAAAACTTTGTTAACACTGTAGATGTCACAGTTTTAATTGGATCTTCACAAAACCTTGTCAAAATGTTTGTCTTAATGATATTAAGGACAAGTTCAAATATGGGTCACCTAGGGTCAAAAGATCAAAATCAAAATCTGTAGCAGAATCTAAAAATAGATTTCATGGTTTCCCCTATCACAACCAAAGAAAAAGTTCTTCACTAAACGCCAAAAAATAGTTCCAAGGAGATGACGGTAATCGGTCATATCTGGTTCACACTATCCGTATAAACATGTAAATAAATTACTGTTATTTTCAGTGATAAATAACAAACCAATTGACCACGGTCGTGGCTGTGTGTGTGGCACTCTGTTGCTGTTGTCTAACCTCAGGATCAAACCAAATAGTCAAAGGTTTTTGACGATGATACGTATGCATTTCATTGCAGTTCCCCGATAAAGCCACTTGTTTTTTAAAAGCTAACTGAGTCGCGTTAGTTTTCCTATATAACGCACATATTTTCACAATTGTAGTAAAATCTGTCAACATGACCAAAAAAAAAAAATACATTCAACGGGCGAAAGGTATAAAATATTTGGCCGATGTATCAGAATGCCTGATGACTTCGAAAGAGGACAATTCCATAACTAAAATGGTCAGCAAGACGAAATAAACAAGACCGATTTATTTATGGTATCGGCAACAAACAGCCAAGCCTTTCCTTTTTAAAAGGAAACTTTATTATGCTTCTTTGTGTTTGTAAACAATGGCGACGGTCAATGATCACGTGATCAAGGCACGCAGCGTCCCGCGGGAAAAATTTAGGTAACAGACTACTAAATGTTTAGGTCATAGTTCAATAAAATATTTCTATGACCTATCTGAAGTGTAAAGGAACCCTTGAAAAATGAGACCCAAATTTATTTATCTACGCTAAATATTATTTGATACCTACATTATGTATTGCCGTTAAAAATTGTAAAAAATAGACACACATACAAACTGAGAATCTGAGAATATTTATATAGGCCTTTTTTCTAATAAATAATATTCATGGTTGCTTACCTACGGACAACATTTTCTGGGGTTACACATTATGATATACACAGTGAACTATTTAACTTACTTATGTTACAATGTAATCTATGGGACATTCTTTTCTAATTTACAAATTTGTTTTGCAACATTAAATTTTCCTTTATCTTTTAACAAGAAAATGGTTGGGTTCTTGTGTGGATACATCGAATGTGTTTTACACGTGATTGGTGCATTTTACTCGTAGATTAATCTAACTATCTTAATGTTAGGAAGCAGGTACTTCATAATAAACTTATTTATGAAACATTGTTTGACTTACTTTATAATATTTCAAGAGAAAAATTGCCAGTATACTTAAAAACTCGTTTGATTCATACAATTTCATATCAAGACTTACAAAAAACATCGAATTTATATTGATACTGATCAATACTAAGCATTTTATTGGCCTCAAGGAAGGATACTGCACTTGTAAATATTCTCGTTTAGGATCGGTGAAATAAATAAAGGCGCTAGAGTGTAAACAAGCTAAAATATAGCAAATTGTCTAAGTCAAGGGCCCATAACTCTTAAAGTTCCGGTCCGATTCCACCCATAATTGAATTTGTCCAAGATCTTTTGGTTATACACATTTACTGAAAATATTATTGGGATTGGTGAATAAATGAAGGCGCTAGAGTGTAAACAAGCTAAATATAGCAAATTTATAAAGTCAAGGGCCCATATTTCTAGAAGTTATAATCCGATTTTGCAATAATCGATCTTAGCCAAGACATTGTGGCCATATACATTGTGAACAAGTTTGATGACGGTTGTTTAAGAACTGTGGATGCTAGAGTGTAAACAAACTAACTGTGGACGGACGACATTCATCGATCCTAAAAGCTCACCTGATTCTATCAGGTGAGCTAAAAATATTCTTCCGGTTGCTATGGCAACCAGAGTTCTGCATGGAATAGAATTCTTTAAACAGCTTTGGTAGAGCTTCAAGCAAGGAACACACCTGTAAGGTTTTGATGAAATTGATCCAGTGGTTTTGGAGAAGATGCTGTTTAAAAAAATTATTGACGACGGACAAAGCTTGATCCTAAAAACTCACATAGGCACTCTTGTGTCAGGTGAGCTAAAAAAATTGATGAGTTGTTGCTAACGTGACACATAGAATGGGATAATGTTAATGTAACTTAATGACATTCCGTCAAAACTCAAACAAAACGGTTCTTCCTTTCATGAATGTAAGTATCTTTGATATATAAATATTGTAATTTTATTTGTCAAATTGATAATATGAATAACAGTTAATTCACTGTACTTCTCAATGAGATATATCCAAATATGAAGTTTATAACTAGAACTATCACTAAAGGTGATGAATGCCCCCAGATGCCACCTTGACACAGTTATTGTTACATTTTACAAAGGTTAATATAATTTTTTTCAATACCTGCAAATTGTTGCTTAGAAATATCCTGACCAATTTCTAAATATTCATTATATAAAAAATAACAAAGGGTCATTGCTCATTAAAATTTACTTAGACAAACCTATTGTGGACATGCACAACTTGGCAAACAACTTATCACTTCTAAGGAGTTTCACTGAATTCCTGCATGTAGTTACAGAGAAATAGTTTGGACAAAATTTCCCAATTTTATAAAACAAAGGGCCATAACTCAGTGAAAATTAATACATACAAAACCTGGTTATTGAATGCACAACTTGGCTTACTTTTTATAACTTCTGTGAAATTTCCTTGAATTCCTACGCGCAGCTGCTGAGATATTGTGTATACACTGTATAAAAACAACAAAGGGCCATAACTCAGTGAAAATTTAACAAAACAAGACAAGCTTTATGCATGCACAACAAGGCTAACTACTTATCACTTCTGTGAAGTTTCATTGAATTCATGTAGGTAGTTAATGAGAAATAGTCGGGCCAAAATTTGCCTATTGTATATACTGTAGAAAAAACAAAAATGCTTTAATAGACCTACTATTGATCACTTCAGTGAATTTTCATTGAAATTCTGTAAGTAGTTGCTGAGAGGTTGTCCAGACAAAACTTGCCTATTGTATATACTGTATAAATAAACAAAGGGGTATAACTCAGTGAAAATTAATCCAAACAAAAAACTATGTAAGCATGCACAACAAGACCTACTACCGATCACTTCTGTGAAGTTTCGTTGAAATCCTGTCAGTAGTTGCTGAGAGGTTGTCCAGACAAAACTTGCCTATTGTATATACTGTATAAAAAACAAAGGGGTATAACTCAGTGAAAATTAATCCAAACGAAAAACTATTTAAGCATGCACAACAAGACCTACTACTGATCACTTCAGTGAATAATCATTGAAATCCTGTCAGTAGTTGCTGAGAAATTGTCCGGACAAAATTTGCCTATTGTATATACTGTATAAAATCAAAGCTCTGAAGGTTCTGATGTTGTTCGGAACTACAAATCAGTCAAAAGTTGATTTCTATGTAGGGTGAGTTTTGGAAAACGTACGATAGTTCGCGCATGAATTTAATACAGACATAAGTACTACGAACGCTTTTCTACACCCGCTATGCAGTTGTTACAGTTGTTCCCGTTCCATGTGCTTTCAGTACCTTGATTTATGTTTCCCATCTGATCACCAAAAGTAGTTCCGCAATTAGCATTATATTATATATATAGTTTACATTACCTGCCTCTTTGAATACTCAACTTATGCAGAATGTAATATATCATATATGAAGACATGCTCGAAGAAAAAGGTTAAACGTTATAAGCATTAAATCAATCGATTGAAACTTCCCGATGAATCACTTTTTTAAATATCTGGCTGACTCACCGTTATAATCGCATCGCCCATGAATTATATGATGACTCTACGTTTAAATTAGAAGCTAGGAACCAGACTAAATTAACATATACAACACTGGAATTATGACGTCATCCTTCGTTGAAATGTGTGTACTGATGGTAATTATTGTAGTAACCCGAGGGAGAGGATTACTTTTTACGACTGATTTGTATGGCTCGTTTACGATATTGCTTAGCCATATAATTTTGACTTAAATGCACGTAATATTTGAATTTGTATTTAGCCATTGAATTGAGATATCGGAACTATATTCTTAGGCGGAAGCTAGGTTAGTGGAAGCTGTTCGGTATGCAGGAAAAGTGAAAACTGAGCGATTTTTGAAATACGGTAATAACTTTATTGTTCGTACCGAACAACAAAAACAAAGGGCTATAACTCAGTGAAAATTAATCCAAACGAAATTATTTAAGCATGCACAACTTGACCTCCTATTGATCACTTCTGTAAAGTTTCATTCGTAATCCTGTATGTCGTTGCTGAGAAATTGTCCGGACAAAATTGTGTCTACAGACGCACGGACCGACCGGCCGACTGACTGTCAAGCGTGAATCCAATACAGCCCCCAAATATTTCATATCTGGGGGTATAATGATACCTTAATTAATACTTTCGTAGTTATGCTCTGAACCAAAAAATACTACGGACAGAAGGATGGGTATTGACAGACAAAGCAGCAAGTATATGTCCTCCTTTAGGGAGTATAAAAACGGGAAGATGTCCCTTGCTTAAAATCGGTAGAGGTGCAGTGCTGTTATCACTAACTACAAGAGAAGGTATGACTTGTGAGTACCACAGACCTTCCCCAATATGATTATGAAAAAGTTGTCTGTGAAGCAAAGTTGAAATAAAACACTTATGTGGAACGCCATTCTGTTTTTGAGAGAAAACAATAAAATCCGACTATTCAAGCCTTCGATAATTGTAATCTTCAGAACATCTGACAAGGTCATTTGCATTCTATGGTATAACATTATTTTCAGTCACAAATATAATGAGTGACACAACATGCATCAAATTATCCAGTTAAGGTGTAATAACCCTAAGCCAAACCCTAACCCCGTAAGCACCCTCTAGACAGGCACACGGACGAAAGGACAGACAGAGGGCAAACCTATAGTCTCCTCTGGTGTAAACACCGGTAGGGGACTATCAAACACTTGCGAATAAAGACAACCATGTGGACAAAGGTCATTTTTAGAACACATTTATCGATATATAACAGACTAAGTATATCTCTAAATAAAAACCAATTTTTCTTTATCTTGGTTGAATTTTATGTACAGGTTTGACTGACAACAAACCAAGTAAATGTATTACGATTCTCAACGTGGCTTTTAAGGCCTAGTCTTGTTATTTATGGACACCGGTCATAGTAAATAAAAGCAAACTTAAAGTCAAAGAACAAATTATCTCTTGTGAAGTAAGTATATGGTTGTATTTCACTATTGAAGCACACTAAGCTATAAGGATAGACCTATATGAAAGCACTCCATACAAGCAACACGAGGACATGATGAAACAAGCATATAGAAAGTGTAACCCTTCTATGCTAAATACATATATTTATCTGTTAAATTGTCTATATCCATACAGTATAAAATACAATTTCATAATATACTAGCATTACTAGCATTGATGATCTTACGAGATCAATAAAACTACAATATACATTCTGTAATAATAGGGTGCAAGAAAACTTATTTGGGAAGTGTATTATCAAACATTTGAAAACGATCACGCATTTCATGGTATATTAAGCCCATTATTTTCTAGGAGGGGTATACATTTAGCCCATTTTCTTGGAGGGGATATATTAAGCCCATTTTCTAGGAGTGGACATATTAAGACTATGTAATCCATACAGCCTTTCCACGGCTCAATAAATCATTTTCAGGCTATGACAACAATTTCAACATTAATTACATCATTATTTTAGTGTACATTCAAACAGGATGTCATCAAAATGATATAGTTAATTCACATTTAAATCTTAACTTTTAACTACCCCATGTGCATATATACAAGAGAAAATAATCATAAAAGCTCTTCAAATTAAGTATATAATAATTTATAAAAACAAGAGGGTCATGATGGCCCTATATCGCCCACCAGGTAAAAAGACACTAAGAGAAAATTATCATGAGCCTTTATAAAATTAACTGAATGGGGGGGGGCAGGGCCAATTTTGCCCCTAGGACAATAGTTTAATGTCCGCCAGACAATGCTACATACCAAATATGTAAACTCTAGGCCTTGATGTCTTGGACAAGAAGATATTTTCAATTTTCCTATATAAGCCTATATGAATCAAGGGTCCCTTGGGGCGGGGCCAATTTGGACCATAAGGCAATAATTTGAACAAACTTGGTCCACTAGACAATGCTACACACCAAATATCTAAACTCTAGGCATTGTAGTTTCTGACAAGAATATTTTTAAAATTTCCCCATATAAGACTATGTAAAATCAAGTGACCCCTGGGGCGGGGCCTATTTTGACCCTAGGGCAATAATTTGAACAAACTTAGTAGAGGTCCACTAGACAATGATACATACCAAATATCTTAGCTCTAGGCCTTGTGGTTTTGTACAAGAAGATTTTTTTATTTTTCTAATATACAATGTACAATGTAAGATAGAGTAAACCCTGGGGCTGGGCCAATTTTGATCCCGGGCCATAATTTGAACAAACTTGTGATTTTGGAGAAGATTTTTTTAATTTTCCTATATAAGCCTATGTTAATCATGTGACTCCCGGGGCGGGGCCTATTTTGACCCTGCAGCTGTAATTTGAACAAACTTGGTAGAGGTCCACTAGACAATGATACATAGTTTTTACATACCAAATATCTAAGCTCTAGGCCTTGTGGTTTTGGAGAATAAGATTGTTTAAATTTTCCTACATAAGCCTATATAAATCAAGTGACCCCCGGGCCGGAGCCTTTTTTTACCCTAGGGCAATAATTTGAACAAACTTGGTAGAGGTCCACTAAAAAAATCCTCCTGGTTTCCATAGCGCCAGAATTCTGCATGGAATGGAATTCTTTGAACAACTTTGGTAGAGCTTCAAGCAAGGAAGACACCTGTGAAGTTTGGTTGAAATTGACCAAGTGGTTTAGGAGGAGATGCTGTTTAAAGAAATTGTTGACGACGGACAGACTGACTGCTGAACGACGACGGACATAGCTTGATCGTAAAAAACTCACCTTGGCACTCTGTACCAGGTGAGCTAAAAAAGGGCAAGCTTAAAGGGGCATACCCTACAACTTGGTGCGTCTAGAATCATAGAAAATAATGATAAATTAGAAGCCTGTTAAGAAAAAAATTCCTTCAATTAAACCATAAAAATCACAAAAATTTATATCCTCGACACATGTTGGGTTTAAGACATCTTTGTTTTAGTCAATATCAGTGCTGAGCATGTTCGCAGAGTGCCGTAAATGATCCAAGAAATATGTCAACATTCAGACAAATTTGAAATCTAGCTCTTCTTTGCAGTGTGCATGCCCATAAGTTCCCAAAAAATATCGGAAAATCTTCGGAAGTGATTTATTATTTAACTGTGATTTTTAGCTGCAAGTACAAGCCCTTTCACAACACAAGTTCTTCTTGCAACTATCAATTATATATTATTTTACATACATCTGGCACATTTATTAAACTTTCACAGAATATTTGTCAGTTGCAGGATATGCCTCTTAAAGTGGTTGTATGATAAATAAACAATAAATCCAATAATTAGAGTATATAACTATAGTACAATACACACAAAGCATATTGATCATATCAATTTTAGGCAAAGACTATTCTAGAGAAAAGCAAGTTGTTTTAAAAACAATAACAAATTAGTACAAAATAATGTTTCAAACACTAACAGATCAATTAACAACACCATTTTCAACCATTTACTTACACCTTAGATATCTTACAAATACATGTGTGACAATAGGTGAAGTGTATCTAGATGTCAGTCCTTCATTGATTTGTATTTGATTTTAACATGCGTATTACTATAAGAGCTAATATTCACATTTTACAAACAATTTCTCAAGTTTTAATTGGTAACTTAAACCTAATCATAAATCATGTTTGTTATAAACAAATGTAAAGACACAACTGTCACAATGATACAACTGTCATTATAATGCCGCATAATATTACACTGGTTTGGTAAGCATCATCCCTAACATTATAGCAACCACTGCTATAAGAATGCAAATTAACACATAGTGCCAAGAACCGTTGTTTTCCTTCCAAAGCTTTTTCATGTAAAGCACCAATTTCGTTGAATGACCAAGTACTGGTTTCTGTACTTTTGGTTGCTTTATCCCAGGTGTGACCATTCGTTTTAAGAACTCCAGAGCTATGTTGTCCACATACGGATTATCATGACCAATGTTATCAGAGTAGCTCACCCATCTGATTCGATTATATTTCAGTGCACCTGTGATGTTGAATTGTTCAGCAATTTCATCTTCCTTGGCCTTGAATGCCTCCATTGTCATTGTACCATCATTCTCTCCACAGCCAAACTGTGGTAATTCTGACACAAGGTCATACTTAGTAATCACAACAAAGACATCCTGGGTGTCTAAATATAAATGAAACATTATTATATTATTATATATTACATACGCAAGAAAGCCAGAATCAAGATTGTCAATCTGTCAAAAAAGAACACACGTTTGGCTTTAAATTTGCAGTACCATCAATCAGATGGTGAGACAAGTAATACGACAATATGTAACCAGGTGTCATTTCATGACTTTATAATTTATTGGTGTTTAACCTTCATTGGAAATCTAACTGACATGTATCTGTATTGCCCAATCTATTTTTAATTGTTGTATAACTGGTTTTATCTGTTCATCCTTGTTTAATTCCATTTTGGCGGGAAATTGGTCACATCACATTACTTTCTAGTTCAAGTCAGTGGTCAGTTCACTCCCAGCTTTCATTGAGTGACGATGGTTTCTGCTAAATTGCAGCAGATTGCAATTTATTTGGTTATTTGGTTGTGATTGTCATATTTATAGCAGCTATACTTGAAGTGATATTAATACATAACATGTGAATGAATTTAAGAGTGAATACCCGTTCCATAAACGTGTGAAGGTGAAGCTGTTAACTATTAACCATTCACGATGTAATACATTTGTACATTTATAGGATGCATACATGAATATAAGATGAACCCACATTTATGAGTTGTCGACATATTCCTGACCTACAATGGCGCCCAACATGTACATATTATGCAGTAAACTCACATAGACTTAAATTTATTGAGACTGACAAGTTAAGTTTAAGGTGATAGGCAGCTGACTGTTGATCAGGGCACGAACCCTCAACATTTGACACAATCATGTATCATAAAATATAAATCTTAAATTGGAAAACTAATTGCTCACACTTTGGGACTCCTGTCTCTTTGTCTGTGATTTTCAGAACAGACTGTAGACATTCAATCAGGTTGACCGGCACAGCATCATGTCCTCCTTGAACAAATACAACCTTGTGAACTTTCCACTTTGGATTACTTGTAGTGTAGATAGTGTCGCGAAGTGCTCCAGTTCCATGTTCTTCTTGTAATTCTTCGAGAGACTCAATGCTTGTACCAGGTGGTACAAAACCTAATCAATTAAAACATCAAAAATGTGATCATATCTAATTAGTTGAAAAACATAGACAGGAGCTTGGCTGCATAAGAAAATATCATGAGTGTATATACAGTGACTATATTTATAAACTTAGAACTGTTTCTGGTTACATGCTCCTAACAAGAGGGCTATTATTGCCCTATATTGCTCACCTGAACCTTGTTTTAATTAATTAATCCAAGGAAAGTTATTTGTCATAGTAAAGAGTCATCTACCCCAACTATCAAAAGTACAACAGTAGATAGAACTAAACTTTTGAATCAGTACAAGTAGTGGTTAAAATGTAGTCAATTTTATTAAAAGACAAAGGGAGGTTATTTGACTATCAGGATACGAGGAGGTAAACATTGTAAAATATATCAATATTTGAAATTCAAGATCTTAGGATTACACATACTGTATTCTGTACAAATATGATTAGCATTATACAGTGTGACTATTGATGACATGATTTGAATTGCAAATCAATCCAATCATCAGCTGAAGAAGATATTCCCATGTACAATTAAGCGAACCCTGGGTCAATTTTGAATCTGGGATTATGATTTTGATAAAATTGGACACAAAAGAGGACCACAAAGCAATAATACAAGTCCACGGTGCCTATAACACGTGACTTTTCATGATACGTATGAGTCCAAAAAGGTAAACAAACGCTCAATTCAGATAACATTTTCTTTGATATCTTCTTTAATATTTCATAAATTCTCACCAGATGAAGTGGAAAGCCGTCTCATTTAAGTAACTCACACATACATATTATTTGTTTTGGAAAGAAATCGTTATTTTTTAAGATTATGGCGGACCTGTATTTTAGAGACCTGAATTTGCTGTGATATGGTCACCTCTTATGATTTTGACATTAAAATGGCATTTCTGGATATATTTCGAAACCAGTGTATTGGCGGATCAATTTGTTTATGATATTATTTATAATTTTATGCTTTTGTTTTTAATTAATGCGAATATTTTGAAAAAACAACAAATTATTAAAAACATGATACATTTGTATGTGTGGATCGTTCATTTTGTAAGATATGTATGGATTCTTTTGCTATCTTATAAACATTTTAAATTGAAAAAATATACTAATGTCTTGTCTGTTTCTTATCAATATGCGTGCAATGTATCTGTATTTACAGTACTTGAATTATTTTTCAGCCATGAAGCGTAAACGGGCTTTGAACCTCTCACTAGGGTGGGGTCAATTTGACCCTTAGGTTTTTGATTTGAAAAAAGGTGGTCAAAGCTCAAATTGGTGAAGGTTCACTAGCTAATGTTACAATGTAAAATTTCTAGGCATTCTGGTTAATTTTTTAAAAAGATTTTTCTATATAAAACAATCAAATGACCCCCAGGGCAAAGTCAATTTTGGCCCAGTTGTGCATGATTTGAACAAACTTGGAAGAGGTATCTGGTCTTTGAGAGGAAGATTTTTGAAGATTTTACTTTAGAAATCGATGTACCTATGTGACCCTATGCTCAAGATTTGAACAAACATTGGTAAAGGTCCACCAGATGATGCTTCATACAAAATATCTAAGCTTTAGTCTAGGCATAAAGTTTATTCTTTGGTTTTTCCTTTGGTTGCCATGGCAACCAGAGTTCTGCTGGGAATGTAATTCTTTGAACAACTTTGGTGGAGCTTCAAGCAAGGAACATACCTGTGAAGTTTTATAGATTGACCCAGTGGTATAGAAGGAGATGTTGTTTAAAGAAATGTTGAGGACGGACAACGGACACAGCTCAATCCTGAAAGCCCACCTTGGCACTCTTTGCCAGGTGAGCTAAAAATAGGATAAGAAGGTTGGTGCTATTTGTTTTGCTCTTGTAAGCATGCAGAAAGCTAAAAAAAGTGAAAAAGTAGATTTTCCTGTATCTTCGGCCCCCAAAAAATCTAGGTTCAAGTGAATAAATTCGGGTAGGTCGAGTGAACAGAGGCATACATTTTTTCTTTAAATCTGTATTTTGATTTTTTTATCATATGCAGTCAGTTATTCCTAAGATTTTACACCTCTTGATGAAGTAAGATGATTAGAAAGTTAGAGTTTGATAGTAGCTAATAAACAATATTATCAAGGTAATACTTAAACAATGGAGAACCTTCACATCATTCAGGTCTAATTGATTGGTTTACAAACAAGTGAAGACTGCATGGAATAAATCTACACCATAATGTGACGGGAGTGACGACAATATACAGAATAATGACAAATCTTTACAGCAAAAGTCAGTTATTTAAATATGACAATCAGTTTATATGTACATATATATTCAACAAATTATAATCACACAAGCTGATATAATAGGTACAAAACATTGTGCATTGTACTAGTTTTAAATAAATACCTCCAATCAATATTTCAAGGAGCTCTTGCATTTCTGGGTCGTTTACATTTCCTTTACCAGCTAAATGAATGATTGTTGGCAGTTTGGGCAACAACTTTCTAACCACATCAGTTTGCAATCCGCCAATGATATCTCCCTTTGAAACACCACAATGTTCGTACCTACGTAAGTACAAGTACTTATATTGAATGAATTCCTGTAATAGGTCAGTCTCAAAACTCAATAGCAAGGCAAATATTGCAATATCATTTTTCTTGACATTTCCAAACGTAAGTAATTCCATTAATAAACAGTGAAATATGTAAACAAAGGCCATCCATGTGATAAAAGGTGGCCTTTATTGACAGGGGATCTTCGTTTGGTTCTGAATAATTAATGATATTTTTCATAGAATGGCCTTTGGAGGTTGCAAATAACACAGGTTTTACTGTGCATGCACACTGGTCATCATAAACTTTTTCACAGTCAATAGCAAGAATCATTCATAAGCCACCAGAACGTTAGATACAGCATAATTAAATCATTCAACAGTTCAACAATAATAGTAATGAAAATTTGAAACAGTTAATAATATAATATCTTGAAAATATGTTCTACAAATCGTCAAATAGAACATACCTTGTCAGACAAAGTGTCTTACTCGCTACAGTGCCTTTTCCAACATGAGCCTTGGGTATATACTTCCCAGCAATGACCTTAATTATTGTATTAACAAGAGCACTCTTGCCAGCTCCACTCATTCCAAGAAGAAGTATGTTTTCAACACCCTCCCTGTCTTCATGGCGGCATAATTCTGCCAACTCCAACAGCAATTGAATATTTTTATCTTTTACTTCTTCCAAGTCACAAACTTCAGGGAATGGTTCTTCTTTAGTTAGCATTTCTGACATACTGATATTTGTATCTACAAACAGCAATTGAATATTTTTATCTTTTACTTCTTCCAAGTCACATACTTCAGGGGATGGTTCTTCTTTAGTTAGCATTTCTGACATACTGGTACTTGTATCTACAAACATATAAATAGTATGATCACATGAGAAAATAAATACACTATCATATGGCTAGTATTGGCTATCTAATCAATTCATCTTCATCAAGGATTCATTCCACATTGTAAGATCACTAGTCCAATGTTAAATAGAAAATATATGGTTGGTGCTGGAGATGAAGAGGGTTTATCCGATGAGTGAGAAAGCGTATCTTGGCGAGCTCTAGCGCATCTCTATTTTGGCTTTAACAGAGCGTGGGAATAAATGAAAGTAATTCTTAAAATGATCTGTATTTCTATGGGTGTTTTGAATCACGTGTCGCACTCACTGGAGATAGATAAGTTTATCTGGCAGGGCTTTCTCCTGCACCTAATGAACGTGATAGCGGGATAAAGGAGCTGCTCCTTTCGGGCAGTGGACAGGAGTACGGACTGACTTAACTAAGGAGATATAGCCTGATATACAATGCAGCTAGGATTTTGGAAGTGATACCATAAAAATGTATACTTATATGCATACTGATTTACATGTTTCTGGCCCCAACTCAATACTTTCATTAAGTTTACCCTATGCTAATTAACTAAACAAGAGGGCCAATATGGTGCTTCATCGCTCACATGACAATTATTGTTTATTGAATTAAACATTGATTTGAGCCTGTGTCATGAGGTCTGTTGTTATCAAGGTTTTGCAGTGATTTGACTTGGTGACATAGAGTCTGAGTGCAAATAACTCATGTTCAAACTTGTCCTACAATTTGTTAAGACAAACATTCTGACAAGGCTTAGTGAAATCCAATCAAAACTGTGACATCTACACTCTACATTGTTAACAATGTTTCCTACGATTTGACCAGATGACCTAGTTTTTTACCCCAGATGACCCATGTTTTAAACATGTCCTTTCGTACATATCATAAAGACAAACATTCTGACAATATTTGGTGAAGATCCAATCAAATTGTGACATTAACAGTGTTTACAAGGTTTACCTTAGATCTGATTAGGTGATTGAGTTTTTGACCCCAGATGACCCATGTTAGGAATTGTCCTATGTATCATTAAAACAAACATTCTAACAAGGTTTGGTGAAGGTCCAATTAAAACTGTGAAATCTAGAGTGTACACAAGGTTTTTCTAAGATTTGATCTAGTGACCTAATTAGTGATCCCTGAGATGACTTATTATCAAACTTGTCTTACATATCATTAAGACAAACACTAAGGCAGAACTGTTCACAAGGTTTTCCTGCAATTTGCCCTGGTGAACTAGTTTTTTTACCAATTATTGAACTTGTCCGAGATATTATTGAAACAAACATTCTGAAGTTTCCTGAAGACACAATCAAAACAGTGACTTCTAGAGTGTTGACAAGTTTTTCATTCAATTTGATCTTTTGACCCCAAATATCCAAAATCATCCAATACTTCGTCAATACAAACATTCTAACCCAGTTTTGTGAAAGTCTAACTAAAAATGTGTCCTCTATTTTGTTCACAAGGCAAAATTTGAGACCGCACAGTCAGGATTTTCATTAAAAACCAATAGCCGATAAAAACCATCGGTTAAAATTGAAAAAAATATCAGTTACAATACCTGAAGTTGGAAAATTTTAAGTACAGTATTTAAGCGTTCAGCCCCCTTGGCCCGCATCCAAATCTGTTATTTTCATAAATCTGCAGTATTGAATATTAATGAAAACCCTGGATGAGGTACAACCCCATGACAATGGACAAGGTCTGATCACAAAAGCTCACCCTGAGCACTTGGAATCATGTGAGCTAAAATGTCTATGAAACAGACATAGATGAAACACATGCCTTCCAATGTTTTTTTGGAAAATTTTGGGCTTTAATTTATAATACACTATTATGCACTAATCTAGATTTGTGATGCCAGATCAAACACAGTTCATTTGATTTCTAGACAAATTTCCTCATGGCAAGACAATTGTGACAAATAATGACATTAATACATTGACCAGATGTAATCCTTCTCAGAGTATGGCTCTTAGTGCCTTTTAAATGTATACAAGTAGGGTGCCTTGATATTCCAGGATGTCTGTAATTGTTATCTTAATCAGAATTCTTGACTTTCCTGTTTAGCATGAAAACATGATTGAGTTCGTATGGGGTCATGTCCTAATTTTTCACATATGCATGACAGATTTTTTTTCTGGTTTACTGCAGTTGATAGAAATTAATTTGACAAGCATTAGCCACTGACCAACTATATGGTATACTTTATAATATACAGACAGTGTATCCCTTTTCTTTTGTAATATATTGGCCCCTTTCTTTATATACAGCCATATGAGATCTGACTTTTCCCTAAAGGAGAAGTTTGGGGTCCATTATTGTGTCCAAACAATATTAATGATACTAATATATAAACAAGGGGGCCATGATGGCCAATTTATCGCTCACCAGAAAAAATGACAGTGACTACTTTCATGTTAATCTTTGATTTGGAGAGTACAACACTGCCAATTCACAAAACCATTGAAATCATTTTAGAAACAAGAGGGCCATGATGGCCCCATATCGCTCACCAGACAGAAAAACTGCAGCGGAGCGTGGCCAATTCTGACCCTGGGGTCATAATTTGAACAAACTTGGTAGAGGTCCCCTGGATAATACTACACACAAAATAATTAAGCTCTCTAGGGACTAGAAGATTTTTTGAATTTTCCTATATAAGACTATATAAATCAAGTTACTGGCGTATGCACGCACGCACACACGCACGCACAGACGACGGACATCACGCGATCACAATAGCTCACCATTAGCACTTTGTGCTCTGGTATATATATTATGCTGACAAATTAGTAGTAAATGAATATGAACACAATTACCCAAAATATGCTACCGGAGGGTCATGGTGAAGGACCTGGCAAAAAAAAAATTCATTTGAAATAACGTTTTTGAAAGGTCTTTCTAAAAGAAACTTACTGTACTGATCTACCACTTTTTGAAGCGGTTCAATTGGTACTGAGGCAGACATTTCCACACGTTCTCCCAGATGCTTACTGATACATTTGGCAATCTCATCAAGGTGATCTTGTGTTGATGAACTCATCAGGAAATCAATGAGCTGCACTACAGAATCCAAGGTTGTACATGTGAACACAAGCACAACACATAGATAGAGATCTACGTTCCCCTTTGGTCATTGTGGCACCATCACCTTCTGCATCAGTACGGAATCTTTCAAGTCTTTCTCTAACATCAGCTATATCTTCAGAGCTAGCATTGTTAGCTAAACTATCATTAGCAGCACAAAGAAGAATACTTTCACCTTCAATCACAGCTCTTTGATTATCAGCACTAATTTGTACTTCTGTAGAAACAGCTGAAAATAAATCATAAAAGTCATAAAGATACATGTAATTAGAGGCTCATTATGAGACAGTTTCATTCGTCTACATTCGCACTCAGCAGAACATAAATACCTGCTGTTTGATATGAAAATCTGCTACAAAATAGCAAGATATCCATTGTAGTTTATCGAACAGAAATCTTTTTTTAGTACAAGTGACCTTGACCTTGATCCCCAAACCTCCAAATAGCGTACCAAGTTAGGTCACCATAAATCTTAAGATTTATCAAACGTTTACAAATGATGCCAAACTAACAAATAAGTGCATGATATGGTTTCTACGAACATCATTTTGACCACTTAAGTTGTACATTCTCAACTAATACATGTATCTATTAAGAAGATACTGCTTACTGATGACAATCCTGGCGGTAGCTCCCATATTCTGCTGTAAAATTATTCTAATTTCGTTCAATTGTCGTCGAAGTTCCAAAATTTCTGAAAAAAACAACAACATATTTTATTCAAACAATTCTACAGTAATAATAATTCCAACAGCACCACAGTTAGATAGCTCATACCATACCATACCATACCTAACTACAAGCATACAAGGTTTCAAGAGACATAGATTATATTTAATAATTATGAAATTAAAAATAGTGATTACCTTATACAAATTATATACATACACAAAAACCACTCCTTATAGCCACAGAGGCGGGTCATTGAAAGAACAGACATGTTGCCTTTATTCTTCAACTGACAATTGATTATGAAATATGCATACCTTTCTATTCCACTATTAAGGACAGTAATGGCAGTACCAAAGTGCATGTTTTCACTTAAAATTGATTAGTTTGTTATCAAAACACATTTAAACATATAACTATCTTTATTGGACCCAGTACATGTGAATGAACCAAATATTACTTAGTGTCAAATTGGACATGATTGTACTCATGGCTGGCCATAAAAAACAAGAGGGCCATGATGGCCCTATATCGCTCACCAGATAAATTAAAAGACTCTTTGAGAAAATTATCATGAGCCTTTGTAAAATTAAGTGACACAGGGGCGGGGACAATTTTGACCCTATGGCAATAATTTGAACAAACTTGGTAGAGGTCCACTACACAATGCTACATACAAAATATCTAAGGCTCTAGGCATTGTGGTTTCGGCCAATAAGATTTTTTAAAATTTACTACATAAGCCTATATGAATCAAGTGACCCCTTGGGCGAGGACAATTTTGACCCTAGGGCAATAATTTGAACAAACTTGGTAGGGGTCCACTAGACAATGTTACAAACTAAATATCTAAGCTCTAGGCATTATAGTTTAAAATTGCCCTATATAAGTCTATGTAAAATCAAGTGACCCCTAGAGCGGGGCAAATTTTGACCCTAGGGCAATAATTTGAACAAACTTGGTAGAGGTCAACTAGACAATGCTACAAACTAAATATCTAAGCTCTAGGCATTATAGTTTAAAATTGCCCAATATAAGTCTCTGTAAAATCAAGTGACCCCTGGGGCGGGGCCAATTTTGACCTAAGGGCAATAATTTGAAACAAACTTGGCAGAGGTCCACTAGACAATGCTACACACCAAATAACTAATCTCTAGGCCCTGTGGTTTTGGACTAGAAGAGTTTTCCTATTGGTTGATTAGATTTGTTAACTAGTCGCATTCTCCAATAAACGTTAGAAAAGAGAATGCAATCAACATATCAGACATTACTTATTTACTTTTGAATCCTAAAATACTATTATTTCAAATATACATTTAATACTATTTAAAGCTTGTCACAGACATGTCGAATACCTCCACACACTGTATTGACACAGACATGTCCATGTTACTATCCCATATTTGCCCTTTGACCTTCAAGTGTGACCTTGAAGGTCAAAGGACAAATATGTCATTGAAGGTATGACCTGGCAAAACCGGGAATCAAACCCAGATAGCCAGATGTAAATCCAGCACACTACCAACCACCCGTAAACACAACAATTTTTACAAGTCGTACCTTTTCGCATACTTCCTACATCTTCAGCAGATTGTGCTTGTAACTAAAGAAGTTGATGTAAACATTGTTTCAAATCATCAGAAAATTGTTTGTCAATTGATTGGATATCATTAACAGAAGAATCAAGTTTGTCAATATTGTCAACTAAATCTTTTAACTCTGTTTTCTCATTCTCAGTCATATCAGCGCTAAGTGTCTTAATGATTGATGTAAACTCGCTCCATTTTGATTTGAATGTGCGCTTATCAATACCAGGTGAAGATTTGTGACTAAATTCATTTCGCAGAACTCTAATACGTTCTACGTTTGCTGACTTCCATGAACCAATGTCATTTTCGAAAAATCTCAAGGCAATACAGACTAATAATGAAATGTCCCAAGTTTCTATGTCATGTCCTTGATTATTTTGAGAATACAATACATCTTGCTGCTGTTGGTTGACAAGATGACAAATAGCATCTTTGTTTTGGGTTAGAAAACTTCTGATGTCAGGATTCCTCTTCTCAATGTTGTTCTTGACGATTTTTCTTAAAACGCAGCCTCCACCTTTAATTAAAAAAGCACAAAGCGCAAGAAATACTCATTTTCTTCCCTCATGATTCTGTATTAACCTGAAACACCAAAAATAGCAATACTTTAAACATAACATACAATTATACATGACTTATCAGGAACGTTATTATGATAAAATTATGGTAATAACATGACTTATTTCATCCTCCTATGTGACATACATAATAATGTACACAATATTTCGTTGTAATAATGAGAAATACATTCAACAAACTAGATGCCAAAGGACAACATGTCGAGCCCGTTGTTAAGAAAGCTTGTAACCTTTGAACTACAAGTATGGGTGATGTTCATGACACATCATTTCATCAGAGTGAATTTTTAAACCCATTTATTTCAAAATCCTTGAATGTAAACAGAAGGCCCAGCAATGACCTTTGACCTGTGGATCTGGGTGTTGCCCAGGACACATGGTCTCATTGTACTATGCTAAGTCATTTTCAAATATGTCAATGCATAAGGGAGATACAGCCCGGACAAGTCTATAATACTCTTTTTCGACGTTTGACATCTGAGTGTGACCTTGAACTTTATCCTATGGACCTGGGTCTTTCGCATGACACATCGTCTCATGATGGTTAATATTTCTGCCAAATAATTAAAAAAATCCACCAAGAAATGACAAAGCGATGAAGCAGACACAAAAAACAGACCGACCCCATCTTTGACTTTTAACACCCAAGTGTGACCTTGGCCTTGGAGCTATTTATCTTGGTCTTAAGAGGGACACACAGTCTCATGATGTTTAATAATAAAGTTATTTTCAAATTTGTCAATGCATAAGGGAAATACAGCCCGGACAAGGTCTATAATGCTCATTTTTTACGTTTGACCTCTAAGAGTGACCTTGACCTTTGAGGTACAGACCTGGTTATTATGCACTGCGCACCGTTTCATGGTGTTTAACAATTATGCCAAGTAATTTTTTTTTTAAAATGTCAGTGCATAAGGGAGATACAATCCGGACAAGGTCTACAATGCTCATTTTTGACATTTGACCTCTACGTGTGACCTTGACCTTTGAGCTACAGACCTGGTTATTGTGCACTGCACACCGTCTCATGGTGTTTAACAGTTATACCAAGTTATTTTAAAAGATGTCAATGCATAAGGGAGATACAGCCCGGACAAGGAAAATCCGGACGGACTGACTAACTAATGTACAGACACGCAACTGCCATAATTGTGGCGACTATTGCGGTGAGCTCGACAAAAATGATGTACACTTATACCTGTGTTAGCAACCACCTCATAAAGGCCACATTTTGTCTTTCCCAAGGGTAGCCTTTGTTCACAGGTTTGACTGTATTTGATGCATCTATAATCTTTTCATCATCCAGTAAAGAAATATAATAGACATAGATTAAGTCACCTAGCCAACTCAAAACATCTTCCTACATAGCAGCTTCCTTCTTGCTGACCGATGACTTTATGAGGGCGCAATACTACTTAAATGAATTGCATTTATCTTAATGACATCCCACGTATATGATTAAGAAAGATTTTCAAAACAAAAGTAGTTTTTTTTGTGTTTTTTTCACCATTGAACTAATGACTAAGGAAGACCTTTTTGACAAAATTTCACACTATTTTAACGCAGGTTAAATTTCAAAAATAAAATTTGAAACATCACACATTGAAGAACAATGAATACAACCCTCCAATACACTGTTATACACTGGGAAAGACAAAGTGTGGCTTTTATTGTCAGGTGGTCTTTATTTGGAGGTCATTTTGTTCTTAAAATAAGTGTCTATTTTTAAAAGAATGTCTTTTATTCACAGGGTGACCTACATTCGGAGGTGGCCAATAACACAAGTTAGACTGTACAAACATAACCAAAGAAGAGTTGAATGCAAGTATATAAAGTCTATTGTCTGACACATTTTTACACTATTCAAAAAGTTCTAAACACATAGCCAGCATTTAATACCTATTAAAAGTGTAACAGGGACATTACGGTAATGTTTAGGGGAGATTACTGGTATTTGGATTCCTTTTTTAATTGAGTTGTCTGTTGGGTATTAGTCATGGTCAAGTGACTTTAGACCAGTCAGCTGACCACACCTTTGTTATAATCAGTTGGAAAATAAGTCTTGAAGAGAGAACATGATTTAGAGTTCTCTTCTGTCTTGAGAAAATTGATGTTTTAGATGTTTTAATTATATGATGGTTTGTATTGTATCTGGTTTTGTTCTTTTGTTTGATTTGTACAGCAAATGTGCATTTATCGATAATATTGGTCTGGTTGGTTTTAATTGTGTATTGGAGAATTTTCAAGTTTGCCGCCATTTTTCACTGACTCTATTATTCAGTGCCGTATTTCGCGTGCCCGACTAAAGTGCGATTTATTCTATTATATAATGTTAGGCGCATCAGGTTTAATTCAAGATGGCAGCATAACGTTCATTATTGGTTGAATCCTGTAATCATTTCACATTTCTCTATGTGCACTTACTTTTAACATTGCAGACACCATCCAGCCAGTGAGATTGTATGAGTGATAGATATTATTGTACATGTCAGCAAGATCCACAATCGGTAAGGAACATGACTGTGTACTTTTATATTTTGTCTATATAACTTCTGTATGTATTTTTATGATGTTGTCTAGGAATGTAACTTTACATTTATACGTATGGCCACTAGCTTCTGACTGTAAAGATGTTAATTGATATCGATACTACTTCATGCTGATTATTGTCACATTATATGTTTTGTATTTCAGTGCTGCTCTATTATGAGAATCTGTGATTATGTGACTATTATGATCATGGGAACTGCATGAAGAATGAATTATATTGAATCATACATGTACACCACCTAGTTAATTGTCTTCTCGACACACTCTTGAACATTGGGAATTTTATCCATGAACCCATAACCCAGAAGTTACAAATGGCGCCCAACGTGGTTTGAAGACACAGTGTATGATTTTGTGATAGTCGTCGTTAGAGAGAGGATAGTGCAATGGGACCCTTCATAATCGATTACATATCAGAGCTCTGAACTTACTAAAATTGGATCGTTACATCATAAAAGAGGAGGAACTATTCATAACATACATAGGACACTTTCTTCAGTTATATTCAATATTTTTTGTGACACTGAGACTTATTTGTGCTAGTGGCCATTATTCATGTTGTGGATTGATGAATTCAGAGAGGAATTGCAAGTATATATTTTATGATTTAGTAATACACATAAATTGCGGTTATCACACACTGTTTGTTTATTCAGTCGGAGTCATTTTGATTGAACTATTTAAGTAATCTTATTGTGTTTATTTAACCGCAGTTTTTGTTATTACTGTGATGTACATTGTATGACAGAATTTTTATGAATGACATTGTAGGTGTGAAAGTACTTCACTTGCATGTTTAATCCCCCATCCTTGGTGAAGGTTCTATTTACTAAGCCCTCAAATTTACTTATGAGCAACTTCTTCATAAACTGTTCTTTTGTGCTGTTATCTTGAATGTCCATGGCGTACATATACATCCGTTATTAGTACAGCGCTATACCGTGACTGCCTTGATTACTATTATAATTTAACAGATTGAACCAGTACTACGTGTGCTTGTATTTATTTATATAAAGGATTCATTTGATTTATCATTTGGTAGCGCAGTTTTAAAAAACTGTTTCCTTTGATTGAATGATATATATGATCAGCTGACTTTAGGGTCACATGGTTTTTGTTTTGATATTTATGTAAATTGCCGTCAGTGGATTTGTTCCTATTGGTTGAACTTGGGGTTATTATTCATGTGATATATTTCTTAACTTTGATTGGTTGACCTTGGTGTGACCTGACACAGTATTGACCTTTAATACATTGATAAACCGGAAGGACAGTATTGATTCTTTTTACAGGCATTATTATATTTTATAACTCATTGAGTTGATAGTTTATTGAAAGGTAGTTGTGTAGTAGTATAGTTGTAATAAGATAATTTATTTACAGGAGTTAATTTACTACTTTGTATTTGATTATTGAATACTTTGTAAATAATTAATTAAATATTAGTCATTGTTTATTTAACATTGGTCTAAAATTTTGACATTTCAGCCAAGTTTAAACATTTATCATTCATGTTATAATTATTCAGTGTTTCGATAACCGAATTTGATTTTGAATTTATGTCATTCTTATTATGAACTTAATTTATTGTTGATACATTCAATTAGTACAAATTGTCCAGTGGTTTAAATTATTACCGTGTACACTTAAGTAAATTTTGTTGTAATTGTGCACATATTGACATCAATAGTTGATGGTGAAAATTTATTGCATAGCATAAAAGCATTCATTCATAGTAATACCTCACATTGTGATACAGGGGTTGTTTACTATTGAAGGGGAGGCTTATCAGCATTGATATATATTTGATTTATTTAAATTGAATAAATAATTCAATTATTTTATTTATACTATAAAGTGATAGAGTTTTAGGAATTATTCAGATTTGATTGTATTTACATTGATTAAGATTGATTTGTGAAGCAAGCCTAAAGGTTCATCAGCATAAACATAAAAATCTTTTCTTTATTATTTGTTGTAATACTTCTACTTTGCAGGTATAATAGTTACAATTATTTATTATACTTATACTTTGACTAGTATTATACAGGATTATAGTGGAAATATGAAAGCCTGTTGGCTTATCAGCAAAAATATTTGAAATTATATTTGAAATAGGTTTATAGGAATTTATTTAATTCTTCTTTCTTTCAATGACACTTCTGAATTATGATTAGTCAGATATTTAATTGAAAAAGCCTAAATGCTTATCAGTTACTTAATGTTGTGATTGTTTATCATTTGTTTATAAAATATTATCTGGTTGCTTATGTTTGATACGTAATTGAATTAATTAGCTATTACATGCTTAATTACTTACCAGTGGCTTATCAGCAATAAAGTAATTTTGTTGAATTAAGTGAAAGGGTGATAGATAAATAGAATTCATACAAGTTTGATTAAGGATAATGCATGAGAGAAGTATGGAATACTAGTAACGTATATATTTATTTAAAGATGGTCAATATACATGAAGCAGTTGTCCACTTTGAATTTATTTTTTACGATTGATTTTATTGTGATTAATGTGTAATAAGGTGGTTCAGGATAGTGTTAATATTTGATTGTATGTGACTTTAGCATACTTGAGTTTGACATTGATTTGATTTCAATGTCATTTGATGTTGTATGGATTGATTTCGTACTTTGATGATTTATTCTAATGTTGTTTTGAAGTTAAACTTTGAAGTAAACTTCGTACAATTTGAAATAGAATTTATTATATTGACTTTGAATTACGTGATTTATAATGGAGGATAAACACAACCTAATTGAGGAGGTGGATAAATTAGATATGGCTGCAGTTGGGGCTGAGCCACACTTGTCTGAGGAAGACAGAAATAAAAAGGATGCATCCTGTATAGGTAGTGAAGTATCTGATGACTCAGATGATGAGTTTGAGGGATTTGATTTTGTGCCAAGAACAAAGGAACATGGGGACGCCTATGGACACCCCGATCCACAGATGGAGTCAGAAGAAGATGATACTGATGAAGACGACGATGGTGAAGGTAATGATGATGATAATGATGATGATGACGATGGTAATGATGATCAGGTAAGTTCTCCATTGCCGCAAGAAAATGATACTTCTAATTTCAGGCAAAGAACTTCTGATGAAGAAAGTTGTGTTTCTGAGACTGAAGAAGCACCAAGAGAAGAAGAGTCTGACATTCATAATGGTAAAGATGTTGCAACGGAGCAAGAAGTACCGACAACGAATGGAAATGAGACAAAGACTGCTGCAGACAATAACATGGACAACGATGATGGAAATGATAGCGATAGGTATAGAAGAAGACGCACATTACCAACAGTACCGCTGAGAAAATCAAGTAGAACCAAGAAGACTCCTACAAGATTTGACGAATACATTATGTATAGTGCGGTGAGACAGGATGATAGTGACCAGAGACTACGAACTTTAGCAGCAATGATTCATGGTGGAAGTTTTAGGAACTTAGAAGTAGATTTGATTAGTAAAATCATCACTTCCATTTTGCGCTAATTGATATATGTAAATCTCGGAACTGACTACTAGCATATTTAATTATGTACATTTCAAGCATACTTGTAGTATGTGTTAGTGATTTTAATATTTGGTGCAACTGTATTGCATGTTTAGCTTTGTATTTCAATTGTGAGTATTTTATTGAATTGTCATGATAATGTTGTTTTTTTTGTATCTGGATAATATGGTGTCTATAATAAATAGACATTAGTATGCTTTGTTTTGTTGATGTGATAGTAGCTGTATTTATAGATTAATGTCTGTAACACTGAATTCATGTTAGTGCTATACATTTAGTAATTTGTTTGTATTTTTTAATATGTATTTTTGCTTAATACATCAGGTTTTATGTAAAGCATATTGTTAGACAGATGTATGTAAGTATTAAGATGTAGTAGATATTATAGGTAGGCATTAGTAGTATATAGTAGTGTAGCTAGAGTTGTTTATATATATTACATGTTTATTTTATTTATACCGTGACTATTTTGACAGTACAATGACGGGACGTCATTTTTTGGACCGGGGAAGTGTGTAACAGGGACATTACGGTAATGTTTAGGGGAGATTACTGGTATTTGGATTCCTTTTTTAATTGAGTTGTCTGTTTGGTATTAGTCATGGTCAAGTGACTTTAGACCAGTCAGCTGACCACACCTTTGTTATAATCAGTTGGAAAATAAGTCTTGAAGAGAGAACTTGATTTAGAGTTCTCTTCTGTCTTGAGAAAATTGATGTTTTAGATGTTTTAATTATATGATGGTTTGTATTGTATCTGGTTTTGTTCTTTTGTTTGATTTGTACAGCAAATGTGCATTTATCGATAATATTGGTCTGGTTGGTTTTAATTGTGTATTGGAGAATTTTCAAGTTTGCCGCCATTTTTCACTGACTCTATTATTCAGTGCCGTATTTCGCGTGCCCGACTAAAGTGTGATTTATTCTACTATATAATGTTAGGCGCATCAGGTTTAATTCAAGATGGCAGCATAACGTTCATTATTGGTTGAATCCTGTAATCATTTCACATTTCTCTATGTGCACTTACTTTTAACATTGCAGACACCATCCAGCCAGTGAGATTGTATGAGTGATAGATATTATTGTACATGTCAGCAAGATCCACAATCGGTAAGGAACATGACTGTGTACTTTTATATTTTGTCTATATAACTTCTGTATGTATTTTTATGATGTTGTCTAGGAATGTAACTTTACATTTATACGTATGGCCACTAGCTTCTGACTGTAAAGATG
This sequence comes from Lutraria lutraria, assembly GCA_964023205.1. Lineage (NCBI taxonomy): Eukaryota > Metazoa > Mollusca > Bivalvia > Venerida > Mactridae > Lutraria > Lutraria lutraria. The sequence continues at coordinate 17,411,470 of OZ026843.1, read as the reverse complement.
TTAATTGATATCGATACTACTTCATGCTGATTATTGTCACATTATATGTTTTGTATTTCAGTGCTGATCTATTATGTGAATCTGTGACTATTATGATCATGGGAACTGCATGAAGAATAAATTATATATATTGAATCATACACCACCTAGTTAATTGTCTTCTCGACACACTCTTGAACATTGGGAATTTTATAAATGAACCCATAACCCAGAAGTTGCACAAAGTAATCAAAGCACTGAGAGTACCATCAGAAGCAAAAGTTAAAATGTTATTGATAATGTTTGGTAGATGTGCATTAGATAATACCAAAAATCACAACCAAGTTGAACCAACTCTAAGCCACAATGTTGCAAACTAAAATGTATATATTGTTTTGACTAATAGTTTTCTCAAAAGAGTCAGTTTTGGCCAAGTGTAATGAAGATGTTTTTGGTAGGTCCACTTGTTATGCTCCTAATTCTGTTAAAGTTGATAGTAAACTCATACCTCTACTTCTGTCTTCATGTTCACTGTAAAACATACCTGACTTAAAACTTCATAATTCTGTAACGAAACGGTTTAGTTGGCAATTAAATGAGATCTGTGCCGCGCATGCGCAATCAGTGTGCTTACACAATATGGCGGACGTTGTTCGCATGAATTGTGAGCAGTCGAATTTAGGGGAATTTTAACGACTTCAGCGTGTGACGCTTGACAATTTAGTTAGAAATCAGTGTATTAGGGGTTGATTGTGAGTATTCGGGGTATATCGGATTAATTTTGTTTTTATTTAGTTGGAAATCGGCTTGTATTGTAAACGCACGTGGTGCGTTAGTGTGTTTGCTTCGAGGAAGCATGGCCGAAAATTTGGACAAATCCAAGACGGATAACAAAAGGAAAGCTAAAGATGAAGACCTGAAAGAGTAAAAAAAAGAGTGTTCCTTCGCGGAAGGAAAAAGAAGAGTATAACATTTTGGATTTATTGACTGAAATGAAACAGAAAATACGGTGATTACGAGGAATGATGGTGAGGAATATATTGATCAGGAACCTGTTCCAGGTTGTAGTAAGAGGCCTTTTGATGAAAGTGGTCCGAGATTCGAATAACAATAACACCGTGACTGTCGATGACAGTAGATTCTCATCTCTGGCTAAGAGATTCAAAGGTCAGGAAGTAACAGACAATGACATAGATTCTGTATTGGCCAGTAATGTGAAGGATTTATTTAGGAAGGGCATTGAGGAGGATCAGTATGCATTACTGCTGAAAGAAGAAAAGCTGGCGAGGCCTGCCAATTGTGACGGACTATCAGTAGTCAAGTGTAATCAACTGGTGTGGAATTTGCTTTCGCCAAATGCCCGAACCACAGATAAAAACTTCAGAACATTGAGACATCGGTTGTTAAAGCGGCTATTGTCCTGACAAAAATGGTAGATCAGGTTGCGAAACTTGAAAAGAAAATGAATGAAAAGGGTGAAGATATTTCCTTCATTGTGGACAATGCGAATGATTCACTGGCTTTCCTGGGACATGCTAATAGACAATAAAATCTAACAAGGAAAGACTTGTTAAAACCAGAGCTGAAATATGAATACGCTCATTTGTGCAACCATCAGGTGCCTTTCACAAACCAGTTATTTGGGGACGATGTCTCCAAGGCAGCCAAAGAAATAGAAGATGCGGCCAAGATTGGCAACAAAATGCAACAATATGGCCCTTACAGAGGGTTTGGGGGAAGTTACAGAGAAGGTCGAGTTCATTAGGGTTAACTCTTTAGCAATGTGGTTGAGTGTCCCCTACAATGCTAGGAGTCCTGGGTTGAAAGAATTCTAAAAACGCCCCGAATTTAGTCGAACGGACTTTTTATATTCTGTTTTAATAATTATAATTCATTTAATTAAATTTTACAAGATGTTTTTTATTAAAGATGTATTATACAAACCCATCTCGCAAATAAGAAATTCGTTTTGTAAGATCGAGTCAATTCCGTACTTTATATCTATCCAGTAGGCGGAGTTACGGTTAACGGTTAACTGGTGTCCTCGCCCTGCTAGCGTCTTTTAGCGATTCCCATGTGTATAGTAGCGAAGCGTACTATTTATTGTCTTTATGAATGAAACTTTCATTCATGATTTATACTTGCCTGATGAAATATACGTAAGGATATTATCTCCCTTCAACATCACCTATCCGCTAAAAATAGCATTCACATGATCTACTTACTATTATCACGTGATCCAATACGCATGCTCCATAACCACCTGTAAACACCATTTATCTCAGTTTAATTTCTGGCGCTAAAACAACAACATCGCGTGTTTTGCACATGTGAATTTCGGATTTATGTGGAATATTCAATTTACGTACTTCGGATTAAGTTTTTTACGTGATTATTATAATATGGCTAACGCTTTACTGGAGCAGGAAAATGCTCTTACGGTGGGTATTTCCAGTATGGACGACGAGTATGATGTAGAGTCGGTCCGTTCTCATTCAACGAAGTCGAAATCGTCACATACTCAGAAGGAATAAGATGCTCTTCGTGAAGATGTCAGGTCGCGTTTTGAGAGTATTGACTCGAAACTCGACAGATTTCTCAGCACTTTTGCGGATACTGCTGGTTCGGCCAGGCAGAGACCGGAAACCACGAGTGACACTCGCACGAACACAGTAGACACAGTCACTCAGAATACTGATACAGTTGTATGTCTACCGTTAGCGTATTTACAAGACGACAACACACAGTCCCATCAGTTGGACAAAGATGTACTCTCTCTCATTCCTGGTCAGAAGGAGACGAAAGATTTGTTAGGAGATGAAAACTCCGAAGGCAATGGTCGCTCACATCTGGATCATTTAGATTCCGACAGTGATGACAATGATGATCGTTTGAGAAATATAGTACTAAAACACACAATTTGCTTGAACAAATGTTTGGTGCTGATGCTACTACGAAAACAGACAAATCCTGTGGTGGTATTTCATTAGATAGTAGTCAGATTTCTGTATTACATGACTCTTGGAGATGTGAGAAACCATATATACTGTCAGTATACAAAGACAGTTACAAATCTTCATTTCCAGTATCTGATGAAGCAGAGGGCATGCTAGCGGTCCCTAGCCTTGACAGTATCATCGGAAATTTGCTTATGAAGAAGTTCGGTGAGAAAGCAACCATTAAATCCCAATCATTGTTTTCACAACCTTTGAAAGACTTAGAGTTGATAGCTTTTCAGGGTCAACATGCAGCTCGGATAGGCATAGTAATCAATATTTACACGCAACAAGCTTTAGGCAATTTACCGTCATGTCTATCTGGAAAAGAACCTAACATTGACTGTGCAATCCAGTGTGTCAGAGATATTTTTGCCATGAACACTAAGTCCTTAGACCAGATAGCCAGGTCAGGTGCATTACATCACATGATTAGACGGAAGGCTGCTATGGCCGACTCAGGACTGAATGAACCGAAGGATTTGAGAAATCAGGTGTGGAATCTACCTTTATCACATGATGACATGAAGGCATATTGGGGACAGGTCTGGAGCAGAAATTGAAAGAGAGACAAAAAATGAATAAACAGATTTCAGATTTGCTACCAGAATTTGATAAACGACCGAAAAGAAAGTTAACTGAAACTTCTGATCAGTCATGGAAAAGACCACGTTATCCAGTTCAGGATAGATCATGGATTACCTACCACACAGCCTTAGCACAGACATATGGGGGTCATAACAACAAGAACAACAGTTACTATCAGTCACGGACACAAGGGAACTCAGGTCCGAGATTTCCAAAAGCTACCACAACTAAGACATCACGGGTGAGTAGCACTTTTCGATCAAAATCTTAATGGCTTAATTCTACAAAAACCGAACATTCCAGTAGGAGGTCGAATCAGGTTCTTTCTCAAACATTGGGAGGAAATCACGAAAGATCAGTGGGTACTATCTTTAATCAGAGAAGGGTACAAACTAGAATTCTAAAACATTCCAAATTTCAATGGCATAAACCAACAAAGCTACCTGCAAAAGATGTGCCTATTCTATGACAGGAAATAGATACTTTATTACAAAAACAAGCAATAGAACCAGTCTATCAGAACCTAAATCAAGGTTTCTACAGTACATTGTTCCTAGTTCCCAAGAAAACAGGTGATATGAGACCCGTGATCAACCTGAAACCTCTCAATGTCTTCCTTCGTACTCAGCATTTCAAAATGGATTCAATGAAAACGGTTTTAAATCTAGTCAAAAAGGGAGATTTCGCTTTTACCCTAGATCTTGCAGATGCATATTTACACATACAAATGTACCAATTTTTCCCCGTCACAGGAAGTTCCTGAGATTTTATGTAAACAATCAAACTTACCAATGGAAGGTAATGGCATTTGGTCCAAAAGTGGCTTCGAGGACCTGGACCTAATTGGTCTCTGTAGTAGCAGCCCATGTACGCAAACCGTCTATTCGTCTAGCAGTATATTTAGACGATTGGTTAGGTCTGAATGCAATAAAACAAAATTTACTGCAAGATCAAGGGACACTGATAAATCTCCTTCTCAAACTAGGGTTTACAATCAATCGAAAAAAATTTCCCAGCTTATTCCCAACCAAAAGATAACATATATAGACAGTGTTATAGATCTCAAGAAAGGGGTGATTTTCCCTACTATAGAAAGAAACAAAATCAAACTAGCAGTCAAAGAAATTCTAGGTCAGACACAAGTAACAGCATTGCAGTATCTACACTTGTTAGGCCTACTAGCTTCTTGCATAGAATTAATAACACATGCTAGACTACGAATGAGACCAATTCAATTATATCTACTACATTTTTGGCGTCCAAGTTCAAAGAACGTCACTTTGCAGATTCCTTTATACAGTCACCTAATCAAACATCTCAATTGGTGGCTATATACTCCAAACATTACGCAGGGCAAATCTTTTCTACAAATTCAAATGAATATCACAATTCAGACAGATGCAAGTCAGAAGGCATGGGGTGCATGCCTAGACAAACACATTACTCGAAGGGGTTTGGTCAACACAAGAACGCAAAATGCACACCAATTCTTTAGAAATGGAAGCTGTCTACAAAGCCTTGACTCATTTCCTTCCTTTTTCGGCAAACCAGACAATTCTCATCCGTTCAGACAACACAACTGTGGTCCAATATCTGAACAAACAAGGAGGAACCCAATCTTTTTTTCTTTGTCTTCAGACATGGAAAATTTGGAATTTAGCTATAGAAAACAAATTTATGTTGAAAGCAGCACATTTAGTAGGTAAATTCAATATTTTGCCAGACCAATTGTCAAGGACAATAATTCGGCCAACAGAATGGACATCGAACATGTCATTTGTTCATCAAATTTTCTGGATATTGGGCAGTCCATAGATAGACCTATTTGCCTTTCATCTGAACAAACAAACTCATAATTTTGTTCATGGGACCCTCATCCACATGCCTTAGCTCTAGATGCATTGACAATATCTTTGGAAGGGATGTTTGCATATGCATTTCCACCACTATGTCTAATCCCAAGAGTAATTCAATACATGAAACAATTTCAATGCACAATAATTCTGATAGCTCCCAAATGGCCAAGACGACATTAGTATCCAGAATTACTTCAAATGTCGATAGCACAACCGATACAAATCCCATTTCACCCCAACCCACAAGTATTCGATCTAACTGCATGGTTACTATCGACAGACATTTCAAGGCAGAGGGATTTTCAAAAAGGGCTCAAAAATTGCTCAAGAGCAGTTGAAGATCAGGCACACAACAAGATTACAATACAAAATACAATAGATTTTCTAGCTGTATTGTAAATGGGAAATTGCTCCGTTTTCAACATCTGTATCTCAATGTGCAGATTTTTTTGTCTGATTTGTATCAGACCGGTTTACAGTATCGCACAATATTGGGGTATAGGTCTATGTCGTCAGCTTTGTTACATTATTTGCATTCTCAGAGGGGTGTTCAATGAGAGACCTCCTCAAACTAAACTATTACCAGGGTGGGATTTACCATTAGTTTTGTCCATGCTTCAAAAATCCCCCTTTGAACCTATATCAAAGACAAGTCATAAATATGTAACTTACAAAACTGTTTTTCCTATAGCAATCACAACATTCTGAAGGACGGGATACCTCCAAGCATTAAAGTTGGGTGAAGGAGCTGTCTCGGTACAGGCAAAAGGAGTGACCGCTTTGAGACAAGGATTAAGCAAACTGGATAGACCATATCATTCAGCAGCAAAGATTTTCGTTCCATGTTTCAAAGATAACAAACTCATTGATCCTAAAAGAACAATATATTACTATTTGAAAAAGGCAGAACAATATAGAAATGACGTCAGTAATGGAGAAAACAGTCTTTTCATATCAATCAATAAGCCTCACAAGAAAGTGTCGAGACAGACTATTAGACATTTGCGATTTAAGACGGTGACGGTGGTGGACATCGGATTTCGGATTAAATTCGGGGGTCATCTCAAAATTATTGATACATACTCTCGTTGAGGGCAAGTGTTACTAATTATTGTGTTTGCCAGTCAACTAAAAAAACATGTTTATTTTACAATTGTATTCATTTTCATAAGAACTAGATCTAAACCAAGCATACGCGTCAATTTCGGTACTTTTTTGTAATGAATCTGTTATACGACTCTTGGTTGTCGCGAATTAATTCTGCCAGAAGGCGTTTCTGCTGTCGCCTGCGTCTACCAGGTACATATAATTATATTATAGGACATCTGAATGATGCTCATCGGTTTGGTTTAATGCGCCACAATGGAACTGAAATACCTTTTCCTACTTGGACACAAACATTTAATAGAGCAACTTCATATCCATGACTTAACTTCGTCTAAAAAATTGAGGGCTACAAACTGAGATTTGTACCCGTCCGTACACATGGTGCTCTGTGTATTCGCTAGTATCTACAGCTACAGCTGAGCGATGGTTTATTGATATGCTACACCAGAAACACTATGACAACAAGTAGATTGTCAAGCTTAGGACTTTTAAATGTTTACACAGAACTCAGCTGGATTCTGAACATGTTCTAGATGTAATCAGCCGAAAAAGGAATCGTAAAATTACACTGATATTTGATTAGAACTAAATAAGTTCGTCATGCGTCTTTGCTCCTACTGAAACAGTCACATAAAAATTAATATTGATTACTTTTGGAAAATACGAGTCGTATTTATTGAAATGCGTTTTTGAAATAAATCGTAATTATTGAAGGTACGTGTAGATCTATGTGGATTTAATAGACATGTGACTTCGTATGCAGTTAGATTTGCAGTTAGATTTATTGGTCTAACGAATTGTATGTACATGCGAATTATTTGCCAGTGTTAAAAAACTAACCTCAGTCGGAAGGTATTGCAGTGTGTGGATGCAAAACGTCGTGAAATTTTTTTACGAACTTGAAAGAGGCATAGATTTTCAAGCGAACTATCTAAAACGCACTTGGGCCGAGGTACATATTAACCCCCACGAGCATTCAGAAAGTATGCGTACGCATCATTATTGGTCAAGCTACGCCCCTGGAAAGTATCGAACATTAAACAGATATATTCGACAGTATCGTGTTTGTGTTGAGCTCAAGTGTTATAAATCAGTAGGAACAACATGGAGACATCGACGGGAAGTTGAATATTTGCCGGGTCTTTTGTGCCGAAAAACAACAACAACAACAAATCGGTTTAATTCTGTAAATATGACTTGATATCAAAATAACATGCATATACACCAATGTAAATCAGTTTCATTATAAATGTGAGACGACCCCTTTAATTTAATCCGAAGTTCGTCTCCGTCACCGTCACCGTCTTAAATCGCAAATGTCTATTAGTAAATGTATTGATAATGTTATTCAGATGGCATATGAGGACAAGTCCAAGAAAGTGAAAGCACACTCAACTAGATCCTTAGGACCATCTTGGGCTCTTTTTAAGGGAGCCTCTTTACAGTCTGTATTAGAAGCAGCCGATTGGTCAAGGGAGACCCTCTTTGTCAAGTTCCATTTGAGAAATATAGAACCATCTGTATTACAGTAATTACTGGTATTAGAATTAGGTTTTAATTTCCGACGGATTCCTAATTGTCATTCAAGTAGAATGAAATATGTTTTAATTATAGACATAGCACTTTCAATGAATTTATACAATGTAAGGAAACATTATTGTATATACTAGAAGCGTAAACTACATGAAATGGTGAAAACAGTTCACAGAATACCAGACACAGAAAATACATCCACAACCATAAGGTAGGTACTGTTTTGTATATTTCATCAGGCAAGTATAAATCATGAAATGAAATTATTCAATTTTGAAGAAAATTGGAATTTTATGAATGGATTTATACTTGCCTGATCTATTTCCACCCATCTCCCCTTTTTGTATTTTCAGTATTATATTTAAACGCGGAAATAAAACTGAGATAAATGGGGTTTACAGGTGGTTATGGAGCATGCGTATTGGATCACTTGATAATAGTAGATCACGTGAACGCTATCTTTAGCGGATTGTTGATGTTAAAGGGAAATAATATCCTTATGTATATTCATCAGGCTAGTATTAATCCATTCATAAAATTCCAATTTTCTTCAAAATTGAATAAATTTGTGCGGATCGACCTTATGAATGAAACTTTTGTGCGGATGAATATTGAATTATTAAACTCAATAGTTTTACAGTTTGAAATGCCATTACAATGTAACAATTCAAAATGAACATAATCCTGTAATATATCCAACTTGTATCATAACTGCAATCGGTAGAGTTATACAACCAGTGGTACTGTTTTTCAAAGCGAATGTATGGATAAGAGGCGTCACGTTTTTGGCACTATATGTCACTATAGAAGCAATTGCTTCGCTTTTGCTTCTTATAATATATCTCATCTACCCAACATATCCTACACAGAGTAAGTAAATGTTGTAGATTACCACCTAAGCTAGTAATGCATTACAATATCTAAATCCATACAACAATTTGCATTTAGAAAGTTAATACATTCAGTTTACTGTAGCATGATCGCACACAAGTTAATATACCTACGAGGTGTGTCCAAAAAGTTCGAAGACAAGTCTATTTTCAGAGACATTAACGTCTTTATACTACTATTTGCTGTATGAATCTTTCAATCAACACAATATACATGTGCTGAGCAAATCTTAAGTAAAACAATGCATTTTTAATAAAAAATATGTCGTATATTGAAACATTATCAACGGTGTTCCGCCGCAGGTGATATTCATACACCATGGTGTTTGTTGTTGGGCCATGATAATTTGAAATTTATGGCGCTGAAACATTACTTTTTACGTAATGACGCCACAACGATTCAAGGCGTCATAACACATGAATATTGTTGTTCACAGTCACGCGATATTCTTTCAAAGGGCATTTATTATCATCGCTACTTGAAATTTTGCTTGTACATATGGCGTCTTTGAATACAGAAGAACAAAGAACAATTATAAAAATGTGTGTCTCTTTAGATAAAACACTAACACATACTATTCCAACGCTGCAACCAGCAACAGGGAAATCAACAGATTGCAGATCTTTAATTTATAAATGGTAGAAACCTTTCGCAGACGGTAGGATATCCAACAAAGATTGACGAAGGAGATGCAGACTGAGCGTGATTGATGATGCCATCGTAACGCCGGTGGAGAATATGGTGAAGCTGGACAGGCAAGTTAGTGTGCGGGAAATTTATGACAAGTTATGTGTGAAAAGAGGTGGTATTAACAATATATGAAAGGACACACTTGGTAGGAACAAAGTTTGTGCACGTTGAGTGTCAATATTACTCACTGAAAAAGACAGAAACAGACGGGTGGAATGCTCAAGAAAGAAGACGCTTTTAAATTAATAGACTTCTATCCTGAAATAAGCAGGAGTCATAAGTTTGTAAACGGTCGTCTTCTTCACCAAAAGTGAAAGTCAAAGTTGAGAAGTCATCGGCCAAAAGTGATGCTTATCCTTTTTTTGATCTATGAGGAATACTGTTAGGTTATTCAGTCCCGGGATGTTAAACCATCAACACCAAATACCATGTTTCCTCGATTAACAATGGATGTATGTGAAATTCACCATGAAAACCGTAAACACCTTGTCCAACATGTATAAACAATTATTCAATCGCTTAATACGGGCTGGTATGACCATATTTTTCAACATGAATAAAAGTCATCGAAAAGTCATTGAAAAAATGTAAAAAACGACGGTTGTCATTTCGAAAAATTATAACGTAATTGACGTCGGCAACGTAACTGCGTCCTGACCTGCGCCGTAGACGCTTACATGTATGTTTGAAAATACTTGTAAAAGTATTATTTGTCGCAAGATTAATTAATGTCATCATCATACATTTCTTTCTTTGTAAAAGCATTGTTTGTATGATAATTCATTAATTGTATAGTGCGATTTTATTAACCAGTCGAAGCTGAATAATTTCACGGTCGCTGAATGTGATTATTTTTAGCTTCGTACCCCATGCAGTCGACAGTTTTCGTTTATTTTACTGTTAGGGAATGTCCCATTCGGCATGTTTGTACAGTATCATATAGCGCATCGTTAAATACATGATTATACATTTTACAACCGGTATAACGAAAACTATTGTTACAGTATGGATTACGAATGTAATCGAATCCTACCGAAACCAAAAATAAATGCAAGCAATAACCATGAAATTATGCATCGTTGACAGTTTAATAAAATCGCACTATAGTGTTACATAGAAAATAAATGAATAGAAAGATATTGAGTTATTATCTCTACAAATAAAGTCAATATAGCAACTGATGCAAGCTTACACTTTCAACTGAAAAAGGTAACCAAAAGGCACTGAGAATTATTTATTTTACATCTCAAGATAACACAACAATACAAATTTATTTACATTACAAGTCCATTTAAGAATACAATTGATCTAGTTTGAGAAATCCCCCATGCAAATTAATTGTGATCCTTTGTTATTCATATTGACCTGCAACATAATCATTCCATTTGCACACATTATAATTAGAAACCATGTAGTTTCTTTTCACGATTTGAATGTTAAACTATGACTATTTAGATCATATAGGAATCATTTACCTTTACATCGAAATTGTTTGGCAGTTCATCATAATGCGCGAAGGTTGTTACGAGAATGAAGATAGGCAATCTTGCTCATGTAAACACGCTTAACAAGCTTCTAAGTGACACGGTTGATCAAAACATTGCTTTCAGATAATCTTCAGTTGAAAAGGACAAAGAACATCAATGAATAGCAATGTAGAGTTTGATAAAATAATATAGAAAGACAGTGGAGAAATCTTACAGTAACCATTCGCGTGACCCGCTATACATAGTTCCCACAACTACAATATTTACCTCCCTTGTTTTGAATTGGCGGCCATCTTGAAAGTCAAATTTCTTGTATGTTTAATAGAAAAAAAACAAGAGGGCCATGATGGCCTTATAAATGCTCACCAGGAGAAAAGATCATTAGGAGATTAACATTGTTGAAGTTTTCTATACGAGTCCGAGTAAGATCAAATGACCCATCTGGGATGTTTTTTATCCCATGGCCATCATATGAACAGATTTAAAAGAGGTCTATTAGACAAAGCTAGATACCAAATATCTTAGCTCTAGGCCTTGTGGTTTCGGAGTAGAAGATTTTTTAAAATGTTCCTATATAAAATAGAATTAACCCCAGGGCAGGGCTAATTTTGACCCCGGGGCCATAATTTGAACATAATAAACTTGGTAGATGTCCACTAGACAATGCCACATACAAAATATCTAAGCTCTAGGCTTGCAGTTTCGGAGAAGATTTTTTAAATGTTCCTATATAAGTCTATATAAATCAAGTGACCCCCGGGGCGGGTCCAATTTTGACCCTAGGGCAATAATTTGAACAAACTTGGTAGAGGTCCACTAGACAATGCTACATACCAAATATCTATAAGCTCTAGGCCTTGTGGTTTCGGAGAAGAAGATTTTTTCAATTTTCCTATATAAAATAGAATAAACCACAGGGCAGGGCCAATTTTGACCCTAGGGCAATAGTTTGAACAAACTTGGTAGAGGTCCACTAGATAATGCTACATACCAAATATCTTAGCTCTAGGCCTTGTGGTTTCGGAGAAGAAGATTTTTTCAATTTTCCTATATAGAATAGAATAAAGCCTAGGGCAGGGCTAATTTTGACCCCGGGGCCATAATTTGAACAAACTTAGTAGAGGTCCACTAGACAATGCCACATACAAAATATCTAAGCTTTAGGCCTTGCGGTTTCGGAGAAAAGATAAATTTTCTTAAATTTTCCTATAAAAGTCTATATAAATCAAGTGACCCCCGGGGCGGGGCCAATTTTTACCCTAGGGCAATAATTTGTTAAAACTTGGTAGAAGTCCACTGGACAATGCTATATGCCAAATATCTTAGCTCTAGGCCTTGTGGTTTCGGAGAAGAAGATTTTTCAAATTTTCCTATATAAAATAGAATAAACCCCAGGGCAGGGCCAATTTTGACCCCAGGGCCATAATTTGATCAAACTTGGTAGAGGTCCACTAGACAATGCCACATACAAAATATCTAAGCTCTAGGCCTTGCGGTTTCAGAGAAGATTTTTTAAAAAATTTTCCTATATAAGTATAAATAAATCAAGTACTCCCGGGGCGGGGCTAATTTTGACCCTAGGGCAATAATTTGAACAAATTTGGTAGAGGTCCACTAGACTATGCTACACATCAAATATCAAAGCTCTAGGCCTTGTAGTTTTTGACAAGAAGATTTTTTAAATTTCCTATATAAGTCTATGTAAAATCAAGTTACCCCCGGGGCGGAGCCAATTTTGACCCCAGGGGAATATTTGAACAAACTTTTTAGAGTACCATTAGACAATGCTACATACCAAATATCTCAGATCTAGGCCCTGTGGTTTCGGACAAGAAGATTTTTAAAGTTTTTTTCTATTTGTTGCCATAGCAACCAGAGTTTTTAATGAAATTTAATTTTTTGAACAACTTTGAAAGGGGACCACCCAATGATCATTCCAGCAAAGTTTGGTTGCAATCGGCATAGCGGTGTAGGAGAAGATGTTGTTTTAAGTAAACATGGACGCCACGTTACGACGCACGACTCACGATGGACGCAGGGCGATCACAAAAGCTCACCCTGAGCACATTCGTGCTCTGGTGAGCTAACAAAAAGGTAGTTATTAAACAACTACTAGTAATTTACAAAATATAACTTACTCATGAAGTTGGAAAAAACATAAACATGTCAGATTTTAGTCCAACTAATTGGACTGCTTTTTGACGGCGAGACATTTTTTCGACTTGGCTCCGTCCCGCACAGTCTAACAAAGATCTGCATATTTAAATCCCTAATTAAAACCTGTTGAGCACGATAGCTACAAGATCTGTGACCAAAGTGAACCATTCCGTGGGTAGAAAACACGTTTCTATACTCATATGAGTATAAATCATTCCAACATACCTTTTCTGAAAGATGCATTAATGATTTGTTTTCCCCCACTATTTCCCAACTGAAAACGAAATTGGCGTAATGGCGGTAAAATGCCGGTGTCGTGGTAAACATGCCTACTACTAATTTAAGTACAAGTTTAAATAAGCTGGCATGTCAACGAAACAGGGGCAAGTTAAACTTAAATCAACTTTCGTTAACTCTATGTACGCATTATAAAGATCTATAAACTATCTGATTGTAGTTTTATACAATGTGGAAATGGATGTGGCTAAAGTACGTTCGTACCATTTTTTTCACGCAACGTAAAATTTTAAGTTTAAAATTTGACATTTAACAAAGTGAAGCACATTCACGCAGATTATTGTTTTTCCTATCGAATTAAGTAAGTTATACAAGCTACTGAAGAATTTTGACATAATTTTAATTTCCGCACATAAATATGCAGATGTTTGTAAGGCTGAGGATGGCCTTTCCGAATTCGTTCACGAAAATCGGCCAACCGGAAAGCCGAATTATTACGTCTATGCAGGTTTAAGAAAATGTAGTTGTCACATATGAATACACCAAATTTAGAATAATATAATAGAAAAATATAAATATCTTCTGTCAATGCTTGTCAAATAAGACTTTCAATATGGCCGCCTAGGGAGGTAAATATTGTAGATGTGGGAACTATGTATTGTTCATGATCCGCTACTGTTCATACGACTGTCCGACCAAAGTGGCTCCAAAAATTTACGAGTGGCGAAAGTGTATAAAATCTCAATTTTAACCTCCGGAATAGTTGAATAGACTGGTTTATATGTGTCCTCGGATATTTGCCGATGGCGTTTAGTCATTCAAAAATCAATTGTGTCGCGTATCAGATATGATTGTTAATCCTGATTGCGATTCGCGTTGCCAATTTCGCACCTCTAACAAATAAGATTGCCGCGAGGCATATATTGCACTTGGTCTTACCCTTATTTTTCACAGTTAGTGCTTGTTTACGTTGATCTGTCCAATTAAACCGGAAACACTTTTGGCCATCTGTGGAAAAAGTTGCTGTGGCCATCGGTGAAAACTTTTAGTAGAACTTAACCTGGATCAGGTGTAAAACGCGACCTGCATTCGGATCCAAAACAGATCGTACGCCATATCAGAGACGTATAATACGTCTGTGCTGATATAATATAAATACTCTAGTATTGTAATATTTAGCAGGTTCTTGTAACTAAAATATTTGTGTATAATATAAATGACAATAAATAACAGGTCACAGTTGGCCACAGCTAATTTATGTTATATTAACTTAAAATGACTAGAACTGAGTCTTATTAACGGTCATAGATGGCCACAGCAAAATTATGTTATATATATGCATATCAATGGCCAGAAGTGAGTCTTATAACCAGGCACAGATGACCACAGATAAGTCATGTTATATTAACATGTAAATGACCAGAACTGAGTCTTATAACCGGTCACAGATGGCCACAGATAAGTCATGTTATATTAACTTGTAAATGGCCAGAGCTGAGCCTTACAACCAGTCAAAAATGGCCACAGATAAGTCATGTTATATCAACTTATAAATAACCAGAACTGAGTCTTACAACCAGTCAAAAATGGCCACAGATAAGTCATGTTATATCAACTTATAAATGACCAGAACTGAGTCTTATAACCGGTCACAGATGGCCATAGATAAGTCATGTTATATTAACTTATAAATGACCAGAACTGAGTCTTATAACCAGTCAAAGATGGCCACAGATAAGTCATGTTATATCAACTTATAAATGACCAGAAGTGAGTCTTATAACCGGTCACAGATGGCCACAGATAAGTCATGTTATATCAACTTATAAATGACCAGAACTGAGTCTTATAACCGGTCACAGATGGCCACAGATAAGTCATGTTATATCAACTTATAAATGACCAGAACTGAGTCTTATAACCAGTCAAAGATGGCCACAGAAAAATAATGTAATATCTGCATATAAATAACCAGAAATGAGTCATATAACCAGTCAAAGATGGCCACAGCAAAATCATGTAATATCTGCATAACAATGACCAGAGATTAGTCTTATAACCAGTCAAAGATGGCCAAAGCAAAATCATGTAATATTCACTTATAAGTGACCAGAATTGAGTCTTATAACCAGTCACTGGTGGCCACAGTTAAATCATGTTATATTTACTGTTAAATGACCACAATTGTGTCATATAATCAGTCACAGATGGCCACAGCTAAACCATGTTATATTTATCAATAAATGACCACAATTGTATCATATTATCAGTCACAGATGGCCACAGCTAAACCATGTTATATTTACTGATAAATGATCACAATTGTATCATATTATCAGTCACAGATGGCCACAGCTAAACCATGTCATATTTACTGATGATCGAACAGATTTGAATCTGATAACCAGACACAGATGGCCACAGCTTAATCTTGTTTTATGAACATATATATGGCCAGAATTTAGTCTTATTATGGGTCACAGATGTCCTCGGTTATATCATGCTGTAATTACTGATAAATGACCAGAATTGGTTCTTAAAACCTGTCACAGACGGCAATAACGAAATCATATGTTATATGATATATGTGACCCATAATAAGACTCAATTCTGGCCATATATAAAACGCCTTTTGCCATGGCAAAGACAGTTTTCTTTGCATTTTTCTAGAAATCTAGTAAAGATAGAACCATGGGACTTACAATTTTTCAATAAATAACTAAATGCTACAAATTAAGAATGTTTTTGTTTCTCAAAAGAGCGTAGAAGTGGGGGTTGTATTTGCCAAAGACCGGTGCGGCAAAAACAAACCGGCGGAGGTTAGATGAAAAATGTGTCTCGATATATTTCCAATGTTACAGTAACATTGGACACACAGGTAATACAATCTATTTTTCTATAACAGTTATTGATGTTACATGATTGTCACATACATGTTACATTGGTATTACTTATGTTACGCATATTTGAAAAATGCGTCTGTGTATATTTCCAGTGTTCCAATGTTACTGTAACATTGGACACGCCAGTCATAAGATCTGTTATTTTATAAGTGTTATTGATGTTATATACAAGTTACATTGGTATTACTTATGTTACATGTATATGAAAAAAGTATCTCGATATATTTCCAATGTTACAATGTGGCAGTAACATTGGACACACAGGCAATAAAATCTATTTTTCTATAAATGCTAATGGTGTTACATCATTGTTACATAAAAGTTACATTGGTATTACTTATATTACGCTTATTTGAAAAATGTGTCTCAATATATTTCCAGTGTTACAGTAACATTGGACACATCAGCCATAAAATCTATTTTTCTATTAACGTTATTGATGTTACACTATTGTTACATACAAGTTACGTTGATATTACTTATGTTACATGCATTTGAAAATGTGTCTCGATATATATTCCAATGTTACAATGTTATAGTAACAATGGACACACAGGGCATAAAATCTAATTTTCTATAAGTGTTATTGATGTTACATGATTGTTACATACAAGTTACGCTGGTATTACTTATGTTACATGTATTTGAAAAATGCGTCTCTGTATATTTCCAATGTTACAGTATCATTAGACACACCAGCCATAAATATATTTTTCTGTAAGCGTTAGCTACAGAATGGACATCTGTATATTATTTCACAAAAATATTGAATGAATCTTAACTGTTTAAAAAATTTTAATACTTTATTCTAATATATGATTATGTTACAATACATTACAAATATTACGTGTGTAACAAATTCATTGCCTTTCATTATTTAGGGCCAATTTCATGCTATATCTCACCTTCAAATCCGTATCTTGGAGACTTTTATATGTTGTGTAATGCAGCATAGGCGCCCCTGCTTTGGACAGTCTGTTCTTCACATCCTCTTCTCAGCTGCTATCAGTCGCCACCAAGATAAAAAATTCCATTCACCTCTTATGTCGCATTATTGTTGGTTGTGACTGGCTACTCTGTATTGTTGTTGATCTTCAACATATTCCTCTTGTTTTTATTTAAGTGGTCAAGATTGTAGGTCATCGTCTGGATGTCTTAGTGACATTAGGCCAGGAGCGCAATGTCATCGGCAACTTGATGTCCCCTGGTAGCGCCTTCTGTGGACTTCCTCATCAGCCTATGCACTAAGAAAATAGCAAAGGAGAAAACAGACAGCCCCGCAAAAGGATCTGTAAGGTTTATCATGGTATCATTTATTCTGTTTATATTTGTTACATCACCAATTAGGTACACAAATATATGATATCATTTATTCTGCTATTATTTGCTACATCATCAATTAGGTCGTGTACAAATACTAGTATCATTTGGTCTGCCTGTTGTTAATGACTACAGCAATTAGATACACGAATATTAATAAATGGCATCCATTAGTCTTCCTGCTAATATTTGTTTCATCACCAATTAGATGTATACACGAAATATGGTATCATTTAGTTTTCCTAACGTGACACAAAGTTTATACAAAAAACACCAACAACTGCAGAGTAATGGTTCTTGTGCACTGTACTTCTCAATGAGATCTATCTTAATAATTATGAAGTTTCAAGTTAATAACTTTCATAGTCTAAGATTTATGCTCAGGACAAAAATTAAGAACGAAAAATTTACAAAGAGCAATAACCCAAAAATTAAGAACTGCAGAGTAATGGTTCTTGTTCACTGCACTTCTCAATTAGATCTATACAAATATGAAGTTTTATTATGATACCTATTACGCTCTGAACAAAAAGTGCTACAGACATAAGGATGGGTATTGACGGACAAAGTGGCCAGAATCTGTTTTCCCTTCAAGAAGCATAAAAATGTCCCTATCAGAAAATTGATAGAGAGGCAGTAATCACTAACCTTAAGAAAAGGTATGTCTTGTGAGTACCACAGATCTTCCCAAATATGGTTATGAAGAAGTTGTCTGTAAGAAAAAGGTGAAGTAAAAAACAGGTTATGTGGAATGCCATTCTGTTTTTGAGAGAAAACAATAAAATCTGCCTATTATACATGTCTTTTGATAATTGCAAACTTCAGAACACCTGACAAAAAGGTTACACTTTGGTACAAATGAATGACTAATACATGTACTTTTTTCAAGAAGAAATATTTTCTGTAAATAATAAGCAAATTGAAAATATACAAATAAAGTACTCCATTTGCCTTCTGTGGTATAATATATTACTCAGTCACAAAGACGTTGAGTGACACAACATGCAGCAAATTATCCAGTTTCAAAATAGACACATACAATGAAAATACATGTGATAATATACTGAATGGTGACTTAAATACAGGCTTCTCGTGTTACATTCACTAACACATAGATTGCCTAATTAACATGAATATTTAATTCAATTCTTTTTTTGTGATATACATGGTCACCGACCCATAAAATACATGTTTTTTTTATACAAAATCAGTTAACAGTAGTAAATCATGAATTAACATTATCATTTATGTGGATCATTCACGCGCACTAAGTGGTTAGTTAACAAGCACCGGCATGTAGATAAAGGTCATTTTAGCACATATTTATGAATATAACATACGAAATAAATCTCTAAATAAAAGCTAATTTTCCACCTTGGTTGGACTTTATGTACAGGTTTGACTACATGTACAGCAATTAAAGTACATGTATTCTCAACGTGGCTCGTTCGACCTTGTTATTTATGGGCGCCACTCAGTACTTAGTAACTAAAAGCAAACTAAATGTCAAGTCACTGTACAAATTCAATCTTGTGAATTAAGGAAGCATATAGTTGTACTCCATATATGGATAGACCTATATCAAAGCACTCCATACAAACAGGGATGCTATTTAGCATCCCTTATACCAAGCAACAGAAGGACGTGATGAAAATTAATGAGCTTATAGACATTTAAATTTGCTACTGAAAGTGATACCAATCCATGGTAAAACATAAATCCTCTGTATCCATACAGCATAAAATACAATTTCACAATTCAAAAGACCTGCAGCTTTTACTAGCATTGATGATCTTACGAGATCAATTAAACTACACTAAACATTCTGTATTATTAAGGTGCAAGAAAACTTATTTGGGAAGAGTATCATCAAACATTTGAAAAACAATCCCGCTTTTCAGGTAGGGAATGTATTAAATCACCTTTACATGGAGGGGAGATATATTAATCCACCTTTTCTTGGAGGGGGATATGTAAAGCAATCTTTTCTTGTAGGGAGATATATTGAGCCATCTTTTCTTGTAGGGGGATATATTAAGCCATCGTTTCATTCAGGGGAGATATATTAAGCCATCTTTTCTTGGAGGGGGATATATTAAATCACCTTTACATGGAGGGGAGATATATTAAGCCATCTTTTCTTGTAGGGAGATATATTAAGCCATCTTTTCTTGTAGGGGGGTATATTAAGCCACCTTTTCATTGAGGGGAGATATATTAAGCCAACTTTACTTGAAGGGAGATATATTAAGCCACCTTTACTTGGAGGGGAGATATATTAAGCCAACTTTACTTGGAGGGAAGATATATTAAGCCACCTTTACTTGGAGGGGAGATTATATTAAGCCATCTTGTCTTGTAGGGGAGATATATTAAGCCAACTTTACTTGGAGGGGAAAAATTTTGCCACCTTTACTTGGAGCGGGGTATATTAAGTCACCTTTACATGGAGGGGAGATTTATTAAGCCAACTTTACTTGGAGGGGATAAATAAGCCACCTTTACTTGGAGGGGAGATATATTAAGCCAACTTTACTTGGAGGGGAGATATATTAAGCCACCTTTACTTGGAGGGGAGATTATATTAAGCTATCTTTTCTTGGAGGTGGATCAATTAAGACACCATTCTTGGAGGGGATAAATTAAGCCACCTTTATTAGGAGGTGAGATATATTAAGCCAACTTTACTTGGAGGGGAGATATATTAAGCCATCTTTTTTTGGAGGTGGGTAAAATAAGAAATCTTACAAATACATGTTTGACAATAGGTGAAGTGTATCTAGATGTTCAGTCCTTTATTGACTAATATTTGATTTTAACATGCATATTACTATAAGAGCTAATATTCACATTTTACAAACAATTGTTCAAGTTTTAATTGACAACTATAAACCTAATCATAATCATGTTTGTTATAAACAAATTCACAATGATACAACTGTCATTAAAATTCTACATGATGGATAAAAGCTTCAAAGTTCATGACAGGCGCAATAATATTATTGACGGCGGTCTTGTAGCTCTACTCGTTTGGCAAGCATCATCCCTAACATTAAAGCAACAACCGCGATAAGAATGAACATTAACACAAACTGCCATGAACCTTTGATTTCCTTCCAAAGCATTCTTATGTAAAGCATCAATTTCTTTGAAGGACCAAGTACAGCTTTCTGTACGTTTGGTTGCTTTACCCCAGGTGTGACCATTCTGTTTAAGAACTCCAGAGCTTTGTTGTCCACATAAGGATTATCATAACCAGTTTCTTCAGAGTAGTTCACCCATCTGATTCGATTATATTTCAGTGCGCCTATGATGTTGAATTGTTCAGCAATTTCATCTTCCTCGGCCTTAAACGCATTCATTGTCATGGTACCATGACACCCAAACTGTGGTAATTCCGACACGAGGTCATACTTAGTTATCACAACATAGACTTCCCGTGTGTCTAAAAATAAATGAAACATCATTATATTACATATGCAAGAAAACCAGAATCAAAATTGTCAACCTGTCAAATCAACCACATTTGCCGTTCCATCAATTACATAGGGATAAAAGTATTACGACAATATACGAAGTACATTCACATTGACTCAAATTTATCAAGACTGAAAAAAGTTAAGTTTGAAGTGACACGCAGCTGAATTTTGATCGTGGTATTAGCCCTTAATGTTTGATTTAATCATGCAATTATAAAATACATATTTGATAACTAGTTGCTCACACTTGGGGACTCCTGTCTCTTTGTCTGTGATTTTCAGGACAGATTGTAGACATTTAATCAAATAAGCAGGCACAGCATCATGTCCTCCTTGAACAAATACAACCTTGTGAACTTTCCACTTTGGGTTACTTGTAGTGAGTGAAGATAGTGTCGCGAAGTGCTCCAGTTCCATGTTTTTCTTGCTATTCTTCGAGAAACTCAATGCTTGTACAAGGTTTTACAAAACCTAAACAATTAAAACATCAAAAATGTGACCATATCTAATTAGTTGATTAAACATAGGCAGGAGCTTGGCTGCATAAGAATATATCATGAGTGACTACCTTTAAACTTAAAATTGTTTCTGGCTCACCTGAGTATCGTTACACTTAAGGTTAAAATTAATCAGGAAAAGTAATTCTACGTAGTAAAGAGGTATCTACCCCAACTGTCAAGAGTCAAACTATTCGTATTTATAACTGAACTTTTGAATCAGTTGCACAAGGAGTTGTAAAATGTAGGCAAAATTAAAAGACAAGGGGAGGTTATTTGCCTATCAGAAAATCAGAATACTAGAAGGTAAACATTGTAAAATACACCAATATTTGAATTCAAGGATCTTGACCGATTACACGATTACACAAGTCACAGTATGCACAAATATAATTAGCATTTTACTGTGTGTGTATCCTGAATCAATGGGTGTAAATGATGACATAAATGCAATTTCAATCCAATCGAATCATCAGCTGAGGGAGATATTCCTATTTTTAATTAAGTGAACCCTGGGATGGGGTCATTTTTGAACCTGGGGTTAGATCTAAATTAAAAGGGCCAAAAAAGCAATATCTAAGCTCTAACCTTTTTGATTGATTTTTAGAATTTGAATTAAGATTTCTCTATGAAGAATGAAAGTGACCCTGGTTTTTTAATTTGAACAAACTTTGTGAAGGTCCATATTGGAAAATACTACATGTCAAATACTTAAGCTCTATGCCTTCTGGTTTATTTTTAGAAAATGTTTGAAGATTTTTCTATGAACAATCAAGTGACCCCTAGAGCGGATTCAATCTGAGTTGATTCATGCCTACAAGGCAATGCTACACACCAAATATCTAAGCTCTTAGCCTTCTGGATTTTTTAGAGGAAGATTTTTTATTATTTTGCTATAGAAATCTGAGTAATTATGTGTCAATTTTGACCCCAAAGTCATTATTTTAACAAACTGGATAAAGGTATACAAGATGATGCTTCATACAAAATATCTAAGCTCTGTGCCTTACAGTTTATTAAGTTTATTTAAATTTTTCCTTTTGGTTGCCATGGCCAGAGTTCTGCATGGAATGGAATTCTTCGCGTAACATTTTTTTTCATATATTGTCAGTCGTTTCTAAGATTTTAAACCTCTTGATAAAGTAAGATGATAAGAAATTTAGAGTTCGATGGTAGCTAATAAACAGTATCAATGTCGTATTTTAACAATGCAGTACCTTCACATCTCTATTTGTTCGGTTAACGGTAACGGGATCGGCTGTCTGATAGTATCAAGTTTCACCAAATCATAGATTTAAAAACTTTACCATAAATGTATACTGAAATAAACACACTGTGTGAAGTCCATTGCAAGTGCTATGAAACAATTACAAATGTAATACATTTGGTTGGTCTTCTATTAATAAAATGAAAGCACAATAACCATTTTTCTTCCCTAAAACATAAACAAAACGTTGAATCGTTCATCACAAGGGGTTTTAATTAATGAAAGCAGACGAATAGTGATGTATATGTTCATAAAATCATGGAACTATTTGTCGGTCTTGATTAGATCGCAGAAGTATTTGAGGTCTTGTTTACCGCCGTAATAAGGAATCGGTAATAATCTCAAATGACCTTTATCAACTGTAATTAGTATGGAAAGCTAAGCCTCTAAAACATTTTGAAGCATGGATCCCTACAAAACACATCAAACCGCTTTGAAATCCATCATCAAATTAGGCGGTAATCTTTATTCGAAAATGACACATGCGAGCAATTAACAATAAACTGACAGATTATTATCGTCACATGAAAACAAGCAATTTCAATTAATTGATGCTTCCCATTCAATTTTGATAGCCAATTAAAATCGCGAATTTTACAGTTCAATAATTGAAACAACGCGAAAGTTTGATGTTTAGTAAGATATTTAATAACAAATTATTGTCATTAACGAATTTATAGTATCATATCGTACCAATACAATGAACAACACGTTAGAGATGGTTAACGCAGATAAAGTTAATTCGATAAAGGAGTACAGTGTTTATCACGATAAAACACTATTGCACGGTCGGTTAGACTTTTTTGTTGCTTGGTATTAAAGTATTATATTTTGTCTTTGTAAATAACTTAAAATATGATTTTACGTTTTTTGGCGAATTAAGCCAGTCCCGATGCCTCAAGAACAAGTGAAGACTGTATGGAATGAATCTACATCATAATGTGGCGGGAGTGACTACAATATACAGAACAATAACAAATATATACCGCAAAAGTCAATTATTTAAACATGACAATCGGTTTGTGCATATACATGTATATGTATATATTCAACAAATTATAATCAAATAAGCTGATATAACATGCACATTGTACTAGTTTAAAATACATACCTTCAATCAATATTTCAAGGAGCTCTTGCATTTTGGGGTCGTTTACATTTCCTTTACCAGCTAAATCTATGATTGTTGGCAGTTTGGAGAAAAACTTTCTAACCACTTCAGTTTGCAATCCACCAATGATATCTCCCACAGTGTTCATACCTACGTAAGTACAAGTAAATATACTGAATAATGTTAAATAAATTATTGTAAGAGGTCAGTCTCAAAACTTATTATCACTGTATAATGCATGGTATTTCGTACCGGTCGGACGTGTTTTTTGTGTCGCTCTGATAAAATTCTAATTTTGAGTGAATACGGACTTATTCATTGATTATAAGAAATGGAAACATAGTGAAAACACAATATGGCGGATAAAAAAATGAAACGAAAACATAAAAAAAGGAAAAAGGGCAGTAGTACTGACGAAGAAACGTTAAAAACAAATAAAGTGCAAAGAAGTGAAGGAGGCCCGACGTCGGGTATAAACAATCAGGATTGTACTGAGGAAATTACTCGAGTAAGTGAAGTTTTAAGTGCTGCCAATTCAGTCCTTTTTGATGATTCGGTGTTTGTTGTTGATTTTAATAGTTCACTGAATGAAAAGGAAGCTATCCCGATAAATATGGCATCTCCATCCAATGCAGACATTATTAGTTACCTACAAAAAATCGAAGCCAAAATAGAAAACGTGAATAAATAGTTGCTAACATTAGATTCTCTGGAAAAAAAAGTTGATAAATTTGAAAATGACTTAAACAAATTGTGGATTTATGTTCAGGAAGAAAAAACAATCAAATAATGAGAAAATCAACAAACTAGAGGACAGTTTTGAAAATATTGAATTCATGGAGGCGGGTTCTCAATCTAAGATGGAACAGTTAGAAAAAGCCAATTCAAACCTGAAAGATGAATTATCCTACATGAAATCTCAACAAATGAGAAATAATTTAGTCCTTGGTGGTATCACAGAAATTGCAAATGAAACAATGGATGACACTGAACAGATACTAAGTAAGCATCTTGTTGAGAACTTGAGAATTGCGCAAGATACTGTTGATAGCCTAAAGATTGAGCGTGCGCATCGTATCGGAGTAAGACGTGGTTCCAACGGAAACATGGCTAAACGTAAGATAGTATGTATGTTCTCCTTTTTCAAAGACCGCGAAATGGTCAGAAAAATGCGGCATCACCTAAAGGGCTCGGACTATTATCTACACGAACAATTCTCACCAGATGTTGTTGAAAAACGCAAGCGCCTTATACCACACTTGAAGAAAGCCAAAGAAGATAATAAAAACGCCTGGATATCATGGCAAAACAGTAAAGGTCGATTAGGAAACACAGGGGGATGGGCCTAAAATATGTGTTTGGAATTGTAATGGACTTACCGAAACTAAATTAAATGACAGGGATTTTAATGACAAAATCTGTGAAAACGATATTATAGTTTTAACCGAAAGTTGGACTGATGAACATTCAGAAATTGATATAAATGGATACACTTGTTACAACTTATATAGAACCTTTAAACATAGACGGGCTAAGAGAAATAGTGGTGGAATGGTAATTTACATTCGTAACTCTGTAAAAGCTGGAGTTCATTTGGTTAAAAATCATTTCAATACTATTGCATGGTTAAAACTAGATAAGACTTTTTTTAATTTTGATAATGATGTATACCTATGTAACTTGTATATGTGGTCAGACGTCTCGCCTGCCGCAGACATTATTGATGCTGACCTGTTTAATATTGTGGAGCAAGATTTCTGTAAATATGAACAACTAGGTGTAGTCTTGTTAGCAGGTGACTGGAATTGTCGTGTGGGCAATAAACCAGATTTTATAGCTTGTGATCGTAATATTTTAGAACTAGACCATGAGGATTATAATCCAGATATTTCATGTGACCGGGCCTCTTCTGATGTGCTGTGTAATGCACGAGGTGTTAAGCTTTTAGATATGTGTAAATCAACCGGTTATCGTATAGCCAATGGTAGATTAGGCGATGATCACAATAAAGGGGAATATACTTATTAGTAGTATATGGCGGTACCCTGGCACCCTACCTCCTGGCACCATATAGAAATATAGAGTAAATAGAATTAGGTCGGTGCCAGAAGTAAACAAAATTGTGACAAATTGGGACAAATTGGAAATCAATGTTTGGTGCTCAAAATAACATGAATTGAATTTTCGGAAACTTCTGGCACTGTGTGTGTTTTGTTATTTGTACTGTATAGACTAAATATTCATTTGAGACAATGAGAGAATTTTCTTTCGAAAAGACATGGTGGCCCTGAAAAGGGCCGTTGGTGGTCCTGAAAAGGACCGTTGGTGGTTTTTTAAACCGTGTTTGCTGACTGATCTGGTTGGGTACATAGTTCGCATTGGCAGTCTGGTGGGGGATAGCAGAGCCTGCATGTTGAATCCCCACAGGACCATTCCTGTTCTGGTACTGGTGGTTGTTCCGTGTACTCAACTTGAGCGGTAGTGATGATACGCCAATGCTCTTCTTCTTGTTGTTGTTCCCGTTGTCTATTTGCCGTTCGTTCCCGAGCATCTCGCTGCCTTTCTCTGACTTGATCTCGAAATTGCTCTCGAAATTGAGATAATTCTTCTCTATGATGAAATCGATTGGTTTCAATGGTATTCAAAGTCTCACCAATGAATTGAAGATCACGTTCCCTTTTTCTAACAATGCTAGCCGCTAAGCGACTGATTGAACGCCATACCCTGCTCTGTTTTTCAGTCAGTTGTTTTGCTGTTTTGAGCTCATTGAATAAAGCCTCCATCTTGAGTGTTTGAGTTCTCAGAATGAAATGAGGCATTGTATTGTAAGACGGAGTATTTTTCTGTTGAAGCGCCGCCCACTCTCGTGGTTGGATGACGTCATATCGCTTGGATGACGTCACCCTAGGGTTGGATGGCGTCACGCGCCAATGTACCGCACAGACATGTGCTTGATTTTTATGAACTTAGAAAAAAGATAACAGACACCTAGTTTCAGTTTTTCTAAACTTTTATTTTTGTAACAAGAAAACAGTAACAACATGAAACAGTAACATTGTTTAATGATCACCATAAAGAGTTGTATTTCTATGTGTGATACTATGATACAAACGGTTGTGACCTTCTGGTCTAGAGTTACGTTGAGCACAACACTTTTGTCCACATTTATTCACATATTGAGCATGCATGTAATAAGTACCATAATATTGTTGAAACCAATGCGTCACATAAGTGTCATTTTTTCCATACATGTCCGGTTTGAATCGGGTTAACAGTATCTGGTTCAAGTCACATTCACGTGAGATAAAATCCAAAGCGAATAGACAATACACACCACACACCGGTAACATATCGCCTTGTATTCTCATGGCATTCCACAGATAAGTTTTGTTGGCATGTTTTTTCACAAAGGTTAGAATCTCTTCGAAAGGAGGTAATCCGTAGGAATCAAAGTACACTGCTTTATTGTCTTTTAAATAAAGAGCCACCCAGTGTTCTCCACGTTGATTCCCGTTATGGGTATTCACAATATAGGCTTTCACGTCATGCGGTTTCTCTGAAGGTAATTGATCTTTGGCACAAACACGAGCATGTAGTGGTTTTAATAACGGTGAATGATCTAATAGGTATTGTAGTTCATTCGTCTCCATAATGCCAATTTCTGTTGACACGTTCAGCCCAAACACTGATCCATTGATCTATGAACTGATTCTGAGTGAGTTCTTCTTTAAATTGAATCCATAATCGACACGCGTCTCCTTTTTCACTATCGGTCAAGGTCACTAATTCAGGATACCACTTTTCCATGACCTTGAACACGTCCAAACGTTGAATCGCTTTTTGAATGTAAAGTTCTGTCCACTCTTCCGTATTCGTGTATAAGCAGAGTACATGTTGTACTTGACTAGGATGATTCACTCGACAACCATAACAGTCTTTATGCACTTGATTATAAATTAAAGATTGGAGTGCTTCTGTGACGTGATGATTCAAGCACTCTTGTAAAAAGTCCGTCCTTGAACTTGTACAACAAGGATACGCCAATAACTTCATTTCGTAATCTTGTCCTTTTTCCAGGTGTTCAATATCCATGTCTTCCATCTTAATAATCTAGAAGCACTTCTCTGAATTGATTGATTTCAATTTGATTGTCGTATTCCGCAAATACAATCACGTTGATGGCTTGTGCAAGTGCTGTTCCAAAGTGAAATTCCAATCTCAGATTGCCCGTTTTTATAGGATGGAGTTGACCTTCCTCGCAACCTTGATCTGCTGTCAAGTCCAACCCCCAGAGTGTGTATCCGTTCCGATAATCATTCATGCTCAATCCAAATGAACGATTGAGACCAAGAGCTCCTGTCGCTTGATAGAGTGACATGTAGGATCTTAGAACTTCTCCCGTTTCAAAATTGGGTTGAAACGCTTTGTTATGAATACTTTTTCCGTCAATGCTGACTTCTAGATGATTCAGTGTAAAATGACGGAACTCAAAGGGGTTGGTAGCCATGTCTCCATTCATGTCTCCATTTCTTACCATACCGATGATAAGACGTTTTGGCAATTGACCTTGAAATAAATGATCTTCAATCTTGGATCGTTGACCGTTAGGAATCGTAAATGTTTTTACTTCAGTTCGTCGGATGGGGATTTTCATGTTATGTTGAGCAATCTGTTGATTGAGTTGATTGGCTACCACTGGCAGTAAATCTACTGTTCTTACATTAAATCCTGCTTCTAGAAACTTGATTTTACCCGGTGAAGTACTCATGAGACAGAATTGAGGTGACGCTTTGTTTAGTCTTAAGCGTATTTCCATACCATTGGGTAAATATTTATCTTGCATCATCAGATCCAAATGAAGTCGTCCACATAGTTCCACCACACGACTTTGATGGACACGAGCACGTCTCTTACCATAGCCCTTGTTATCCCCGTCATGTACTTTTTCGAGCATATGACCAGCGGTGTCTTCAGCCCATAACTCTAACGCCTGAAGCTGAGTGTCTTTACAGCTTGAGGTGAAGGAGAGTAAATTTTCTATGTATGCCCGATAGGCATACGTGTCCGCATTGCTGGTGATCAGTTTATTATTCAGGTACACATCAATGCTTGAGAACATGCTGTGAAAGAAATTGTTGACGGTAGCAATTTCACTGTCGCCCGCTAGGTCTGTACCATCTGCCTGTATAATTTTGAGTTTTAGGTACAGGTAAGATTGATTCAGATCTGTCCATTTTTCTGTCTGTGCAGGAATCACAAATTCAATCGGAGCATTATTGTCCAGGGCAGAAATGGGATAATGCTCAGTCCATTGACCTTCTTGCATGGCTGTCATGGTAGGTGGCACAACAGACACATCCAACTCTGTCTTACTACATTCACAGGAACCGTGTTGCATCATGATTAATCGAAAATATCAAGAGGTCTGGCCTGCTTAACTCGGCGATGATGAAGTTTCGAATGAGGTCTTTTCTTGACTGGTTTGCTCTTTATACGTCTTTTAGGGCTGGCCACGGCATGTAGCAAGGATTCACCCCCATCTTTTAACACAGAGGCTCCACGTTTTCGTATTACTTGTTTAGCGTTTGATCCTGTCAAGATATCTTTGATAGCGGCTTTTCCTTGCTGGAGTCCTTCTTTTTTCAAGGTGCGAACTCCAGATTTCACAAATGGATTCAGTAAAGGCATGATTCTTTTCATGGCTTTCTTAAACATAGATCCAAGTCCGTGTCCATATTGTCGAGGTTGACCTTGGTAAGTAGGTATCATTGTCTTTGACGTAGGTGTAGTTTCACCATAGACTTCCCATGAATAAACTGAATAGACTGGCCAGTGTCACCCCTTATATGGATAGTGATGGTGTCAAAGTCGGCTTTAGCCAGTGGTACATAGTGTAAATTCAAGAACTCGAAATGAATATGAGGGTTAGTTCCTGCTTTCGTTCTCGGATCAAATGGAGCTACACGTAAGATGGGGGCTTCTATGTTTCCCAAATAGGTATAAGACGCAAGGTCGGAATAAACAAACAAATGATTATGACCCATGTTAATATCTACGCCATGAGGAAACGGATCTGGAGTGTCTTTAAAAAAGATGGTCGAAGAACTATCAGGGGCTCCACCCAGTTTAATAAACATGTGAGGATGAAACTGAATGCCTAGTTGATCCGAACTGTCCAGTTTTGCGCGTTTACTTTGTCCTGAAAAACCCATGGTAAATCGAAGGCCTTTCTGTTTAAATATTTTACCTAATTGATCTTTCACGGTAAAGTCAATCGTCTCGATCAAATGTTGGGGTGTGACATAAGTTCCTACAGGAATACAAAGTCGTACACCTTTTTCTTCTTTATTGGGGAGAGTACAATAGGTCTCAAAGTTTTCTAAGGCCTTACCCAGGACAGGATCATGTGTGACAATGTAGAAATGTCGCTCTTCTTCAGTGACATTAATGACCTGACTAGGAACAATCATTTCCACTAAGGCAATTTCCCAATCTTGTTTATTGAGATGGATGGGTTTTGTCAGTTTGGTACGAAAACAACATTGCGTATTGTCTTGGAATAAATCCATAGAGCTATCACTCATGAGTGTGATGTAAAACGAACTCATGTTGATTTAGGTTTATTGAATTTCAAGGAGGGATTCGGTAGAATATAACCTAGAGAACTACTTAAAAGCAGAAGCCACAATTCTCGATCGGGTCGTTGAAAACACAAATTAAATAGCGATACGGTAATAATAATAAATACCACTACAATTTGTGACAAAAAAGTGACCTTATTTTTGGGTTCACACAATTTGGTTTGCTCTGAGGCAGTCACTACCACACTGGCCGTATCGGTTTGAGACATGATGTATTTATTAACTAAACGAGATGGGATTCGGGAATCCAACTGTCAAATTTCGAAGGATAACCTTTCCAATGTACTTTAATTTCTCGTCTTCCGTCTACCTTACTCTGGCGATGTGCGAGCACTGATTCAATTTCATAGATAGCATCATCTTTTATAACCTGTACTTCAGAGAAATAAAACGAACCCAAAATGGGTTCTCCGTCTAAATCAGTCAATTTCACAGTAGCAGGAGAGGTCTTTTTGACTTGGATCACTTTAAACAGTTCAGTGGTCCAGTTGGGTAGATAACCTTTATCAAATGTACGTTTTGTTTTATTGATACGAACAATATTTCCCACATGAAGGGTCGTCGACGCTTTCTTTCTTGATTTTCCATACAAGGTCAAGGCCACTTGAGATTCGTTATTCTCATTTACGGATACGGGTGCCATTTGTATACTACGATGAACACGATGATTATAGGCATGCACGAGATCAGGCAATACCTGAATATACCTTCGTGTTTTATGATGCGTAAAGTATTTCCACATGCGTGATTTTAAGGTCCGTTGAAAACGTTCCACTATACTAGCCTTCGTTTCTGGGTTTTCAGTCGTAAAATAATGAATCCCTACTTTGTCTAAAAACTGTTGAAACCTTTGATTCTTGAATTCTGTTCCTTTATCGGTTTGCAACGCTTTAGGTTGTCTCGTTTTAAGAATAGAGCGAAACGCTTCCACCAATGTGAGCCCCGTTTTATCCTTGAGGGGAACGACCCAAGCATATTTTGAAAACACGTCAATGACACACAACAAATATCGATAAGGGGTGTTGTACTGAGCCAAGGATTGCATGTCTGCCAAATCAGCTTGCCATTGATGATCAATACCACCCACAATTGTTTTCCGTCTCGAGAATACCCTACGGATAGGTTTGTGCAGGGTATAGGTCTTTTGTCCCTTCAACCAGGATCGCACTTGACTTGGCGTAATGGATTTCAGTTGAGTTCGAGCTGCTGTAGTAAGACGTTCTACCCCACCAAAACCAGCCGGATGATGGGGATCATAATAAATCTGATGTAACAGACTGTCTACCTTTTTGTTCATGTTGTCTAGTAGGCTTCCCACTTAGGTTCTGCTTTCATCTGTTTGACAGGTTTACTTATAGGTTCATCTTTCATCCGTTTGGCAGGTTTACTTATAGGTGAAGGAGGCTCAACAAAACTATCAAAGAATTCATCATCTTCCTCCGAATCGTCTGCTTTTTGCATCCATGACCATCTCCGTTTATTTCCTATCGCTTCTTGTGGTACATTGACATCTCTTAGTCCACTAGAAAACTGTTCCCATCCTCTAGGCTCCGACCCTTTTCTATGACGTATGACATCATTGACCAAATCAATAATGTTGGATCCTTGTATTGGTTTTCCATGGTATTCCAACATCCCTTGATCATTCCATGACATGTGGGGATGATTTTGTAGAAAGTGTAATAAAAGCTGAGTTTTTCGACGCATAGTAGTAGGAACACTTTCAAGAATCCGATCCGTCAATGTAGCAGGAGCCGCTTGTGCCCCTTGTGCACCTTGAGCAGCTGGAACAACCGGTGCAGCCGGTGCAACTGGTGCAGCCAGAGTAGCCGGTTCACGTGCTTTTTGATGTGACAGTTGAAACTTTTGCAAGACTTGCCCATAGTGTTGTGCTTTTTCTGATTCAGACAACGATTCATTTTGTAATACGTCTCCCATTTGTTTCTGTAAATCGGATGTTTGACTGACTTGCGGGGGAGGAGGTAAACGTGGTCGTTGTTCTGTTTTCCATCGATTCATCTCTTCTAGCATTTTGAACGGGACGATAGCCATTTTCTTCATAGCTTTTTCACCAGTGTGGCAACACCTCCACTGAGTGCTCCTGCAGCAACAGCTTTAGCAATGATTGGAGCAAGAGCCAGTAATGGAAATAATCCTCCTTTTTGATTCAACACACGTTTCTTTTTTTGAATGGATACTCTTTTATCTGCTAAAGTGCGGAGATGTTGACGCTTGGACTTCAACCTTTGCTTTTGAGAGGGGGATAAGGCAACATTGCCTTTTAAAACATTCTGACAGCATTCTGACACACATTGAATCATTTCTTTAGATGCTCCATGTATCATCTTTCTTCTTAACCCATCTGGGGCTTGAGTTAAACCCAAAACCAGATGTCCGTATTTATGCAGGAGTGGTCTCTTTGGTGCCATTATGTCAAATAATACCTGTTTTTACTTCTTTACAGCTTTTATACTAAAGCATCAAAGGCTTGTCTTGAAGCTGGATTCATAGGGCCCTGTCTCATCAGGTGAATACGATGTCTCAAAAGGGGTTTCAAGACAGCCTGTCTTGATAAGGTAGATAAGGATAGGGGTGAAAAACGGCACAATGGAGTGTCTGGTGAACTTCTTGAACTGGGAGATGATCTACTAGATGATCTGCTGGATGAACTCCTAGGTGTGCTAAAACTACTTGACCCACTGGTTGAATAACTGCTTGGCCCACTGGTTGAATAACTGCTTGGCCCACTGGTTGAATAACTACTTGGCGAACTGAAGCTGCTTGGTCCACTTCTAGATGAACTGCTTGGCCCACTGCTTGAATAACTCAAACTGCTTGGTCCACTTCTTGATAAACTTCTTGAACTTCTAGATGAACTGCTTGGTCCACTTCTAGATAAACTTCTTGAACTTCTAGATGAACTGTTTGATCCACTTCTTGATAAACTTCTAGATGAACTTTTAGATGAACTGTTAGATCCACTTCTAGAAGAATTTCTTAAGCTTCTAGATGAGCTAAAGTTCAAACTACTCACAGGACTGATAGGAGACCATTGTAACTTACTGATTGGAGTTACAGCCATAGAGGGTGTTGAAGTGGTTTGCTTTCGACGACGGAGAGTAATAAAACGTTCATTGATCTTGGCAGGCGATTTTCTAGCTTTTTTAGCTGGTGCTTTTCTAGGTTTTCTAGCAGGCGATTTTCTTTTAGCTGGAGATTTTCTAGGTTTTCTAGCAGGCGCTTTTCTTTTAGCTGGAGATTTTACAAATTTACGAATCGTCTTTTGACCATTCCATCGGAGTAAACTTCGTATCATGACTCCACCAAGAAATCCACCTCCTCCTGGTTTCAATATGAGTTGACGTTTAGTATCCATGTCCACTTGATCATCTCCCAGCTGCTCTAATTCATGCTGATGTTTTTGCATAAAGTTTTGTGTTTGTTTAGGTAGCACAATTTTCTTTTTTAAAATCACCTTTGCTGCTAAGGTGAACCACTTGAGCATTTCTTTTAATCCAGACCGTAGCATTTGCTCCCGTACAGTAGGGTCTCGTTCCTGACCCAAATGTTCTAACGATTGAGCTATGGCTGTGGCTGACATGATGACTGAATGATCTTATATGAGTAAACGATGTTTATATATACACAACTGGCCCACGTTTTTCTCCAGTGATCCAGTGATGAAAAATATCTGTTCTTAACCGATAACTGTCTGGTGTTTGAGGGTGAAAGTCAATCACTAAATACCCATGAGGTGTAGAGATAGCATCTTGATAAGCGGGTAACAAGTGTGGCAATTGAATTTGATTCGCCAACACTTTGATTTGTCCTTTATCTCTTGTGTTTTGAAATAAGATCATGTAATGTGCATTTAAACTCAGGGTACGACTGGCTTTCGATTGTTGAAACATGTTTTGTGTAATGTAGATCACACTAGCATTACGATGGTGACCTTTTCGTGTAAACCATAATTTGATTTTCTCTTCATCTTTATCACCAAGCATGTCATCAAATATAATTAAATGAGGAATGGATGTATCCTCTACTATCTCTTCATCCTCGTCAGGTATCCCCTGTATGAACCGAATACTAGGTTCTTGTTCTTGTAATTGTGCATAGGCTACTTGCCATTCTTTGTAACACCATACAATACGCTCAGGTACTACTTGAAACAAATCTGATTTGTATTCCAACACCTTTTTTACGAATTGTGTTTTACCAGAGCCACTAGGGCCTGCGATAAACATATTGCAAGGATGCTTAAAAAGTAAACTGGACTCCATGACGTGAAAATCACAACTAACACTATTGGAAGAAAAACATTTTATTTATTTGTGTAACAAGTTTATGTATGAGTACAAGAATAATCACAACAAGAACAACACATGTCATGTAAGGGTAACAACAGTTTGTCAGAAAATTCAAACACACATTCTGAATGTCCAAATTGACTCAGAAATGTTAACACAGAGTCATTGTTCACCACCTGTTTGAACCAATCCGTTTCACTCAAGTCCATGGGTACTGATTGTTTATAAAATGAATTCATCACATGAAGTCCATGTTTCATTTCTTCAAACATGTCTGGTGTACTCAACTGTTGTCGAATCCATTCCAGAGAATGATGACCTTCAGGTATCTTCATACGATAAGCAAATACCAATGCTTTTCTCAACAGGGTATGGTTCATAATATCAAACTGTTCCATTCTTGAATCGTGTGAATCACTCTATCGTTACATACATAAGTATTCCAATCGTCTCGATGGATAGCTTTCAAGTCTAAGTGTGCACTGATCATAGCATCACGAATCATCTGTCTAAATAGTTCAAACGTGTGAGGATTCAGAATCCACGCGCGAATGTCCTTGACCTTGACAAGGTCATCTTGTACAATACTGTATAACGTATCCGTATACAGCTCAAAGTCCAAAATGTAATATAAACTTATAAATCGTCTAGATGGTTTAACCATAATTGAATATTTCCTGAACAAATCACTATTCTAGGTCGATTCGCATGAACGGCTTCAATCTCGTCTTTGACTTCTCTTAAGCGATGCCTTAATTTATAGAACACGGCACGATACTGTAGAATATGAATAACATGAGTGAACGGTACCTGTCTCTTAAATACCATGATACCACGTATTTTAAACTGTGAATACGGACGCCATCCGGGGTGAGATCTCCCATTGTCCTCTTCAGCCATACTGAACCATATCACATTGGGGGTAGAACGAAAATTGTTAGCTAAGGCAGATACGTCGCTCAAATTAGCATCGTGGATTAAAAAATCCCATGTCGTAGATAACATACGATCTAAGCTTTGTTGTACCACATTCAGTTTTCGTAGAATCGGTAATTTTTGGTTGAATGACAAGTCCTGGCGATCACCTACATCCTTCAACAGTCTCTCTATCCGTCGATGATTTGTATGTTGTAAGCTATGTATAGCATTATGAGTAGCCCATGTGTGCACTAACTCCATCTTCCATGTTTTAGCGTTAGCCCATATGACATAACGATAAATTTTAAGTCTCAGCTCTATCGGTAGTAAGGGTATCCAATCCATGTCTTTATGAATAATGAATTTTAGATGACTTGTTCTAGTCATTACCTAAAAGGTCAAGGTCAGTCATGTAGATAACCATAAGGCACAGTCATATGATTCTCGACCACAATACGTTTGGTATATACCGAACGAAATGTTTTGACTTGTTTCTCACTGGTCACGGTTCTGTCCTTATGACGTTTAATCCGAGAAGCATATTCAACTACGGTCGAATAATGATGTCTGTCTTTCACACAATCCACCATCGTATTGAAATTCACTTGTTGAGTGGCATTGTAGTCTAACGTAATGCCTTTCACTTTGCAATTTTGATGGAGTTCACCGTTTTCAATGTATTCATAGCCATAGTTCTTTGGACCTAAAGCGACATATCTCACAATACGACCCTTTGGTACCTCATCTGTCCATTTTCCCAATCGACTGGAGATAATAGGAACATTATAGCCATCAGGGTCATGAATGTACATACAACTGTCTGTGTCAAAATACAGTACTCTCTTTCCTAGAGGTTCAAGCACTTTGTACAGTTCTAATCGAGCATAAGCCGTCACAAATGAAGCCACCACAGGATTGGCTGATGAATGAGGGTCTGCTTTGTCCGATTCATCAGTATAATTCATTAACATGAATTCATCATGATCAAAACACTCTGCATATTTCACAGACTTTTTAGGATCGTTCAGTATTCCGTAGAACTGGTCCAATCGATGAACATACTCTGTTTTAGGCAAGAGGTTAGTTTGAGCATTTTTACCCCAGAGACAATTCAGCATGGTTTTGGCAAAAGCTCGTTTTCCTGGATTTTTCTCCACCTGTTGCAAACGAATTCCTTCTGCTTCAAAATAATCCTGTTTAAATTTATCTTGAGCCTCTTCCGTATCCACCCCTGGAGGATATCCACTAGCCTCTTGTTTCATTTTCAAGTATTTATCAATGTATTGCCGATAGACGTCCGTACTCCATTCATCCCAGTGCCATACATGATACACTTTTGATACTTGATAGCCTAAAGCAATAGCTTTAGCCAATTCAACATGAGTCCATGTGCCATACAAGAACCGTTCATACGGGGAATGTGTACAATAATCCATCTCCTTCTCAGCACAAGTACGGCATAGCGTAAACACCATTTTGCTATTACAGTGTATGGGTAAGACAGGCATCCATAAATCTTGCGGGGGTAGAACACGGCATTTAATCAGTCCTTTGTATTTCTCAATATGCTGTTGATCAATTTGTTCTTGACTCATGATCACTGGATGGCCTATCGGATAAGACCTGTACTTGTTCACATACGGATAGAGAGAACAAATATCCACATATTTGATTTCTTGGTCGTTGTCTACTTCATGATACAGTCGAACGGCATTCGTACGACCTCCGAACAAAGCTTCCCTGGGTTGTATCGGTTCTTGACCATGATAGAATCGTTCCACTCTTGTCTTATAGGCAGGATCCTTTTGACAACGCTGATCAAATTCACATTCCCACATGACCACAACAGGATACCCCTGTTCTTTCAAAGACTCCAGTCGTTTATACGTATCGTGATAGGCCTGTTGCATGCTTCTCAAAGTATACGGATTAATGGTACTTCGGTTAGGAAAACAGGTGGGGCACCCATGGTACCAACATCCCATGAATTCATACACGGTGTTGGTCTCTTGACAATAGCCATCCACGTAATAAGGTCCAATTTTGACTTCGCCTTTGTTATTCAAGGCATGCCGAATATGTATCTCTTCGGTGACAGCCATCATTTGTAGCCAACGTATGCCTTTCATGGAATACCGGGTTTTATTGGGATACCCGGCATCCGAAATCACGGCTAAACTATGAGGTGGCATGGAATTTTTGCGCCAGGCTTTGTTACACACTTGAGCTAATGTGGTAGCTTCAGTAAATGGATCTATTTGATCACTTTCCAATAATTGTTGACGAAATTCTCCACACCCACGTCTTAAAATGTCCACATCCGATTGACAGTATTTCTCCATTTCCTTTTGAAAATCAAATACGTCACCTTTTCTTTCATTGTACCAGGTTAAAAACTCTTCACGTCGCTCTGGTTTCATACTATCCGGCTTGTAAAAGTGTAGCGGCAAATAAGGTCCCACATAATCTTGATACTCTAGGGTGTTTGCATAGAATGGAAACCATCCTTTGGCTAACTCGGTCAGTCCAAATGTATTGGGAAAACCGGAGAGAGGCATACTCAGGAAACTGAGGGAGTCAATCATGCGTATTCCATGCACTCTCAATTGAATGATTTTACTACCATTCATAATCAACTGGGGTTTCGCCGTCCCCTGAGTAACCACATATCTAAGAATAAACTGAGCGTCATAACCTTGAGCATTGTGGGCTATCACTGTCGATCCTCGATGGGTAGGGAGGAATAGCCAAGTACAGAATTGTTGTAACGTATTTTCACCACGGAATGTCATTTGTCTGGCTTCATTCACCTCTTCACAATACTCACATGGAGTTTTCACTGACTTACACATACAGTCACCACAAGCACGTTGAGCCACACAAAAATTAGGGATATGTTCTCCAGAATCAAAACGACATTCAAAATCAAAAAAGATGAATGGTACTTCTGGTTGTTTTCTATTGGGTGGTTCATACGTTGGAATGTAACAGTCATGATCTGGTCCTACTATGGCTTTACAACACCTGCATTTCTTTGTCCCTGGGCAAACGTGACTCCGTTTCGTTTCAATCACCTTTTGTCCACATTTCTTACAATTCCATACGGATTCACAAATGGTTTTACGTTGTTTCCCCGTTTTTGTTTTATGATTGTCAAAACATGCCTGACTCTGGAATAGGCGACGGCAATCCGGACATCTTATAGATTGTCCTGCTGGGCACAGGGTGTGAGCATAACACTGACAAATATGGCTACACTGGTGTCCTTCACGGTGATCATAACTGATATCGCACCATTCACAATAATAACTCCTTCCGAGAAATCCGGTAATGGATACGATACAGTCATAATGATTATCATGGTGAAAGATATGAATCACACGACTTTTTTCAGTCAGAGCAGGTGGTTTGAATAACAATTCACTTCCATAATGTTGTGGATGGATTTTAATCACGTAGCTGGGATAGAGATAGTCCTGTAGTTTTTGGTATTCTTCTATACCGCACGACTGATCCGATGAAATACCCACTTGCTTTAATAATGCTTCAGCTTCGTATTTTTGAAGATTTTTCTTAGACTGGCGTATAAGATGCCATCGTTTTTTCCATTCTGGGGTTTCATTTTCATGTACTTTACACCGTCCTACCACAATCGATCTAGCTAAACACATAGAGTCCTTACTATTGTCAATACACACAACACTTGTCTTTGACTTCCGCATACTGGATAAGTTTGGTGCTTTAAACGTTTTCTTTCCGGATCCCTGTGGCATAGCAATATGCGTAATTTCCATCTGTGCCGCCCCATCATGAATTTTAAATTGACGGTTACTTTGTGCCACACGTTCAATTTCATCCAATAATGTATCTCCACTAATACGAGATGCCCTATTAAACGGAACATGTATTCCAAAGTCCAAATCAGGATGTAGAATAGATACTCGAACTCGATCATTCGACTTCACTTCACATCTCTTGTAGAGTTGATCCATCATATCATTAAACAACCTGTTTGTAAATTCAAACGATTGATTATACGGTTGAAATGTCACATCATATACTTTGGATTGAGTCTTAAATTTTCTTGACTTTCTTTCCATGCGTGACTGTATGTCATAATAGTCGCGCACAGGCTCAACCTTACTTCGTTTAGTTGGAGGTTCATCCTCACCACTAGTACTGTCGGTATCTGACATGATTATGATCTTAGAACTTCTCCGCCGTTTTTTATACTTCGGGTTCAAGGTCACAACGCGTGACACTCTATAAAAGACGTACGCTCCGTCCGTTTTTTATCATTTCAACATGAGCGATCCTAAAATGAACCAAGTTGAAGAGAACCGAGATCAAACTTTGATGTATTCATTAAAGAAAAAAATTAAAGAGCTCAACAACTTAGCGGATCAGCTCTGTGGACAGAAAAATGTAACATGGGATCATATCAAGTGTTATCGTTGTGGAAAGAAAGGACATTATTCTACAAGCTGTACGGAACCCTTCAACAATGAATGTTTTTATTGTCATGAACAAGGACATTTCATCGCAGACTGTCCTAAGAAACAAGGTGAACAGGTCGATCTACAGGACGCAGAACAGAGTAAGAAAAAACGTAAATACAAAAAGAATCCAACAAAAACTGTGAGTG
Source organism: Lutraria lutraria (assembly GCA_964023205.1). Classification (NCBI taxonomy): domain Eukaryota; kingdom Metazoa; phylum Mollusca; class Bivalvia; order Venerida; family Mactridae; genus Lutraria; species Lutraria lutraria. Next base: position 17,370,858 of record OZ026843.1, on the reverse strand, counting down.
ACTTTGTGTAATCCAGACAATGTGTTGGACAATGTGTATAAGTTGGAGACTAAGTGAGTTGTATTGTGTTGTACTTTGTTGTACTTTATAAATGTTTTCAAAAATAAAATGATAGACAATGTAATATGCTTTTGTCTTTGCTTGAGATATAAAACGAATCTAACACATATGGTGGCCCTAATAAGGGCCGTTGGGTAATTTATTGCATTTCTGCAAGAAATAGGTATCGCCAATAGTTGGCTCTCAAATCCTCATCATAAAAGATGGCAAGGTCAGGGTATAAATTACCCATCTTGACATCCATCTTCACTTCTACACATGCATCTTGGAATTCAGACAAGTCTGGGTACAAATTACCCATCTTGACCACCCAAACATCTTCTTGTTCAGGTTCATCAGAAGAACTTTTCAAGCAGTTGCCCATGTTGAATCATGAAACATAAATGAGCTATGGAACATGAGAAAAACACTGACCTAGAACAGACCAATGAAATGCCAGTAAAATAGACCAATGAAATGCCATTAAAATAGACCAATGAAATACCGTTAAAATGGACCAATCAGAGTCCTTGTATCATATGAGAGTCAGTGACCTTGCCTTGATCTAATTTCATTCTGTATCAAGATGTCGCAACGCACGCTTAACATTATTAAGAGAAAGTATACAACCTTAGGGTTGTATATTGAACAACTGGAGATGCAGTTGGAAGAGTTGAGGTTGGAGGTGAAGACCCTGAGAGAGGGGAAACAGTTCGCGGAGGAGGTTGTGGTCAGCTCTGGGGAAGAGGACTGGGGGGATACCCCTCAAGAATCAACCCCAGAGAACTGGGAAGATGAACTGGTAGAGGTTCCTTCGAACCTCTACCAACCTACACCGGACCCCAAGGATGTCCAGAAATGGGACAAGTGGTGTCCCGCTTGTATGGGGAGATGCGGTCAACGCCATTAATCCCCATACAAGCACCAACGGTCCTTTTCAGGACCACCAACGGCCCTTTTCAGGGCCCCCATACAATTCAGAAAGAATCACTCTCATATTGTCAATATTTACAGTCCTATCTGATAACACCAAATACAAATAGACGGTGTGAGGTAAGTTAAACATTTCCTACAAATATAAGTGATAGTATGATGTGTACAATCATTTTCAACAAATATAAGTGCTGTGATGTACAAAGTATTTCCCCCACAAATATAAGTGTTAGTATGTGATGTACAATCATTTTCAACAAATGTCTGCAAATTGCTGTGATAGTATTAAGTGTACAGTCTGCAAAGTGCTGTGATAGTATAATGTGTACAGTATTCAAATTGCTGTGATAGTATTAAGTGTACAGTGTTCAAATTGCTGTGGTAGTATAATGTGTACAGTATTCAAATTGCTGTGATAGTATTAAGTGTACAGTGTTCAAATTGCTGTGATAGTATAATGTGTACAAAGCATATCTACAATATAACCTTGACCTTGACGTGTCAAACACTTGTTCAAAAAAAAACTTGAAGTGTCACACTTGTAAAAACTTGAAGTGTCACACGTATTCAAAAAAAACTTCTCACAATTGACCTTGACCTAATAGAACACTGGCGCGTGCAGGCAAAAAGTATAAATACCCACGGCGCAGACACTATTTTTTCATTATCTAGCATGGAGTCCTTCAACATGCCATACGATATATTGAGAGAAGCACTAGAATCATCTGAGTTAATAGACCCGAATGCGGGTATGCATTACAACCAACAGAAGTACAACCAGCCAAAGTACGGTCAACTACAGTATAGGCAGCCACAGTACAGCCAATACAGTCAACCACTGTACAACCAATACAGTCAACAGTCCATGGTAGATGTACAGCCTATGGTAGATGTACAGCCGATACAACCCATGGTAGATGTACAACCCACTATGACGAATACACAGCCTATGGTAGATGTACAACCCACTATGACGAATACACAGCCTATGGTAGATGTACAACCCCCTATGACGAATACACAGCCTATGGTAGATGTACAACCCACTATAACGAATACACAGCTTATGGCGAAAACACAGTCTAATACAAAGCCTACAGCGGGATTGTCTGTTCTACAAGGTATCAAGGAAGAAATGGTACAGATGAATCAAGTCATGCAAGAGATGGTCAGACTCATGAAAAATCAAGAAGTACGGTTTAAGCCACAAGAAATGATTGTACCTGTACAGTTTATGTATGATTCAAAGAAACGAAAGCATGAGCATGAGAAAAAGAAACCGGAGCATGACAAAAAGAAACCGGAGATGACAGAAACGAAGAAACGAAAACATGATCTTGAGAAACAACCTCGGGGCAAGTATGGTAAAGAAATAAAGAAATAAAGATCCGACTAACAGCTACCAACCAACGGTCCTTTTCAGGACCACCAACGGCCCTTTTCAGGGCCACCATGTCTTTTCGAAAGAAAATTCTCTCATTGTCTTAGTCTATACACACACACACACACACACACACACACACACAATGGTGCCAGAACATTCCTAAAATTCAATTCATGTTATTTTGAGCACCAAACATTGATTTCCAATTTGTCCCAATTTGTCACAATTGTGTTTACTTCTGGCACCGACCTAATTCTATTTACTCTATATTTCTATATGGTGCCAGGAGGTAGGGTGCCAGGGTACCGCCATATACTACTCTTATTACTCTAGGAATGCAAATACCACCATAGATTACTTGTTATTACAAGAACGTCATTTCAATGCAATAAGTGATTTTCACATTGGTGTATTTGATATATTTAGCGACCATAACCCATTGTATTTTGTTATAAATGGATTTAAACCTGATTGTGCTCGAAACAACTCAATCACAGAACACGTGTTTTATAAGTGGCGGGACGAACACAAAGAACTATTTAGGCGTGGTATCATTGGCCAGTTGCCCGAGTTTAACAATGTAGTAAATAGTACTTCTAATATTGACAATATGGTCAATAAATTTTCTGACTTAATTTGTAAAATAGCGGATCCACTTTTTAAAAACACATTTAAAGGCAATACACGGCGTGATAACAGAGATAACTCTTGGTTTGACACAGAATGCTTTGACGCGAAACGAGAATATAGACGCATGTTACAAAGTTTCAATAGTAATAAAACTAGGTACAAAAGAGGTTAGATTTGCACCGAGCGAAAAAGCAATTTAAGAATATTGTTCGAAAAAAGAAACGTTTATTTAGATTTAAAAAATCTGAAGAACTTACCAAGTTACGTAAAAATTCACCGAAGGACTTTTGGAAGCACTTTAGAAAACGAAGGGAGACAACTGAGTCGGAATTATCGGTTAATAATCTACAATCACATTTTAAAAATATTTTTGATGATATAGGGACTACTTTTATTGACGATGCAGAATATTTCAATGAAAATATAGACTATCAAATTAATAATCCTACTTATGAAGAATTAAATACAGGCATCTCGTGTGATGAAGTTACTGCGGCAATTAAACATCTTAAGATAAATAAATCAGCATGTCCTAGTGATAATTTATTAAACGAATATTTTATTTCATCAGTCGATATACTTGTTGGACATATAACGGACCTATTTAATAAAGTTTTTAATTCGGGATACTTCCCGGAAGTCTGGTCCCAGGGTTTCATCATACCTATACATAAAAAAGGCCCGAAAAATGATCCCAATAATTATAGGGGGATCACTCTATTAAGCAACCTTGGAAAGTTGTTCACTGCTATTTTAACTAGTAGGGTGGAGAAGTGGTGTGAAGACAACAACTTGTTATCTGACTCTCAATTCGGATTTCGGAAATGCAGTAGTACTGTAGATGCCGTCTTTGTTTTATACAATCTAATCGAAAAAACACTTACAAAAAATGTGCGGTTGCCATGCGCATTCATTGATCTAAAGAAAGCGTTTGATTCTGTTTACAGAAAAGCTTTATGGTACAAATTGTTTAAAATTGGACTTGATGGTAAAATATTAAAAATGTTCAAAGCCATGTATGCTATAGTCAAATCTTGTGTTAAACAGTGTAATACTACATCAGATTTTTTCAATATCTATGTGGGTCTAAGACAGGGACAAAATAATTCACCAATTATGTTTGCTCTTTTTCTGGAAGATTTAGAGTTATTTTTACAAGATCGATTGAACTGCGGTCTTAATATATCAGCAATTTGTATCATCATTCTGTTGTTCGCGGACGACATGGTCATTGTTGGTCAATCGCAACAAGATCTACAATTAAGTTTAGATAAATTATATGAATATTGCAACTATTGGGGACTAGAAGTTAACACCACAAAAAGTAAAATTGTTGTTTTTAGAAAGCGGGGACCAGTTAGGGAAAATGAAAAATGGTATTACAATAACGAATTATTAGAAGTCGTAAATGATTTTAATTATCTAGGTGTCGTATTTAATTATACTGGGTCATTTGTATTACATAATCAATTTGTCATTGGTAAAGGGCTAAAAGCATTAAATGTTTTAAAAAGGAATTTAAATGGGGTGGACCTATCTCCAAGTGTTCAGTTACAATTGTTTGATTCATTTGTTGGATCGATTTTAAATTATGCTTGTCCAGTATGGGGTTTTACTAAGTCTAAAGATATAGAAAGATTGCATCTAAAGTTTTGTAAATATGTTTTAGGGGTGAAACAGAGTGCATGCAATGCAACAATTTATGGTGAATTAGGACGATATCCTCTTTATGTAAATAGATTTATTCTGATTATAAAATACTGGTTCAAAGTCATTAATACAGACAATATTATATTGAACCATATTTATCAAAACTCCTTAAGTTTATGTTTAAATGGTAACAAAAACTGGACCTCTTACGTAAAACGTCTTTTAGAGGAACATGGGTTTTATGATGTATTTTTGTTTCCCCATAGATATGATGTTAAGTCGTTTATATTTTTACTTAGGCAAAGACTTGTCGATTGTTTCAGACAGAAATTTTTCACAGATCTTTCTTCCAGTAGTGTTCTTAACCACTTATATATACATATTTAAATATCCTTCTCATTAGAAAAATACCTTAATGTGATAAAATGTAAAAAACTTCGACGTCAAATGACTAGATTTAGAACATCTTCGCATAACCTACGAATTGAAACTGGTAGATATGGAAGAAATAGGATAGATAAACATTTAAGATTATGCCAACTTTGTAATACACATGATGTTGAAGATGAGTTTCACTTTATTCTTATTTGCAGTACTTATAGTGACTTGCGTAATAAAAACATTAAACGTCATTATTATGTTAGATCAAATATGATGAAATTTATTGAACTGTTACAGTCTGAAAATATAAACATTATTAGGAATTTAAGTAGATATATTTTTCAGGCAAATCTAAAGAGAAATACTTTATTATACTAAACGTGAACTTTCTATAAATTGTTTTAACAGTTTTGATAGTTCCAACTGAAAGATTATCATTGTTAATTCAAATATTGTCAATTTGTATTTTTCAGTGTCGTAGTAATATTTTATAGATGTCATGATTAATGTTCATTCTCCGTATAATTTAAATGCTTTACTACATGTCATACCATTACTACTATACCATGTGTTATTATGTTGTTTTATATGTATTTGTAATTTTCACTTGATGAGATACATGTATATATGTATAAGTCAATAATAAACTTACAACTGTAAATATCGCAAAATATCATATTTCTTGACATTATCCAATGTAATTAATTCGATTAGTAAACAGTAAAACCTGTGACCAAAGGCCATCCTTGGGATAGACAAAGTGTGGCCTTTACTGACAGGTACTGCTCTGAGTAATTAATGACTTTTTTCATAGCATGGCCTTTACTCACACGATAGCCTTTATTTGGGGATGGCAAATAACACAGGTTTGACTGTACATGCATACTGGTCATCATAAACTTTGTCACAGTTATTCATAAGAATCATTCATAAGTCACCAGAATGTTAGATACAGCATCATTAAATCATTCAATAGTAGAAATGAAGTCTTGTAACAATTAAAATATAGTATCTTGTAAATATGTTCTACAAAAATAGGCAATTAAAACATAACGTGTCAGACAAAGTGTATTAGTCGGTGTGATGCCTCTTCCAACTGTAGCCCTTGGTATATACTTCCCAGCAATGACCTTAATTATTGTATTAACAAGAGCACTCTTGCCAGCTCCACTCATTCCAAGAAGAAGTATGTTTTCCACATCCTCCCTGTCTTCATGGTCACATAAATTTCCTAACTCCAACAGCAATTGAATATTTCTATCTTTTACTTCATCCAAGTCACAAGCTTCAGGAGAAGGTTCTTCGTCAGGATGTATTCCTGACAAATGTGTAAATAGTTTAATCACATATGAAATACAAATACGGCTACCCAATCAATTCATCTTCATTATTGGACTTTATTAAATACGTTGTAAGATCAATAGTCCCATGGTAAAGGAGCTTCTCCTTCTGGGCAGAGGAGAGGAGTACTGATTGACTTAACTTACGAGATATATAACATAATAGAAAACAACAATGCAGCTAGGATTTTGGAAACGATAATGTGTACTTATATGCATATTGATTAATTAATATATTTCTGGCCGCTACTCAATACTGTAAGTAAGTTTACCCTAGATTTCTCGACAAAATTCCTAATAGCTACAAAATTTTAACAAATAATGGCATCAAAACATTTGATCAAATGTTGTCCTGCTCTTTTGTAATTTTGTTTGTAATTTTCACCGCTTTGTTTGTATACAGCCATATTAGTTTTGACTTTTCACCAGAGCAAATGTCAGGGGTCTGTTATTTTGTCTACATTATGCAAATAATAATTAACACGATGGCCATGATGGCCCTATAATCACTCATCTTAATCTTTAATTTGGAGAGTATGACATAGCCAAACCATATAAATCATTTAATAAAAAAGTAGGGTAGATAGTTTGTATATTAACACATTACTTCTTTGGAAAAAAAATTCCTACATAAACCTTTGTAAAATCAAGTGACCCTGGACAGAACCAGTTTTGCCGCCAAATATCTGTGCTCTAAGACTTGTGGATTTAGAAACAATTCTATTTAAGTCTATGTATAATCAAGTACCCGTCGGGACAGGGCAAATATTGAACCTGGGGCATTAATTTGAAAAACCTTGGTAGAGGTCTACTAGATAATGCATTCACATACATAATCACAGATTTATTTTAGGTTGAAAGTTTATGAAAATTTATTGTTTAGAACACCATTAGGTCAACTGACCCATTAGGTTAAATACATACATACGATACATACGTTACATACATTAATCAGATTTTTGATACGTTACAACCGTAATTGAATAGTGTCGACCCTGTAAACAAAGGCCACCCTTGGACTTTGTCATAATGAGGCCTTTTTGACAGATGAGGTTCATGCGGATGCCATTTTGTTCTTAATAATCAATGACGGGTTTTAAAGGAATGACATTTCGTCGGCTTATTTCTATGAACCAGTATTCTATTTTTTCCCATATTGAGATCATCGCGTTTGAAGTTTGGTGTAGATAATAAGCGAGTTACATGTTTGTGGAATTTGGATTATCACTATTTAGCGGAGATGTAGAAGCAGGTAAGTTTGCCGATCGAAAGAGACAAAAAAGACACCGAAATCACAATATCACCACAAATCGAGCAGGGTTTGTAGAAATAAGTCGACGATTTCTTCACAGGGTGGCTTTTATTTGGAGGTGACTTCTAGTCAGATATGACTATATATTTGTTTGAAGCAGATTTCCTCCATCGATATACATGTACTATTTATCAAACTACAACAAACTAAATTGTTTTTACTTTACCTGTTGGGCTTGTTCTGTAACTGCTTGTATTAAGTGCTACAGCAACTTCTGATTTCTCTAGATATCTATCTATAGTTACAACCTCAAGATCCCAGTTATTTTGTCCAAACGTCTGACAACGTTAATGCATACACTTTGCTGTCCGCCATCCTGAATACTTGTTTACACCTTAAATATCGAATAGCTGGCTGGATGGTCAGAAATATTAAATAAAAAGAAATTCCTTCTTCATAAACTCACTGTGTTGATTGTAACATACTGGCATATATCCTCCTTATTTCAACACTTAATGCTCTTACAGTTTCAAAAAGATTAAGACTTAAACTTCTTATCAAAATGTTTATTGATTTTGTATATACACCAGTTTTCTTACATAAAATGTTACTACATCCAACTGGTTGACAATTTGTTCACTGTACACGAAACGTTAAACATGCATTTTGCGTAATATATCTTTGTAAATACTTACACATTTAAATCTATTTTTAAGAGAATCATTTCCTCGAAATTGTACAAATAGTATTAACTTATGTTCAAGGCGCTAATCAAAGCTCGTTCAATATCTCGCATGGCCACCTTGAGCATTTGTCGCTATGACTCTCCTATGCATAGAGTTCATCAGCCGGTTAACCGTTGCCACTCTTCTAAAAGAGCATGCCTCAGCTAGGCTAGATCTGTTAAGGCGTTCTTGCGTCCCCTGACTCTCCAGTCCAGTTTGTCCCAGAGATGCTCAATGGGGATAAATATGGACTGTAGGCTGGCCAGTCAAGGGGCTGGATATTCTGGTTTGTGAGAAAATCTTGACAAATGCGGGAAATATGCGGCCTGGCGTTATCTTGTTGGAATGTGAGGTTATGCCTGCAGCCTCTGTAACAATAGTGTGCCGACTTTCCTGATCCTATGATCAGCCTGGTAGCGTAAATCAAGTCGTGTCCACAAAGTTTGTATACATTCACTTAAATTAAATGATAAGCAAGTCTATATATGCCTAATTCTATTTCGTTCAGAATATATAATTTCGTCTAAAATGAGATCGGCTTCCGTCCGCGCATGCGCATCAGTGTGCTTCCGGTTTGCGAAAAAACGTGTTGATTCGTCGTGCGTGGCTCGACAATTTTTCAATTTTTGTGGATTGGATGCGCGTAGCGTATTCATTGATCTTAGTTCATAGTCACTATTGACTCATATTTTGCGCGCAGCGTAAAATTTCGAACTGTCATTGAGTTATATACGAGTTATCCACGATTGTTGCTGCCCGTAGGGTAGCCTTGAATCTTTTGGAAAATGGAAAATACTCCAAAAGAAGATATAAAGAAAGGAAAAGCTAGGGCTAGTACTAGCAAAGAATTAGTGAAGCAGGTAGCTTCCAACAAAACGAACAATGAAAATAAGAAATCGTCTGTTGACAGTAAAGATAAGAACGATAGTGCAGTTATAGACCTATTAAATAAGATTCGTACAGATCAGAATTCGGTCATAGAGAGGCTTAACGGTATGGAGTATAGACTGAATGAATATGAGAAATATCCTCTTGAGGGAGAAGAAGTTGATTGTTATAATTGTGACTTTGATTATGTTGGTGAGGAGTTGACACCTCCCCAGGCTAAGCGGCTATGTTTGGATGAGTCGTGTACAAGTGGTGCATGTGGCACTGATAGTGATAAACCTGTTAGTAGGTTTGAGAAGTTTGCAAATAAGTACTCCACTGAAGAGTCGGTCGGGGATGAGATTGACCCAGTTCTTGCAAAAACTGTTAATGAAATGTTTAGGAAAGGGTTGCCGGATGTCATTTGTGATGATATGGTCAAGGATGATAAATGTGCCAGGCCAAAAAATTGTGAAGGCCTCTCCGTAGTTAAATTGAATCGACTGATATGGGATGTAGTTTCAGCTAAAGCTAGAACAAATGACAAAAAATTGCAAACTGTAGAAAGATCTATGGTCAAGGCTGGTGTAAAACTTGCACAATCAATGGATGCAATGGCGAAGTTAGAAAGTGAGCAAAAAGATGGTGCAGTAGACTTTAGCAGTGTATTGGAAACTTGTAACGATTCGTTAGCTCTACTAGGTCAGGCTAATGTTCAGATTAATATGGCACGTCGCGATTTTTTTAGGCCTGAATTAAAATCTGAGTATGCTCATCTTTGTAATCACACTTACCCATTCACAAATGAGCTTTTTGAAGACGATGTTTCTAAGACTGCAAAAGAAATTGAGGACTGTAACAAAATGGGGAACCGCTTACAGTATGGTTATGGCCAGCAGAGGTCTCGTGGACGTCCTTTCTTTAGGGGAAGATTTTTTGGGGCTCGCCGAGCACCATATGGTCGTGGTTATGTACAAGGGACAGGTGGTAGAGGTATGCCGCCAAAAAACGGGAATCACCGAGTAGTGTCAAGGAGGTAGAAAGCCAAATTTCACAGGTGAGTGATTTTACATTTAAGGCAGGCAGACTAAAAAATGTTGTCCTTGAATGGGAAAAATTAACTAGTGATCCTCAGATTTTAGACATAGTAAAACATTATCATATAGAGTTTTTAAATGGTATGTTACCTTACCAGGAAAGTTCAGTTCACCAAACGAAATTCAATACGACAGAAGAAAATGTTATTGATTTAGAGATAGATAAATTGTTCAAAATGGAAGTGATTAAAGAAGTAGACTATGTTGATGGTCAATTTCTGTCACCTATATTTTTGCGACCAAAAAAGAATGGCAAATACAGGTTGATTCTAAACCTGAAAAAATTTAATGAGTTTTTGCCGTATCACCATTTTAAAATGGATACTTTCGAAACTACACTAAAATTAGTTGTAAAAAACATGTATATGTGTTCTATTGATATAAGGCATGCTTATTATTCCATTAATGTTGCTGAGGAACACCAAATTTATTTGAGATTTCTATGGGGGGGAAAATTTATCAGTTTGTTGCCATGCCAAATGGTCTTGCACATGGTCCATTGATTTTCACGCGCTTGCTCAAGCCTGTATATTCTACTCTCAGAAATAAAGGCCACATTAGTAGTGGATTTATAGATGACAGTTTCCTTGGTGGACAAACTGTCACAGAATGTTCACAAAATGTAATCGATACTGTCAGTTTAATGAGCTCCTTAGGGTTTCTGATTAACGAGGACAAGTCAGTCATGATACCATCTAAAAAGATAGTTCATTTAGGTTTTTGCATTGATTCGCAGCTCATGATAGTATATTTACCTGATGAGAAAAAGATTATCATAGTTGAAAAATGCAAGAGACTGCATGATCAAGATAGGGCAACAATAAGACAAGTTGCCCAAGTCATTGGGTTGTTAGTAGCAGCATTTTCAGCTGTAGAATTTGGTAGGTTGCATTACAGAAATTTAGAAAATGCAAAATCTCGAGAACTTAAATATAACAAAGGAAATTTTGAAGCAAAAATGAATGTTTCAAATTGCATGAGGAATGATTTGTCTTGGTGGATCAGAAACATACATAGTCAGTACAGAGTCATTGACAGAGGAAATCCTTTAGTTACTATACAAACTGATAGTTCACACCAAGGCTGGGGCTTTGTGTGTGAAAGTATAAAAGCGAATGGTAGGTGGTCATCTGAAGAGAAACAATTTCATATTAATGTTTTAGAAATGAAGGCAATTTTGTTTGCCGTAAAGGCACTGATTGACAAATTAGCTAATAAGCATGTGAAAATTCTCTCTGATTCTACAACCGCAGTGTGCTATGTGAATAACATGGGTGGTTGTAAATCTGTTGAATGTAATAGCGTGAGTAAGGCCATATGGCAAGTGTGTATTGAGCAGAATATTTGGCTAACATGTGCCCACATTGCAGGAAAGGAAAATGAGGCTGATGACCCTTCTCGGCATTTTAATGATGGTATTGAGTGGGAATTGCGTCAGGATATTTTTAAGAAAATTTGTGATACCTGGAAAAAACCAGTCATTGATTTGTTTGCATCAAGGTTGAATCACAAAGTGGACCAGTACTGTGCTTACAGGCCAGATCCTGATGCATTATTTATCGATGCTTTTACTCTTGACTGGAAAAATTATGAAAAATGCATTCGGAAGATCATATCAGACCAAGCACGAGCAATTATAGTTGTTCCACTGTGGACAACGCAGGTGTGGTTTCCAGTACTTTTACGTATTTTGGCAGATTATCCAAGACTGTTGCCAACAAGGGAAACTTTGTTACAACTCAGACATTTGGGGAGGAAACATCCCATGGGGAAAAGGTTGAAAATGATAGCGTGTCTAGTTTCGGGAGTTCATTCAGAAACCAGGGATTTTCAAAGAAAGCTACCGCAATATTTATCGCATCATGGCGAACATCAACTAAGCAACAATACAAGTGTTACATCAGTCGGTGGTTATGTTTCTGTAATAAACGGAAAATTAGTGAAGTACATCCGTCTGTGAAGGACGTTATAGAATTCTTAACAGAACTTTTTGAAAAAGGTGTTGGTTACAGTTGTATTAATACTGCTAGATCTGCATTGTCTTCATTAGGAATAAAGCTGGATTCAGTGTCTGTTGGAAGTCATCCGTTGGTGGCAAGGTTTCTTCGGGGAGTTTTTAACATCCGACCCATGAAGGCACGCTACACAGAAATCTGGGATGTGAATAAAGTACTTTTGTATCTGCGAACGTTGTCACCTATTAAAAGTTTGACTTTAAAAGATTTGACACTGAAACTTGTCATGCTGATGGGTTTAACAAATGCAACGAGAGTTCAAACTATACATATGTTAACTGTTCAAGGTTTACAAAAGTTCCAGTTTATTATTTATGTTGATGGACTTCTTAAGCAAAGTCGTCCGAAGTTTAGTGTAAATTTCTTGAAATTTTATGCTTATCCGCCAGACAGGCGGCTGTGTGTTTATTATGTTATTAAGGAATACTTGAAACGCACTGAAACATTGAGAGCTGAGGCCGAAAACAAATTGCTGATAAGTTATACAAGACCACATATGGCGGTCACTAAAGATACTGTGGCGAGATGGATCAAGTTAGTTCTGGCCAGGTCGGGAATAGATGTTAGTAAATATGGACCACATACAATAAGAGCAGCATCAACGTCAAAAGCGTGTCGGAAAGGAGTGCCAGTGCACAGTATACTCCAGGCGGCTGGTTGGACTAATGCGGGAACTTTCCAGAAGTTCTACAACAAACAAATGGAGAGTGAAAGACTTTTCAGTGATGCTGTTTTACAGTTATAGGTAAAGTCATTTCAATTCGCTGGGTATTTCTCGTTTGATTTTCTGTTTTCTACGTTGAAATCTCATTTTAGACGAAATTATATATTCTGAACGAAATAGAATTATAAAATTAGACGAGACTTACCTTAAGTTGAAGTATAATTTGAATTCTATGAGTTCTGAATAACATAATGAGTACTAAAATCCCTCCCTAAAACCCTCCCAGAACTCATGGAATTCAAAGTTTGGTTTTCAGAATTTTAAGAAGCTGGTGGTAAATATCACAATCATATATGTGTCTTTGTTTGTGTCAGGACACCTCAGATTTACTCTCTGTTACGGTGTAAAACAAGCGTGTATTGTATCAGGTTGGTAGAAAAGCAGAAAATCCTGTTAAAGACTGATGCGCATGCGCGGACGGAAGCCGATCTCATTTTAGTACTCATTATGTTATTCAGAACTCATAGAATTCAAATTATACTTCAACTTAAGGTAAGTCTCGTCTAATTTTATAAATATATCTGATTTATTTATATACGTACTAAGTTATTAACTATTAAAAATCTACTATTGACTAATTAAAACATAAATACAGACACATTAAACCAAAACAAACTATCGTAAAATAAAAGAGAATGATTCCTGTCACAGACTTGAATACATAAAAAACCTTCTAATTTCGTCAACGGTCAAAAGTGATCTAAACTCAGAATGAAAATTCTGGCTATTTATAGTCAGGCCGTATTCCACCAACGCTTAGCGGAAAACTGCAGAAACCTGCGGAAAACGGCAGAATAAATGATGACGTCAAAAAGAACAGCGGAAAAAGATGCAGAATGTACGGCATCTTAATACATATAAATACAAGTACTTTTATATGTGCATGTTTTAACAACTTTATGTGTCATGGAATACATGCCAAGGACTCAAAGGAATGGTACCTGTTTATGGAGCCTTTACCAGAAGACTTTGAAAATGGCATATGTCTTAATTTGTGTTGATTTGGTGACACTTTGGACACATAGTTAAAACCTTCTTGCTGTCAACCACAAGAAGAAAATAATTATTGTCGGCCATCTTTGTTGGCAAATTTCTTATTCTCTTAATAGAAAAATCAGAAAAATGGCAATTAAATTGGTTACTAAACAACTCAATTCATAGTTAAAAAAGGTATCTTAATCATGACGTTGTTATGGCCATAAGCACACCAGGTTTAAGGTAGTTCGCGGTGTTACCCGGCAAAAAAGAAAGTTTGTTAGAATGGCATGAAATTTGGATGAATTATACCTGAAGTAGCAGCGCTTACGAAAATATTGTTCTTTTTACAGTTTGACGTCGGTAACCTAGCAACTAAACGACGTTAAAACGCCACCTAGCGGCACCAGCTATGTGAACGACTCGTTGTACTTTTCCCTTCATATCTTTGCTATAAATTGTCATAGATTGAAAATTCGAACTTTGCGAATGAGCGAATGCAGTTGTCTACCGAATGGTATTCATCAATGCTTTGAATATCCATGACCGCCCGGCGTGTTGGAAATTAATCAACGTCAAAACGTCATTATCGGGACGTTTTTTCGACGTAAAATATTCAGATAAATGCAAATGTAGCTAAAACACCGTGGTAGAAGTTTTTCAAAAATTTATATTATGTAAAACATTCATTTATCTACACATTAAGTGAAAAAAATCTATACCTCTTCAGGCTACTTTTTTCAGTATCGTAACGTTTCCTAAAGTCATACCATGCAAAACTGACGTCAATCATTCTGCACATAAAGATAGCGTTTGGTTGGAGCAATATTCATCAAATTTGGTTGTTTAATCTATGGGTTGATGGTCTGATTCACACTATAACTTGATGGCCATAAGCACATCAGGTTTAAGAAAATGTTGTCGTCACATATGAATATCCTATAATATTTAAAATTATCAAAACAAAAATATAAATATCTTCCATCAATGCTTGTTGAATTTGCCCACCAAGATATGGACACCAAGGGAGGTAACTATTGTTGATGTGGGAACTATGTATTGGTATATATACCTTCCCTTATGTTCTAGTCAATATTTTGCCCGCCCGGGGGGGGGGGGGGGCGGCTTGCTGATCCAAGGGAATTTGACGCTTCTAAAATTCTGATGTCTAAATCCCCACCCTAGAGACAACCGTATTCGTCTAAATCCCCACCGTAGAGCCTTCTTTGTGTGTCAAATGTGACATGGATGTAAAACCCGGCCAGAGTCTATTTTCCGGGATCCGGAGTCATTAAGTTTATCAAATTCCCACCTGTCGGAAATGGTCTTCTGTCTTAAGTCCCGTGTATGCCTGCCGTCCCCGTCTCGGGCGAGCAAAATATTGAGAGGTGCATTATTATTAGGTACAAGCAGCCTACGCGGCCAAAATTTGATTTTGTTTATTAATAAGTATCTGCTCTGCACCGACTGATTTTTTAGACAATTAATCTTTTATGTGTGACACAAGATATTTGTACCCGTTATACAAATTCAAGGGCAGATAACTCCAGAGTTACAGAGTTAAACCCCTCTGTGCACAACTTCATATATGCTGATAAAGATTTCTGTATAATTTCATGACTCAGCCTCTAATACTTTTGCGGAGATATGTGTGACACAAGATTTTCAGATGGACGGAGGGTAGGACCGACAAGGGTTAAAACCTATATGCATTTAAAATTCCTAGATATTTCAAACAAAGGAAGAGCTTTAAACAATTTGTTCAGGTTTCTCTCAGATGTTATTTACTTACAAATAAAATTCACAACTACAAAAAGGCAAAATGACAAAAAGTAACATAATTTAAAGCTCTAGATAGCTTAAATAGTATATAATAAAAGAACACACTACATACAAGTAATTATACTGAACATATACTGATGTACACCATTAGAGTTTGACTTGTTCTAAAGTTTATCTGATTGATATCGATATGTTTCAGTACAGGTGAGTCCTCGACCGTGGTTTAGCAAACCATGAAAATACCAAAAAAGGCAAAAAGTGCAATTTTAAAATACCTATACAATATAGTATTCAATCCTTATGGTGTATAGAGTATAATGACAGTATCGAAATACAACAGTTAGTTTATAATGTGTAAAAGACAATAATTCTCAGTACTCCAAGCACATATATAAATCAGTGCAAGAACCCCACAGTTGTAAGACACAGTATATAAAATGTATAAGCGTGTATAAGTGTTTCATTAAAACTGAAAGCATTTCTAAACATACAAAATAAAAGTATCAAGAGATTTGTATCCCTGTGACAAAAATAAACAAGCAAAGAGGAGATTTTTTTCATGAAAAAGTATATTCCATTGATAAAATCATATATGAAATATCCTGTTATATAAAGTTCATCAGTAAATAAACACCAATGATCATTTAAGTGGAACATACCTAAACAAAATCAATATTAACCAAATATTGATCATTAAAGTAAATGTATAATTCAATTGAAACAACACAAGTTGATATAAATCAGGTGCATCATAAATATGACTGAATTGAAGCTATCAGATATTATTGAAAACCATATCAAGATAAGAGGGCCATGATGCCCTATATTGCTCACTAGATAAAAAAACTAATTACAAAATCAATTGACCCCCGGGGACTGTCAACGGGGCCATGATTTGAAACACTACTAGACAATGCTTCACTCCAAATATCTAAAGTTATTAAAATATTTTAAAGTTTTTCCTATTGGTTGTTTGGAGTTTTTAATGAATTTTAATTTTTTGAACAGCTTTGGTAGAGCTTCATGCAAGGAACATCCCTGTAAAGTTTTGATAAAATTGGCTAACTGCTTAAGAAGGAGATGTTGGTTAAAGCAATTGTTGACGTACTGACGCACGGACGATGGACAATGGACGACACACGATCACAATAGCTCACATTGAGCACTTCGTTCTCTGGTTAGCTAAAAACAGAAGTGGACATATGAGTTAGTAATAAAGCAAATAAAGTACAATATCACATGAGTGAGTAAAAAGGCAAATGAAGTACATTATCACATGGATGAGAAATAAGGAAAATAAAGTACATTATCACGTGGATGAGAAATAAGGAAAATAAAGTACAACATCACATGAGTGAGTAATAAGGCAAATAAAGTACAATATCATATAGATGAGAAATAGGGGAAATAAAGTACAACAGAGCTCGAAATTAACACTAGCAAATTAGGAAAATACTAGTGAAAAAAATAGAATTTGCTAGTTCATTTTGCGACCAATAGCATTTTTTAAAGTGAAACTGAAAATGTCATTAAGACTATTTTTCATGCAATAGGATTACATGTACATAAAATACAACCTATTTTGTAATAACATGAATATTTCTGAAAAACAAATGGAGTGAATTAATTGCTAGCAGATTTCATTTTTGTTAGCTGAAATTTTGTGAAATAGAAAAAATTACTAGTGGCAGAAAAGGTTGAATTTGAGCTCTGGTACAATATCACGTGGATGAGAAATAGAAAAATAAAGTACAGAATCGCATGTATGTGAGTAATAAGGAAAATGAAGTACAATATCACGTGGATGTCAGTAACAAGGAAAATAAAGTACAATATCACATGGATGAGAAATAAGGAAAATAAAGTACAATATCACATGGATGAGAAATAAGGGAAATAAAGTACAATATCACATGGATGAGAAATAGGAAAATAAAGTACAATATCACATGTATGTGAGTAATAAGAAAAATCAAGTACACTGTCACATGGATGAAAAATATGCAAAATAAAGTACAATATCACATGGATAAGAAATATGGAAAATGATGTACAATATCACATGGATGAAAAATATGGAAAATGATGTACAATATCACATGGATGAAAAATATGGAAAATAAAGTACAATATCACATGGATGAGAAATATGGAAAATGATGTACAATATCACATGGATGAGAAATATGGAAAATGATGTACAATATCACATGGATGAAAAATATGGAAAATAAAGAACAATTTCACATGGATGAGAAATATGGAAAATAAAGTACAATATCACATGGATGAGAAATAAGAAAAATAAAGTACACTATCACATGGGTGAGTATGAATATTAATAAAATACACTATTGCATGAAAAATAAAATGAATAAGCTATAGTTTGACCATGAATGTAGAAACAATAAAGAAAAAGAAAACCTAGCTCATAAAAAGTATGCCAAATATCCTAGAAAAATCAAGAAAATTTAGACTGGAGAATTATGGATAAATAATTACCCTGGTTAATAAATAACGAGGAAAAAATGAGAAAAGCAAAATCTTAAAGCAATAGTCCTAAAGATCACAAGATATTTTTCAGAGTGTAGACACAAAAATAAATGGTAAATTCCTCAGAGTCATTTTAAACATTCACTGGGGAATATTTCATTCATTGTGACATTGACATCACATGACCAAAACTTTATTGTATTTATACATGTATAAGTTTGTAACCAGATACTTTGTTATGTATAAGTTAAATTACTAAATAAAATCATGTTCCGGAACATTTTGAAAGTTTATATGAGTTAATTAAGAATATTAATGATCTGAGCAAGGGGGAGGGAGCTAGCACTGACTCAAGTTTCTGACAGCAAAGTAAGTAAAAATAATCATAGAGAACATTATATATATAAAAATAATTGAAAAAACTAATGTACCTGACACAGGTACTATCCTACAAATATTTGTGTCATCTTTAAATTCTGTAATCAAGATTAGTAAACAACAAATTTATGCCAAAATAAAACAGTTTACAAATTTACAACAAGAGGGCCAAGATGGCCCTATATCGCTCACATGACAATCATTTTTCACTCATTTGAATATTGTTTTGAACCTTTGACCTAGTTTTTGACCCCAGATGACCCATGTTAGAATTTGTCCAACATATGAATAAGACAAACATTCTGACAAGGTTTGGTGCAGATCCAATCAAAACCATGACAAAAAAAGACAAGGTTTTCGTAAAATTTTACCTCGTGACCTAGTTTTTGACTTCAGAAGACCCATGTTCGAACTTATCTTACATTATAAATAAAACAAACATTTTGACATGGTTTGGTGAAGATCCAATCAAAATTTTACATCACCAGTGTTAATATGGTTTTCTTAAGATTTGACATCGTGACCTAGTTGTTGACCCTAGGCGACCCATATTTAAATCTGTCGTTAATATTATTCAGACAAAAAATCTGACAAGTTTTGGGGAAGATCCAATTAAAACCGTGACATCTAGAGCTTTAACAATGTTTCTACCAAGGATTTGACCTGATGACCTAGTTTTTCATCCCCGCTAATCCATGTTCGATCTTATATCATTGAGGCAAACATTCTAACAAGGTTTGGTGAGGATCCAATCAAAACTGTGACATCTACAGTGTTAACAAAGTTTTCCTAAGATTTAACCTAGTGACCTAGTTATTGACCCCAGATGACCGATATTTGTACTTGACAGTTCTATCATAAAAAGAAACAATTTGAGAAAGTTTGGTGAAGATCCAATTATAACTGTGAAATATACAGAATTAACATGTTTTTTCATAAGATTTGACCTAGCGACCTAGTTTTTGACCCCAGATAACCCATGTTCGAACTCGTCCAAGATATTAAAAAGACAAACATTCTGACAAGGTTTCATGATGATCCAGTCAAAGCAGTGATTTCTAAAGTGTTCACAAAGTTTTCCAGCAATTTGCCCAAGTGACCTAGTTTTTGACCGCAGATGACCCTTTATCAAACTTGACCTACATACCATTAAAATAAACATTCTGACAAAGTTTCATGAAGATCCAATTAAAACAATGATTGTTCACATGGTTTTCCCTTATTTGGCCCTTGTGACCTAGTTTTTGACCCAAAATGGCCCATTATCGAACCCGTCCGAGATTTTGTCGATATTGACATTCTGACTCAGTTTAGCGAAAATTGAGCTAAAAATGTGGCCTCTAGTGTATTCACAAGGTAAAAGTTTGACGAGGCACAACGAAGAAGAAAAAAATCCACAGCTTCAAGCATAAATGTAACCATAAAAACACAATAACAACTCATAAAAGAAATCTAAGTCAATACATGTACATTATGAGGGGATATCATACATTCTTCAGAAACACGTCATACATCATAGACTGAATCAAATCACAATAGACTTATTTCAGTGACATTTAGATTTAATAATAATAGATATTTTCAACAGCAACAAACCAAAAGTTTATCAGAATGATTTACTCTTTAGACAATTTGGAATCTCCCGATGCAGTACCCGACACAGTAGCACTTACCAATACACTAACATTTAGCTTTTCAATGGCATTGTCAACCTGAAAATACATAATTTAATATACAGGTTATCATACTTAACATTATGTTGACAAAATTATATCCACAGAACTTAAATATGCATACAGCATACTAGTGATGGGACATCGGTTGGAAAGCACAATCGATCATCGGTTGGAATGGGTTGAGGCTTCCGATTCGATTTGACCGATTATAATCGGTAAGAAATTCAATGTGTGCTGTACATTATTCTGTTCTCTTTGATGTACAAAAAATAAAATTATAGGTGTTTCCTGTTTGATTATGAAATAATTTCAAACAAGTCACAATAACAGAACATTTAAATATTAAACGCGAGGGCAAACAAGACCTCGGAAATTGGTACTGAAAGTCTGGGATGCTCACAAGCCTCACCTTATGATAGAAAGAAATTGCTTTTATTATTTCATTTTGAATGCAGATGTAGTAATTTAAGTTCCCTTTGATACTATGTGGTCTAAAAGACGAAAATCAGAACTCAGAACCCGGGTTCTAGTCTAGCATGTTCACATCTGTTGATCGATTATGAAAATGTACCATCGATCATCGACATCGACAAGCTTCTACTAGTATAGCAAATCGATGTTTTCTGATCATTGGTACATCACTACAGCATACAGTGCAATGTATTTAGAAAAACAATTAAGACAGTACTATTACATAAGCATAAAACTTATCAATGACTAAGTCAAATGTGAAATATAATTTAATATAAAACGAATTAATTAGTAAATGTAAGTTTAATATTAAATGTAACTGTTTTATACAACAACATGGTGTACAAACAATCCATTCCAGGGTTTAGATCAGTCATATAAACAAGAGGGCCAAGATGGCCCTATATCGCTCACATGACAATCACTGTTCACTCATTAAAACATTGTTTTGAACCGGTGACCTGGTTTTTGACCCCAGATGACCCATGTTAGAATTTGTCCTTCATATAAATAAGACAAACATTCTGACAAAATTTGGTGAAGATCCAATCAAAACCATGAAAAGTACAGCATAGACAAGGTTTTCGTAAAATTTTACCTCCTGACCTAGTTTTTGACCCCAGATGACCTATGTTCGAATTTGTCTTACATATCATTAAGACAATCATTCTGACAAGGTTTGGTGAAGATACGATCAAAATTTGACATCTACAGTGTAAATAAAGTTTTGACCTCCTCGTGACCTGGTTTTTGACCCTAGGTAACCCATATTTGAACTTATCCTTAATATCATTAAGACAAACAATCTGACAAGGTTTGGCCAAGATCCAATTTAAACCAAGACATTTAGAGCTTTTTAAAGATTTTTACCTAAGATTCGACCTGGTGACCCAGTTTTTTACTTCCGCTGACCCATGTTCAGCCTTGACCAACATATCATTGAGGCAAACATTCTGACAAGGTTTGGTGAAGATCCAATCAAAACTGTGACATCTACGGTGTTTACAAAGTTTTCCTATGATTTGACCTGCTGACCTAGTTATTGACCCCAGATTTTTCATATTTATACTTGACCGTTGTATCATTAAAACAAACGATTTGACAAAGTTTGGTGAAGATCCAATTATAACTGTGAAATCTACAGTGTTAACATGGTTTTTCATAAGATTTGACCTAGCGACCTAGTTTTTAACCCCAGATAACCCATGTTCGAACTCGTCCAAGATATTAAAAAGACAAACATTCTGACAAGGTTTCATGATGATCCAATCAAAGCAGTGATTTCTAGAGTGTTCACAAAGTTTTCCAGCAATTTGCCTAAGTGACCTAGTTTTTGACCGCAGATGACCCTTTATCAAACTTGACCTACATACCATTAAAATAAACATTCTGACAAAGTTTCATGAAGATCCAATTAAAACAATGATTGTTCACAAGGTTTTCCCTTATTTGGCCCTTGTGACCTAGTTTTTGACCCAAAATGGCCCAATATCCAACTCGTCCAAGATTTTGTCGATATTAACGTTCTGACCCAATTTTGCTAAAATTGAGCTAAAAATGTGGCCCCTAGTGTGGTCACGACATAAAGTTTGACGACGCACGACGCCGGACGCCGGACACAGACTGCTCCATATAGCTCACTTTGTCACTTTGTGACATGTGAGCTAAAAATGGTAACCAAAAATAATATGACAGAAGAGCTTTTTGTTTCTTTAAGTCAGAAGTTTGACAAGAATTTGCAACAATTAGAAAAACATGATAATCTTAAAATGAAAAAGAGATGTTTGCCAAACATGGATGCATGCCCCCTCGAAACGCCATCTAGATAGTAAGACCTTGAACTTATCACCAATAGGGGTCACCTACATGTGATTTTTAATACGTCTGAAGACCCGACCGTACGGCAAATTGTTCTCTATTTATCGGTCGGAAAAGATATGGTCAAAGATGGAAGGACCGACTGACCGACTGGCATGTGCAATGCAAAATACCCTCACTTCTTCAAACAGGGGGCATAATAAAGTACACATCCCTCAGAATGGTAATAACTGGCTGGATTTAGAGATCAAAGAAACAATAAGCATTGGTATATTTTAACAACAGCGGCTTATTAGTAATTCAAACCAATGCAATAATTTTAAATCTTGAAACATATCGACATCAATAATTGTTCAAAGATCCCCTGATAATTATATGACCCTAATTAACATCAAATAAGTTTTTATCATTACATATTGAGTTCACTGTCTAATTTTAATGTATGTTATAGGTCATTAAGCACACCAGTTTAAAACAATTAAGAACTGGAAGATTCTATGAATGACATGTCAGAACAGACTTACCTGGTCACTTATTGATTTTCCATATCTACAGAAAGATGCAAAGTGCTCACAGTTCTGCGACATGACATTATAATCTTTGTCCCCAACCATTGATCGAGCTTTGTCCACTATTTTATCATTATCTTGTGGACTAAAAGAAGATCACAAATAAATTCAGTTGGCTCTTGAAGTCTTATTTGATGGGAAAAAGCTAAGATTTAGCATTAATGTTAAGTTGGTCAAAATGCTGAGTGGGAGCATGACAACACATTGTTATTGAAAGTACAGACCTACCTGATAAATGAAACGCATTCATCATTATAGGACCAATTAGAAATTGAAATAAAAATATGTATCCGAACAAACCAAAATTATATAGCTAATGATCGATGTTACAGTAATTACATTGTCTCCAAGCTGTTTGATTAGAATTAGTCCAAAAAAAGGGGCTGCACTAATTGGTTTAGGCCATTCATACAAGTACAGTCTCATCGGCTCCCGAGATATTGAATTGGAAATGAAAATCGGACATTGGTTTGTATGCTTGGGTTTTCTGACACAGCTAGACCTTTCAGTCTCATGTGCTTTTTCCTATTTGTTACAGAGTTACACTGTAGCTTGAATCTAGCAAGCATGCAGCTAATGGCATTAGCTTAAAGACAGAAGAAGGTTAGTACATGTACTGGTTAAATGAAGTCCATGGAAAAGCTGATTAGGATATCTGCCATCAATAATTTGACTGAAATAATGTTGAAAATGGTGTTAAATCCGATGAAATAAATGATTCAGAATGCAACACTGGATATTGAAATATGAATTGCAAATAATTTTTAACCGGAAACTCCCGAACAAACTAGCAATGAAAAAAACTGACAAAAATACCAATTAATTAAGCTTTATATCTTCCAAAATAAAGTAGCTGGATCTTAATACCTATTACAGTCACACATAAAAACACACCTGAACCTTTCATCTTTACTATTGTTCTTGAATGCTTTATCATCACCTGCAACATCCCAGAAATCATCAATTTTCACCGTAGCTTTATTGGAACTTTTACCAAATATTGAAGACATACTTCCAGAATTCATATTTATACCACCATCGTCTACTCCAGTCCTGTGAACAACTTTTCCTTCACCTACGGACACATGCAACATGTAATAAATATAATAGTTAATATATATCAATATACAGTATAACCCCTGAAAACCGGACCCCTTTCGGACTGAGCCAAAAGTCCGGTTTTCTGAGAATTCAGGTTTTCAGATAACTTTTGGTAAAATTGGAAATTCATCCATACTGGGTCTTGTGGATAACTGATTTGTATATGTACCACGTTGTATCATATACGTAGTTATATTGATATGTATTAATTACTACAAGAATGCTAAACCATGCAAAGAATATGCTTTTTAAATATAGTACCCTTTTGTCTTCTGTGAAAGGGTTTTATAGCCATCAAGTTGTGTACGAGAAACAGCTCAAAACCCAGTACTACTCAGGGAAACGCTTAGAAGGTGGTTCAGACATTACTTTAAAGAAGTGCAATGAAAATGAAATGGTTTTGTAGCGAAAGCGGACACAATATGACCAAAACAATTAAAAGAACATATTTCAATATTACTTAATGAAGATATTTTCTTGGATCATTTCTAGCGATCTTATCATGATGATCGTAATTAAACGGGTCCGTAAATAAACAGATTATACGTGCTAATTGCACTTACGAATACAAGTTGCACTTATTGAAATATACCCCATTGTTAAATATGTTTGTCATCAGTTTGTTATCACTGGGTAATTATGTTTCGATACTTGCCTTTACAACAATAGATCAAACTTAGTGGCCATCGTGTTTATTAACTGCATAATTATGCTCTTTATTGATTCTACCTTATTGTTCAAGATGCATACTTTGAACAACACCCAATGTGTTTTTACGCCTGTACTAATTACACGCGCGACCGCTAATCGGTAAACAAAGAAAAAATGACACTTGTCAGTCCGAATATACAACTTGAAAATATGCATGTCTGGGTATCAGGGGTAAAATATAGCTTGATATTCATTAGCGGACAGTACAAACCGTCCGGTAGCTAATTGATAATCAGTAACAAGGACTTATATACATATAATTTACTTGAATCGGATATTCTTTAACATTTTATACGGCATGTAATACCGACACTACCATAATTCCGACACCCTGGCTTCATTACTCTTAAAAAGTTTGATATATCTCATTAATTGGCTATAAATTGGTCAAAATAATGACGTCACATGTATTATGACGTGTCAGATTAATCGATTTCATCTAGACGTTTTTCCGATATCGATATTTTTTGACGACTGTCGACGCACGTTTATAGTACGATTGACGAATTATCGCTCTTACAGGAATCTGTAAGCATAGCTTCCAAATTAGGTAAGTTTGATTTTGATATAAACAATTTTGTTTGCTGAAATTTACCGTTGATAAACAGTTCTTGATGTAAACTTTTATTTTTAAGGTCACTCGTCTGCATTTAATGGACGCTTGACTTTTATACAGGGGTGTCGGTATAACCCGACTAAAATTTAATATTTTCTAAATCCGCCACCCTCATTATTTCACGCTATTTTTCCAAATTGAAATATTATCTAGAGTATACACCATGACATTATGTGCAATACATTTTCATGATATTAATTATTACAATTTTTAATCGTCAGATAAATATGTCACGACAAGTAGGAGCCTCCAAAACACGGAAGTACTCCCCATCAAAGCTTGAGGCAGCAGTGCGGATGGTACAGTCCGGCAGTATGTCTAGAAAAAAAGCCGCACTTACATTTGGAATACCACGAACAACTCTTATAGATAAACTGTCCGGTCGTTATGCGCTTGGTTCGACACCTGGGAGATGTACAGTTCTCACCAAAGCGGAGGAACAGACTCTGGTTGAATACACTAAACTTATGTCAAGTATAGGTTATCCTTTGAAGAAGGACAACCTGCTTAGGGAAGTAAAAAAAGTATTGGATCATGACATGCGTCCAACTCCTTTTAAGAACAACTTACCTGGTAAAACTTGGTTTTAAGCCTTTATCAAGCGACATCCAGATATTTCACAACGAACTGCTATGACTCTCGGTCATCAACGTGCACTAATTACTAAAGCAATGATTGATGGCTGGTTTCAGGCTCTGCGGTCCTACTTACAAAAAGAAGTCGTGGATTGGGAGACGATGTTGCATGACCCACAACGATGTTTTAATGCGGATGAAAGTGGGTTCCCGCTCTGCGTAAACACTGGCAAAGTTCTAGCGGAAAAAGGTGCACGACACGTATATCAAGTGACGTCTAGCTCAAAACAACAGGTCACAGTGATGGTTTGTTTTAATGCCTTCGGCCAAAATGTTCCTCCACTCATTGTTTTTCCCGGAGAACGCCTACGAGAGTCTGGCATTCAGGACTATCCAGAAGCCATTTATGGACAAACACTAAATGGATGGATGGATAGTGAACTGTTTGTCGAATTTTTAAGGCATTTAGATGCATATGTAATCGACAAAGCCATAAAAAACCTATTGTTCTTTACGTTGATGGACATTCAACACACATGTCGCTTGACGCAGCTAACTTTTGCCATGACAACAATATCATTCTCTACTGTCTCTTTCCGAATGCAACTCACATTCTTCAGCCCTGTGATGTGGGATTCTTCGGTCCTATGAAATCAGCATGGAAAAGAGAAGTAAAGGAATGGCATTTAGCTAATTTGGGTTCGGCTTTTACAAAGCGTCATTTTCCAGGCGTTTTTAAAAAGGCTTGGTTACGAGTTGCAAAGATTGAGAACGCTATTCATGGATTTGAACGTTGTGGTCTTTTTCCCTTGTGTCCGGAAAATGTAGACTTTACTAAACTGACACCTTCGAAAGTTCACAAAACGGAGGTGTCATGTCCAACTCGTGATGCGAGGCCACAATCTACCTCATCCATGCAAGGTACTAATTGGAGTTCTTTACCAACTGAGGCTACACACCCAACTTGCATCAGCATGGTCAGAAAATCTGCAAATGAAATTGCTCCTAGTGATGCCGAGTCGTCAATAACAGAAAACTTAACTGTTCCCGATCGTGAAGTGGCACATAATATTGACACGCCTGCGCCGGAATGTCCATACTCTATGGCGCCGAAGAACTTGCAGACTGTTCTAACCATTGGTTCTTTACCACATCCTCTTGAAAAGTTGACACCGTCTACTGTTGTCTCCGAGCCAGCTTCATCATCTGTGTTTTCTACTCCATCAGAAGTTCAACCATTTGCTCCAGATCTGAATGAAGCGGCTACTCCTCGTCCAAGAAGTGATTGTTATAGAGCTTACCTTCCACTATCCACAACACAAATACATGTAGTTAATGATAAGCAGAACTCAGTGTCATCATCATTTGCACTACTTGCTGTTCCCGAGATTTAAACTAAACGGAAACCTGTTGCACTTCGACAAAAGCTTCCTAAAGCCCTGTCGGGAACTCTTGCTCTACGTATGTTAAAGGAACGAGAAGATAAAAAGAAGGCTGAAGAAGCAGCAAAGAAGAAGA
This sequence comes from Lutraria lutraria, assembly GCA_964023205.1. NCBI lineage: Eukaryota > Metazoa > Mollusca > Bivalvia > Venerida > Mactridae > Lutraria > Lutraria lutraria. The sequence goes on along the minus strand of OZ026843.1, from coordinate 17,343,138 downwards.
GGAAAGAAGAAAGAGAGACTAAACGAAAGCATGAACGAGAGAGAAGGAAATGGATAAAAGAAGAGTCAAAGAAAGCAAAGAAATCACACAGCAAATTTAAAAAGGTAAAGAAATGTAAAATAGATACTTCATCGTCGTCGGATTCTGATGTAGACATGCCTGCCTACGCAGAAAGTGATGATAATTATGATGAATCATCGTTATGTCCGGGTTGCTCCACTGATGACGGCGACAGCGACGAATGGGTTTCGTGTACTACGTGCATTAGAAAATGGCATATATCTTGCACAGGTGATGCAGTTTTACTAGAGATCCCTGCAGAACAAGTAAAGGCCTATCCATTTATGTGCGAGTACTGTACCAACAAATAGATCACTTACACTACTGTTGACAACTCACTGTAACTGTTGACTTAGCGTTTAACTTGAAATGTAATATTTCAAATGCACTTAAGAATTTCTTTTTCAAAACACTTTGACAACACGTGCATGAAGTTTGTAAATTTGGTGCAACCAAATCAACGTTTAAATGATTTACCGTTACGATTTGTAATTCTCACAAAATTCAGTTATGTGTTCTAATAATAATTATTATTAATGCACACGTTCTGGTGTATTTTTTTAAAATTCCACAAGGGTGTCGGGATTACAAGAAAGGTGTCGGAATTGAAGACAGTTGTTAACATTTTAGTTGCACATGCAATTGTATACATGGTCACTAATTTCAACTTTCAGTTTACATATAAATATATAGGAAACCCCAGTCTTGCAATTCCGACATGTTCGACATGTCAATTATGAAACCTTAACTTGCAGTTACATTTTTCGTCTTAAAGTGTCGGAATTAAAAGACATTACCCGAGTCAAATAAATTAATAATGAAAAATCATTAACATTCCACAGATATTATATATTATTTAATAGCCGACCGGTTTCGTCATTTGACTCATCAGGGCAATAATACTAAAATGGTGTCGAAATTTACGTAGTTACATAACAACGTCACATTTATGCGTACACAAGTGTACACAACGTCAGAATTGTAACGTCATCAAAGTGTGTTTAATTTCGGTACAAATATATCAATAAAATAACGGTCTTTGGACAACCTAGCTGAAACACCTGCATTGTGAAATTCATAAAAAGGAAAAATAGAATATTTAGGGTCTGAATTAGAGCATTTTTCTATGTGATCACTTAAAGGCATTTGTCTTGTTGATGGGTCTCTTATTTGTTAATCATGCCCTGTTCTTCTGTTGCGTAGTTTATCGCCAGTTTGGCCTATGTAAAATTCCCTACACCCATTGCATACCAGAACATTTTGCACAGTACAGTTCACATTTTCTTTTATATGAAATTGTTTATTATTCTTCATATTTAATATAGACCCTTCAATGATAAAATTACACAATCCACAACGTGGTTCATTACATTTAGATACTGATGCTGAATAATTATTTTCTTTAAATTCAAATTTAATAAGTAAACGTTTTAGATTCGGAAGTTGACGTTTACTTTTGATAACTTTTGTGTTGTTCATTATTCTTTTTATAGAATTATCACTACTAAAAAATTCCATATTATGTTTAAGGATTCCGAATACCTCTCTATTCTTTGGATTATGTAGAGAAATGAAAGGGATTAAGTTCTCTTCTTTTTTTCTTTTGACCTTTAATAAATCACATCTGGGGATTTACATTGCTTTTTTAATTCCGGTTTTAATCACTTAAGTTGGATATTTTCTTTTGCTTAAAATAATGGCAATTTCTATTAAACGTTGTTTTAGAGTATCTTTGTTGGAAACAATTAAACATATTCGACGTGCCAATGAAAATGGTATGTTAGTTTTTGTGTGTTTTGGATGACATGATTTAAAATTAAGATACTGCTTAGAATCTGTACTTTTAAAATAAATATCAGTATTTATACATGTTCCTGTTTGTATTATCATTATTACCCAAGAATACTAATGATTTTGAAAAGCAGGAAAATATCAATTACGTGGAAGCTGAAGCCATGCGAATAAAAGCTTCAATAGCATCAATTTGGGAGAAAAAAAATGAATGCTACAAAAAATGCGTTTTGGGGAAAGGTGAAGAACAATGGAAATATTATTTTCCATGAAAAATAGATTGCGGTCAATCCAATAATTATACCTAGAAAATTTCAAAAAATTTAATTGAGAAATGAAAGTCAAGAACAAATAATGTTATCAGATGAGTCTTACTATAAATCATTACCTGATAGTAATAGAAAGGAAATATTTAGCAAAATACGTGATTTAATAAAGGAAAACAAAAACCTTACAAAGAATGAAAAAAACTTTTTAATTGATTTTGATAACGGTTTCGTCATTGATATACATACATACATACATACATACAGGGATGCCTGATACATGTAAGTCCTTGTCAGTAATTACCTTTAAATATACATATCATACTTTATACTTCAGTTTAATGTTAACATAAGCGACATAAGCCACATGCCTGACTTGTCTGTTGAGTAAACTACTTTGGAAAAACCAAAGACCTATATATCTTTGGAAAAAAAATCAAATTTTGCATCAAATTACTTCAGTCATCTGGTTCCCGTTCCATGTCGCAGTGCTATTACACTGTTGGTGAAAACAGTCCTAATTTGTTTAAACCTACTGTACACAAGAACAATCAAAACCTTACGTTCTTAGTTTCACCTCTCTTTGTTTTGAATTATTTAGCTGTACAAACCAAGAAAATCCAGGATAAATTTCCACTGGGTTTTTTATCTAAATTTATCGATAACTTCCCTTAACTTCGGGATTTCCGTTTCTGAGGAACGTAGTAACCTACTTCAAGACCTTCAGTTTTCATATTGACATATTTAACAGGTAGGGCAACTAGGTAGGCATATTTGGCTTTTTTAGTTTGCATCAATTGCATTTCAGATTTATGAAGAAATTATTATAAAGCGATTCATTATCAGTATGACGAAATGCCTAATTTAATTCCATTTTGAAATCTGTAATGCATAATGTAGTATACACTAGTGTCCATTGTAGTATTATGTCCTCTAATGTATGATAATAGTATACACTAGCTGTGCTGCAGTATTATGAACTGTAATGTATAATTGGTATACACTAGTTGTGCTGTAGTATTATGAACTGTAATGTACTAATATATTGTAGTTCATACTATGCTGTGTACTGTAGTATTATGAATTGTAATGTATAATGTAGTATACACTAGTTGTGCTGTAATATTATTAACTGCAATGTATTGTGTAGTACACTGTACTCTAGTATTATGTACTGTTATGTATCAGAATGTAGTATATCCGGTTATGTATATTGTGGTATACTCTAGTGTGTTCTGTAATATACATGTATAATGTAGTATACATGGTGATCCAAAGAAACATGTCCCACAAACAAAGCTTAAGGTATCGGTTCTGGATTCATATGCTTAAAATACGTAAACTAATGTTTTAAGTTGTTTACAAAGATTAAGTATCATACCTTAATACCAAGCAACAAAAACTCCTGACCTAGAGCGCAAAAATAGTGCTTTATTGCGATAAACACAGCACCCCTTTGTCGACTTTACCTTATCAACGTTAACCATCTTTAACGTGTGGTACATCGTATTGGTACGATATGATACGGTTAATTCGTTATTGCCAATAATTTGTTATTAAATCTCTTACTAGACACCAAACCTGGGCGTGGTTTTAATTATTGAACCGTAAACATTCGCGATTTTGATTGGTTATCAAAATTGTATGGGATGCAACAAATTCGTTGATTTCATGAGACGATAATGATCTGACACTTTAATTGTTAATTACTCGCTAGTAGGCGTCTTTTTCCAATTAAGAATTGCCGCCTTATTTGATGACGGACTTCAAAGCGGTTTTCGGTATTTTGTAGCGGCAATGTTAATCTAGTGAACCGTGCCTAAGAATTTTGATACTTGTTTTCATTTTTGTTGTTCGGAACGAACAATAAAGTTATTACCGTATTTCAGAAATCGCTCAGTTTTCATTGAAAACCTGCATACCGAACAGCTTCCATTAATTTAACCTTCCGCCTACGAACATAGTTCCATTTTTTTCAGTTCAATGGCATAAATACAAATTCAGATATTACGTGCATATAAGTCAAAATCAGATGGCTATACAATATCGTAAACGAGCAATACTAGACAAACGTAAAAAAATCTAAACATTCCTGTCCCTCGGATTGCAACAATATTTACTGTCAGTACACACATTTCAAGGAAGGATGACGTCATATTCCTCGTGCTTTATATGCTAATTTGTCTGGTTCCTAGCTTCTATTGTAAACGTATAGAAGTCATCATTGAATTCATGGACGATGCGACGATAACTGTGTGTCAACCAGATATTAAAAAAAAGTGGTTCATCGGGAAATTGTAATCGATTGATTTAATGCTTATAACGTAAAACTTTTTCTTCGAGTGTGTTTTCATGTGTGAGATATTACATTCTGCAAAAGTTGAGTATACAAAGAGGCAGGTAATGTAGACTATATGATATTATGCTATTTGCTTAACTACTTTTTGTGATCAGATGGGAATCATAAATATAAGTACTGAAAGCACATGGAACGGGAACAGCTTTAACAACTGCATAGCGGGTGTAGAAAAGCGTTAGTAGTACTTAAGTCTGCATCGAAATTTATGTGCGAACTATCGTTCGGATTCAAAAACTCACCCTACAAAGAAATTCAGTTAACTTTTGACTGCTTTGTAGTTCTGAACAACAGCAGTACCTTCAGAGCTTTGATTTATTTATGTCGTAATACGTAATAAACAGCGGGGTTTAGGGTATAAAATTTCTTTAAAGTCAAGTATCTAACGAACGGAGGACGTCATCAAAATTTAAGGCACGGTTCCCTGCATTATACATTTATAGTCATTTTAAGGCTATTTGTTGTAATATATTCCAATATACAGAATAGTTATCGTTGTTCAAAAAAATGTAAATTACGTACGATATTGGTTTGTAAAAGACCAACCAAATGTAATATTTGTTCTAAAACACTTGCTATGGACTTTATACAGTGGGTTTACTTCAGTATGTAAATTTGGGTTAGTTTTAAATCTATAAATTGGTGAAACTTGATATCACCAGACATCCAAGCTTGATACCTTAATAAATATTTTACTGTTTATAATACACGTATGTGATTTTTAACTTTACACAATTAAAGCAAATACATGTACGATTTTATCTGATCAAAATATTAACCAGTGTTTATTTATGATGTTTACAAGAGATACTCGAAATGACCATCCTAGTTTTTTGCAACCAGTGTATGACGACGTCAAAAGTTGTTACTGACGTCTTTACACCTTTGTTGATTGATCAAACTCATTTCTCTGCTAATTAATTGTTTCAAATCGCATATAGTAGTTGGTTTGGGATCATGCATTTTCTCATTTAAGCAAACCCATAACAAAAAGCCTTGCGTCGGGCGAATGTGGTGGCACTTCATTATGTTGTCATTAGGGAAATCAACTCATCTCCAAAATTCCTTTTGAAATTGTTAAACACAACATTTGAAGAGTATGGAGCAGACCAATTTTGAGTTGGCACTATCATTTTTTCAACAGTCTCTTTCTAAGTTCAGGGTAAAACTAATTATTTAGTATTTCAAGTAGCGTTCGGAAGTTACACGGGAGTTTCCTTGATAACTTGATGAACAAACTCAGTATTCAAGTTTGAACGCCCACAGTAAGGTCTTCCACACCTTACTGTTTTCATGTTATAGTCCCTGTCGTCTAAACTTTCGACGCAAGTCTTCTTATTTGTTTACTAGAAGAAACTGATGACACGACAACTCATTTCTAAGATTTCCTTCAACTAATGCAGATATTGCCCAATTCGTTGTAAAATTATGCAGTTCTTTGCATTTTCAGCCATTTGGAACTCTGAGAATATGTTGAAATCATAGATGACGTCATTGACGTTACCATGACATTGCATGATGCTCTTCTGTCTATACAATAAAAATGTATTCTATACTCTGTCTATTGATACCAAAACTATAAATATGCTACATAAATTCATGGAGTTATTAAGCATTCATTGTGGGACATGTTTTTGAATCACCCTGTACATTGTACTGTGTACTGTAGTATTGTGTTGTGTAATATATAATGTTGTATTCAATGTGATGTGTACTGTAGTATCACACACTGTAATGTATTATGTGGTATACACTATGCTGTGTACTGTAGTATCATGTTGTATAATGTATAATGTGGTATACACTATGCTGTGTACTGTAATATCATGTTGTATAAGATATAATGTGGTATACACCATGCTGTGTACTGTAGTATCATGTTGTATATTTGTATAATGTTGTATACACTATGCTGTGTACTATAGCATCATGTTGTATAAGGTATAATGTGGTATACACCATGCTGTGTACTGTAGTATCATGTTGTATAATGTATAATGTGGTATACACTATGCTGTGTACTGTAGTATCACACACTGTAATGTATAATGTGGTATACACTATGATGTGTACTGTAGTATCATGTTGTATAAGGTATAAAAAATTCCATTTTATGAAAGAAAATGTCGATTTTGTAACAAACTAGATGATGAATATCATTTTATTATGGAATGCACTGTTTTAAACAATTTAAGGAAACAATATATTGACTCATACTTTTGGAAAAGACCGTGCATGCAAAAAATTTTAGAATTAATATGTTGTGAAAATGAAAATATCTTAAAAAATTAGCGTGTTATACCTATAAAGGCTTTATATTAAAAAATAATTGATACAGATTACTTTTGTTTTAGCATTTTTTCTATCCTTTTACGTAAATATAATATATACTGAATATTTGTTGTCGATAATTTGTCTATGTTTAATAACAATGCAGTATCGTTTTAACTACATGTATTCATCTATAGTTCAGGGAATTCATTTCTAATCTATAATAACCAACTTATATAATAACACTTACTATGCAAATGTAAACATATACTAGTATTATCCTTTCATTGTGATGTTGATTATGATGTCGCAAAATTATCATTACCCTTCATTTTTGTATGATTTATACAGTTTTTCATATGCTTATTGTATTTTATGATATGCTTTGTCAAATTTTGGAGATGTTATCGAATATCAGTTTTTACATTATGTTATTATGTATCTTCTCCGTTACATTTCTTTTCTTAATATGTTCTGTATATATCTGTAAATATGTTGTCCTCATGGGCCGCAAGGCTTAATGGACTTGAATTTCAAAATAAACATGTATAATGTGGTATACACCATGCTGTGTACTGTAGTATCATGTTGTATAATGTATAATGTGGTATACACTATGCTGTGTACTGTAGTATCACACACTGTAATGTATAATGTGGTATACACTATGTTGTGTACTGTAGTATATAACACTGTAATGTATAATGTGGTATACACTATGCTGTGTACTGTAGTATCATGTTGTATAATGTATAATGTGGTATACACCATGCTGTGTACTGTAGTATCACACACTGTAATGTATAGTGTGGTATACACTATGCTGTGTACAGTAGTATCACACACTGTAATGTATAATGTGGTACACACTATGCTGTGTACTGTAGTATCATGTTGTATAATATTTAATGTGGTATACACCATGCTGTGTACTGTAGTATCATGTTGTATAATGTATAATGTGGTATACACCATGCTGTGTACTGTAGTATCATGTTGTATAATGTATAGTGTGGTATACACTATGCTGTGTACTGTAGTATCACACACTGTAATGTATAATGTGGTATACACTATGCTGTGTACTGTAGTATCATGTTGTATAATGTATAATGTGGTATACACCATGCTGTGTACTGTAGTATCATGTTGTATAATGTATAATGTGGTATACACTATGCTGTGTACTGTAGTATCACACACTGTAATGTATAATGTGGTATATACTATGCTGTGTACTGTAGTATCACACACTGTAATGTATAATGTGGTATACACTATGCTGTGTACTGTAGTATCACACACTGTAATGTATAATGTGGTATGCACTATGCTGTGTGCTGTAGTATCATGTTGTATAATGTATAATGTGGTATACACTATGCTGTGTACTGTAGTATCACACACTGTAATATATGATGTGGTATACACTATGCTGTGTACTGTAGTATCACACACTGTAATGTATAATGTGGTATACACTATGCTGTGTGCTGTAGTATCACACACTGTAATGTATAATGTGGTATACACTATGCTGTGTAATGTAGTATCACACACTGTAATGTATGATGTGAAATACACTGTGCTGTGTACTGTAGTATCACACACTGTAATGTATAATGTGGTATACACTATGCTGTGTACTGTAGTATCACACACTGTAATGTATTATGTGATATACACTATGCTGTGTACTGTAGTATCACACACTGTAATGTATAATGTGGTATACACCATGCTGTGTACTGTAGTATCATGTTGTATAATGTATAATGTGGTATACACTATGCTGTGTACTGTAGTATCACGCACTGTCATGTATAATGTGGTATACACTATGCTGTGTACTGTAGAATCACACACTGTAATGTATAATGTGGTATACACTATGCTGTGAACTGTAGAATCACACACTGTTATGTATGATGTGGTATATACTATGCTGTGTACTGTAGTATCACACACTGTAATGTATAATATGGTATACGCCATGCTGTGTACTGTAGTATCATGTTGTATAATGTATAATGTGGTATACACCATGCTGTGTACTGTAGAATCACACACTGTAATATATAATGTGGTATACACTATGCTGTGAACTGTAGAATCACACACTGTAATGTATAATGTGGTATACACTATGCTGTGTACTGTAGTATCACACACTGTAATGTATAATGTGGTATACACCATGCTGTGTACTGTAGTATCACACACTATAATGTTTAATGTGGTATACACCATGCTGTGCACTGTAGTATCACACACTGTAATGTATAATGTGCTATGCACCATGCTGTGTACTGAAGTATCACACACTGTAATGTATAATGTGGTATACACGATGCTGTGAACTGTAGAATCACACACTGTAATGTATAATGTGGTATACACTATGCTGTGTACTGTAGTATCACACACTGTAATGTATAATGTGGTATACACCATGCTGTGTACTGTAGTATCACACACTTTAATGTATAATGTGGTATGCACCATGCTGTGTACTGTAGTATCACACACTGTAATGTATAATGTGGTATACACTATGCTGTGTACTTTAGTATCTCACACTGTAATGTATAATGTGGTATACACTATGCTGTGTACTGTAGAATCACACACTGTAATGTATAATGTGGTATACACTATGCTGTGAACTGTAGAATCACACACTGTAATGTATAATGTGGTATACACTATGCTGTGTACTGTAGAATCACACACTGTAATGTATAATGTGGTATACACTATGCTGTGCACTGTAGAATCACACACTGTAATGTATAATGTGGTATACACTATGCTGTGTACTGTAGTATCACACACTGTCATGTATAATGTGGTATGCACTTTGCTGTGTACTGTATAATCACGTGATAAATTATTTCGATAATGATTGGTGCCACAGGGTCTAGAAAAATGGCGGCACCCACGAGTTCGAGGGTAAGTCGAAAGTTGATATATTTCGAGTTTTTCATGTAACCCATTTTCCAGCCAACAATTTTCCGAATCCATCCGTACCAAACTTAGCATTGTTACTATTGTAGTTTGTCCATAGACCCTGCAGAGAAATTTGAAAAAAGTGTGTCCACTTCATTTCTCTTTAGTGTCTATGGACAAACTACGACTTGGGCGACGCCATTGTTCTCGACCGTGTGGTATCAAAACAATACACTACGTGATTATAGACCTTGTGTTGAGAAATGGTCCTAACCTTGTGTTCGTACTGAACAACAAAAACCAACTAGATTCGTTTTGGTTATCGTATGATTTCTAATTAAATTACCTACAGGAACAGTTCCCCTCTGTGCTCATCAGAAGACTCATTATTTAATTATGACTGAATGCTTGACAACTCCAGAATGTATGGCATGAAAAAGTCGGAGTTTGTCATGGACAAATTATGAATGCCGAAATGTTGATGCCAGGTATGATAGTAGTATACTACTTTATAGGGCTGTCCCGATATGCCAGCGTACCGGTACAGTGCTGGACGATATGCGTATCGTATCGGAAGGTCTCGTATCGGCCGTATCGCGGTTTTTTATTTTATATTAGACAAAACTCTTAGAATGCTGAACAACTGAACTAGATTTGCGAATTTACTCTCATAATCATCATCGACAATGCTTAAGCAACTGATATCCGGGATTCCATGCTCCATTTACAGACATTAGCAGCGTCCGTTAATGCTAGACAACGAATTCGATTCGAATATTCAGATTTTGCCAAGTAGATTATTATTGACTTATAAATTGTATTACGCCACCATTTAATTTTACATTCAATACGACAGCATTTTGGTTTGCCGATTAATGAAACAAAGAAGCACGTATATAGTTGTCTGTAAGAAGTGTCAAGTATAGTGGTGGGACTAGCATAACATCCAAGTTGAAAGTTACAGAAGTTCATTATTAATTTAGTATTGTTAATCAATTTGACAACCATAGACCTGATTCTTTAAACCATTTTATATGGCTAGGTCCTATTCTTGATATAATGATATAAGGCAATTTATGGGACAGGGATAAAAACTTGCTAATATTTCTCACAATTATTTTATTTCCACAATATCAACAAACATATATGTGAATCAAATTGATGACTTTAAGTACAAGACGAATTTAGTTTTACACCTTTTTAACAGTTAATGTGGACTTTCTAGCACCAAACAAATGTGCAGAGGTCCCCAAAACACTAACATTTTAACGTTTTTCATTACTTTGAAATATTGTAATATCGTATCGTTGATATCGCATATCGTTAGTACCGTATCGCAATACGTATCGTATCGGCTGAGATCTGTATCGGGACAGCCCTACTACTTTAGGTCAATGGTATGTGACGTGAAAGTTGCAACAAATATCTAGTGTCAGGTGCATTAATATTTTCCATAGTAAACTAAGGTAATTGGTGCGTATTTTGAAATCTGGTGTTAGGTGCATTAATATTTTAATAATACGCTAAGGTTGTTGATGTGTGAGACATGAAAGTTGCTACCAACATCTGTGTTTATATATAAGTAAATATTTGATGGGTTACTTTGTAAAGATATCACTGTCAATAATGGTCCTGATGCATTTTAATTACATTTGCATTGGTCAGATTGGTGTTTTCCTTTAATGTTGTAAAATCATGATTGTATTCTTTTGTGCCATTTCTTGCTTAAAATTTGAACTAAAGAGTTTTTAATTACTAACCTTAGTACTGCAATCGAATTCTTTAAATACAAGTTTAATTGACTGTCCTTGAAATTTTAGAAATGAAACAAAGTAGCTCATGCTAGTGGAACAATAAAGAAATTATGTAAAGTTATTCTAGCATGGTCATGAATGCATGTAAATTGTGTTTAGAATAGGTAGAACTTTTTTTTATATATGCCTTCTTTAGCAGAAGAAAAGCGAAGTCTTTCAAAAATAATACCCAATGCATGTATTCACTTATTAAATTCAGTTTTGTATTATTTCATAGAACAATTTTTATATATTTTGTTTGATACAAATCATGTAATATAATTTCTTTACACTTTTCATTTTCAATTCAGATTAAAACTATATAAATTTATAATATCCTTCCATGTATATACGTATATTTAGTAGATAGACTTCTTCAACTGCTTTCATACGGGAACCTTTAATATGTGTATATCTTGTATTTCAGGTACATGTGTATTCACATGATTTGCATGTCATACAGACTTCTTTTCTATATATATTATCGACGAGTAAGGAAATTTATTAGTGTGCATGATAGTAAATACTTTTTTGTACATCTATGTACACTATCTGACTTGGTGGATATGTTTTTTGAAGTCTATTTCTTTTGGTTTCTTGTTTAAGTTCATGGATTTTTATATTTATGACCTAGCTTAAATGTCTACCAGTATCTCCTTTTCAGGTATAATGTCACGTCACATTATGATTTAGATAGTCTGTTACATATTTTGCTCTTCTGTCCGGGTGTTATTCGTACCATTTACAACAAATATAGTACAGGGGTATTGAAATAATCGGAGTGTATTTCGTTAAATTCTGTTAATAGGAGACCGTTAACAACTTTTATATATAACATAGCTATCATAAGTTATACTTTTCTGCTGCAATTAACCGACTAATAGGTGCCAAGTTCACGAATATGACTCATAAACATATAGCCTAATCATGAAGTTTTATAAGTTCAGATTTACCCTATTAAGTATTAACTAAAGCAGAGATGTATAAATTTGTAATATACGTCAGTGGCTAAAGTAAGAAAATATTACAAGAATTCTACATTACCATGAAAATAAGGGATACGTCTAGTCAACACTTCATATATAGTTCTGATCAACAACTTTTGACAACTAAATAAAATAACAAAAGCCTACTTTCGATTTCAAAATCAAAACAAGTTCGTACATGGAATTCTCAAGAGATTAACGTATAATTGAAATACAAAATCGAAGACTAAAAAATCAATTAAAGTCTACCTTGATAACACCCACGAGATCTCAATAAGGCTCCGTTCTTTCTAAAATTTCAGGAATTTGAAATCGCCAGCTACAAATATGGACGGCTATAAGTTATAATAAGATCAGTTGAATAGGTAATTTGACACCTCCACAGGTATTGAACAATTTATGCAGGTATTTAAAATGATGATACGCATCAGTACACACAATGCGTCATCGTCATGAATTTGTTATTTTTATTTATTTGTCCATTGTTTAACGGCTCTTTCGACAGCTATGATTATTTCAGAGTCGCCCTAGAGAGAAGGGAGATAAGATACAGAAGAACCCTAGAGAGAAGGGAGATAAGATACAGAAGAACCCTAGAGAGAAGGGAGATAAGATACAGAAGAACCCTAGAAAGAAGGGAGATAAGATACAGAAGAACCCTAGAGAGAAGGGAGATAAGATACAGAAGAACCCTAGAGAGAAGGGAGATAAGATACAGAAGAACCCTAGAGAGAAGGGAGATAAGATACAGAAGAACCGGGCATTTATATCCCTATCCTTTTCAAATATTTTTTCCTGGACCTTTATCGTGCCCGGTGTAATGCACCAATACATAGTTCCCATATCTACAATATTTACCTCCCTTGGCAGCCATCTTAGTTGGCAAATTTCTTATATGCTTAATAGAAAAAATAAGAAAATTGGTTATTAAACAACTCAATTTATAAAAGATAACTTTCAAATGAAGTTGTTAAGGCCATACGCACATAAGGTTCAAGAAAATGTAGTTGTCACATATAAATATCCTGTATTTAGAATTATCAAAACAAAAACATAAATATCTTCTATCAATGCTGTTGAATTTGCCAACAAAGATGGCCACCAAGGGAGGTAAATATTGTAGATGTGGGAACTATGTATACACGCATCGCCACTTTTCCAGTGACACATGCAGTACTTGCCTATTTAGTTGGGATGGGGACATTGAAAAAAGCGTCCAAAGAAATCCGAAAGGCGGAGCCAAGAATTGAACCCATGGCCTTTCGTTATGAATTTGTAGTTAATAACAAAGACATAATACACTGTAGTATATATTGTACAGTGTAGATTCTTGAGTGCGAGGGTTTCGTAAATATAAACTACAAGTATAAACACTCTATTATACGTCGTATACGTCTTCAGCAATAACAAAAATTCAATGATTACATAAATATCCTGTGCATTTATTCATATGTCATTTCAATGTGTATGTTTTGGATGACAAATTGTAGTTAAATATCATGTCGCAAACTATTTTAATACGGAACTCAATGCCGTTTCAAGTCGAAAATTTCAAACAATATTATATTCTCTTTTGTCTAGAAAAATTATATAAAAAAACTATAATTAAGTTTATTGATGAAATAGTAGTCTGCAAGCCTAGGGTCAATATATTGTAATGTATAGGGTCCCTGGCCAGCCTTATTAATTCAGTTGCTCACGGAAGATGGGAGTCTAGTACTGGTACTTCACAAGAACAATGGTTTTGTCTGCCTCATATGACTCTGACTGTTGAAAAGGGTTTTAAAACCCGATGAAACAAACAATCAGACGAACAACCTTACTAATTTTAACTTTACGGTTTGTGATATTATATTAAATGAATTCGGAGAGTTCATCCTTCAGCAGGAAGAAGCCAAATAAAGAATTGTCTCGCCGTCACAAACAGTCTACATTGTAATTATTTGGACTAGAAGAATATACATTGTATCACACTGGGTCCATTCTTGTAAATCATTATATCTCTTTTAAACTATATATAATCAGGCGCCAAGAATCAGAAAGGGGAAACTATTAATTACGGCCTGTTTATCCAAATAACTGCTGGGCATCGTTTCACTTGGTTAATCAAATACGTCGTTATTGTGGTCCAAATAGTTTATCTTATTTGTTACATTAGTAATTAGATACACAAATATACTATATTGTATCATGTACATGTATTCATTAATTACACGCACGATAGTCCTCTTCGCGCTGTTTAGCCAATGTGGCCGGTCCCTTGGTTATATCCTTTCTTGGTCCGAACCTCCAGTTTTCTTTCCTCACCTCCCTCTCCACAGAGCTACGCCACGTTTCTTTCGGGCGTCCTATTGAGCGTCATTCGCATGACAACTCTGGGGATGGCTTATTCCTTCATGCGAAGAACATGGTCGATCCAGCAAAACCTTCTTTTGATTTCGATTGAAAAAGGAGTTGTCTTGGTCTTTCGATGGAGCGCCTCGTTGGAGATACATGTACTCCGAGGCACTTTCCTTAGACGACATCTATAACTTGTGGCTAATGGCTTCAGTGACCTCAAATGACAGCAGAACTTCCAGCATATCACTCTTGAAGATGCATAACTTGTAGACG
Organism: Lutraria lutraria; assembly: GCA_964023205.1. Taxonomy (NCBI): domain Eukaryota; kingdom Metazoa; phylum Mollusca; class Bivalvia; order Venerida; family Mactridae; genus Lutraria; species Lutraria lutraria. Next base: position 17,328,053 of record OZ026843.1, on the reverse strand, counting down.
TTCATATGTTGCGCAAAGCGAGCTGCCATCAGTCGCCACCAAGATAAACTATTTCATTCACCTCTTATATCGCATTATTGTTGGTTGTGATTGGCTGCTCTGTATTGGTGTTGATTCTCAACATTTTCGTCTTGGGTTCATTTAAGTCCAATATCCTTTCCGAAGTGGTCAAGATTGTTAGTCATCGTCTAAATATCTTCGCGACATTGGGCCATGAGCGCGATGTCATCCGCAAAATCAAGATCCTCCAGTGCCTCTCTGAAGGTCCATTGAAGTCCCCTGGTAGCACCTTCTGTGGACTTCCTCATCAGCCAGTCTATAAATGGCATCAATTAGTCTTCCTGTTGTTATTTGTATCATCACCAATCAGATGTATACACGAAATATGGTAACATTTAGTCTGCTGTTATTCCTTCCATCTCCTACTTCTTTTCTGTTTCTCAGTTCGTTAGAACAATTTACTTCTTTAACATCGAGTTCCATGCATAATGAAATATTGGTGAATTGTCAATGATAACGCTTAATGTATTATACGAATAGAACGGGATGAGTTGTTGCTAATGTGACACAAAGAATCAAACAAAGAAAAAGATTATACGTTGTTGCTAACGTGACACATAGTACCATACAAATAGAAAAAGATTATACGTTGTTGCTAACATGACACAAAGTATCAAACAAAGAAAAATATTATAAGTTTTTGCTAACATGACACAAAGTATTATACACTTGTATAAAATGATGATAAGTTTTCCTAACGTAACACAAAGTTTATACAAAAAAATGAATCTTGTGCACTGTATTTCTTAATATCTATCTAAATATGAAGTTTCAAGTTAATAGCTTTCATAGTCTAAGATTAATGCTCAGGACAAAACGACTATTGCATCATTGCAGTTATGGAAATTGCATAATTTAACATATAAAATTATCAGAGCAATACAGGAAATAATGCAAAAATCAACGAAAAACATACCACTCCGCTAGGTGGCACCTTCTTGCGGTTTCCATGGAATTATCACTTGAATATATAATTTCTGCATTAGCCAATACCTTAAACATTGTTCATGCAAAATTTCTTTATTGTGCGTTGATTTCTAAACAATGCCCACTTTTCAGGAGGAAACCCGCGATCCACCTTAAATACAGGCTTCTAACGTTACATTCACTAACACATAGATTGCCTAATAAACATGAATATTTAATTCAACCCTTTTTTCTGATATACATGTCACATTATGGTTTACATATACAGATAGCTTAATTTGACACAGCAACCCAGGCCAGATTTTTTATGGGCAGATTCGGGTTCGAATCCCGAACTGATGTTATTGGGTAACTGTAAACATTTTTGAACATTGGGAACTTAGTTTGTACTGACTGTTTGGGCTAATAATAATTATAACTACATGTATATCTACTTGAGACTAATTAAAATCCCCAAGATTTTCTCATTTTCACAAAATGTTAATGGATAAATCCCTGTTCTAGACAACGCCTTATTTCGTACTTGCTATCACGATTTTTCAAATTCTTATTATGAAATAGGAATCGTACCGTTTACTATGTTCTATTATTTTCAGCGAACTGGAAATGGGCGATACTAACCGGAAGTAGCAGGTGCGCTTTTCTGATCTCCTAAAGAGCTATTCAAGAGCAGATAAACCTCTTTTGTGAAAAGGGCTATAGAACAATACACATTTCTTATCGAACATCTCTCGTACTTGTAATACACTTTTCTGTTGCAAATTAACCGAACTATTGGGTGCCAAATTCACGAATATGACTCATAAATATCCACTAAATTATGAAGTTAAACAAGTTCTGATTAAGACCACCAATTGAAGTAATCAAGTATTACAAGAATTCTACATTACCCTGAAAACATGGGATACGTCTAGTCAACAGATCATAAGGTTTTGATCAACAACTTTGACAACCAAATAAAAGAACAAAATCCTACTTTCGGTTTCAAAATTAAAACAAGCTCGTTAATAAAATTCTCAAGAGATTAACGTTTAATTGAAATATAAAATACACGTATAAACAATCAATTAAAGTCTACCTTGATTATACCGAGGAAATCCAATGTAGGTTCTTTCTAAAATTTCAGGAATTCGAAATCGCTATCAACAAATAATGGACGTCGATGTAAAAAAATCAGCTGAATAGGTAAATTTGACACCTCAAAACGTATTTAACAAATCGCGCAGGTATTTATATTGTTGATACGCATCAACTCACACAATATGTCAACGTCATGAATATTCATCTGCTAGCTATGATCATTTCAGGGCCACCCTACTAGAGAGAGAGGGGAGATAAGACACCGGAACACCGGGCTCTTTCCGAATAGTTTTTGATAGTTATTTATCGTACCCGGTGTAATGCACCTGTACACGCCTCTCCCCAGACACAAGTAGTACTTCACTCGATAGTTGGGATTGGAACATTGAAAAATCGTCCCTGAGAAATACGACTGGTTGGAGCCGAGAATCAAACTCACGACCTTTCGTTTAGTAGTTGAGTCATGAATTTGTAAGTTATATCAAAGACATATACATTTTGTATATTGTAAAGTATAGGTCATTGAGCATACGTCTTCGACAGTAACAAAATTCACTGATAAACATCCTGTGTATTTATATTTCATTTTCATGTGTATACAAATGTATTTTCCATGACAAATTGTAGGCAAATATTATGTCGCAAATTTCGACAATATTTAGTTCAGTTGATTGTGGATATGGCAGTCTGCAAGTCCAGGGATACTATATATCATAATTTTATTAGTCCCTGGCTAGCCTTACTAATTCAATTGCTCACGGAGGTACTGGTACTTCACAGGAACGATGGTTTGGTAAATTGTTCACCTCATATGACTCTGACTATTGAAAAGGGCTGTAAAACCCGATGTAACAAACAAAAACAGCCTAACTAATTCAGCTTTACGGTTTGTGATATCATAAATGCTTTCGGAGAGTCCATCCTTGAGAGGTTTAGCGGGGAGAAGCTAAGTAAAACATTGTCTCGCCGTCACAAATAGTCTACATTGTAATTAGTTGGACTAGAAGAATATATATAGTATTACACTGGGTCTATTCTTGTAAATCATTATATCTCTTTAAAACCAGCCAAGAATCAGATAGGGCATGTTTAACCAAATACAAATGTTATTATTGGTCATCGTTTCACTGGACTAATTAAACAAGACGTTGTTGTGGTCAATGAGCTTATCTAATTAGTTACATCACCAATTAGATACACGAATATATTGACACATTTAGTCTGCTGTTGTTTGTTACATCACATGTATTTATTGAATTTTGCAGTGATGCAAGTCGATGCGAAGCTTAGCAAACCTTATGTCTATGTGTTTGCGAGCATTCTATAATCAAAATTATTCCACATTGTTCTCTCAGTTAAACTTGATTTCAATTCACACATGTACTTAAAAACTGCAGTTTCTGCTGGTCTGTTTAAAGACATTCACTACAGTTTTCACACAAACATATAGGCAGAATGAACACTAATAACAGAACTTTAAAAAACTTCGCATGATCATAGCATATGATAAAAAACTTTTTAAGCGAAAAAATGAGTGTCACGGTTTTCGTTCTTGAATTATCTGCCCTTGAAGTTTAATTATTTATTTATTTTAGGTCATTTCAAGGGCGGATCACTGATAAATAAATCTCAAATATAATAATTTCACTTTTGGTTGATATTTTTCATTTTTCTCATTATTTGTTATCCTGCAGAAAAGCAAACAGAAACCACATATTATGCCGGCAACAAGGGAAGAAACAAGAAAGACACAAGTTTCGCACTTTAATGACACTGAAAGGCCACAGCAACTTCATCTTTTTACTTCGTGATATTAAAGTATCATCCGGAAACAACCTGAGAAAGTTCGATTTATTCCCTTCAGAACCCATGCATCTTTTTATTAGATTATAACAATACTTTTCAAGAACTTACAAAATATGAGTAACTAGAGGCTGCGAGTGCAATTTTAACCGAAATTCACTTATGGTATCGCAAGTGCTTTGGCAATACTAGTATACATCCCAACAAATAATAAAACTTAGAACATATATTCTTCACCACATGGATAGTTAGTGTGTGCTTTGGTCACCCCTCCTGGGAATTGAGGGAGGCGAGTTTAGGAGGCCAACGAAATCCTACGGCAAGACAACTTGAGTAGTTTTGGCAACTTACACATATATATGTATAACATTTGCTAATGTTTAAGGTTGATTATTAAAAAATCAAGACAAAATGTCAAACATAAATTAACATGAAAACATTAGAATTAAACTGCTTTCAAAGGGATCCCGATATCGAATGTGGAAAACTATTAAGTTCATAGTGCGACAGAAATTGATTTGTACACAAAGTACACATCATTAGTGATGTTTTTGCTGACGTGAGATTGTGTCTTTATTGGGCATGAGGACGTGATTAAAGGTAAAAATGGGTAATACTTAAACTCCTCGCACCGGTTACGTCACGCTTTGCCACTACACCACTGCCACCACTATAACTCATGTGACGATAGGCTTATCATGTGACCAAGCATGACACATACTTTCAAAACGCCAAGTAAAAAGGTTATTGCATATTGCTTTAACTGTGAAGACAGAGGAAGCGGCATTTTAATTTTAGCCATTATAAAGATGGAAAACTCTCCATTTGTTTCGTCTTTAAAATAAGTGATGGATCGAATTATTACGCGCAGTCGTAGAGTTCAGCCATTGTTTACAACAATAAGGTGTTGCAGTGAAAAATATCTTTCGTTTTTTTTACGAATTTTTTTTTACGCTTAATTTTTACCTTTTTAAACATAATAATTGTATGAAAGAAACGTAAAATGATAGCAACTTTTAAAATACAATATAGAAAGTGGGATCTGACGTGTCGGCCGAATTTACTTGAGCTTTTGCAATCTCTACCCAGAGGTGCCCTTCCCGCCACGTGGATTGGAAAGGAACGACAACTCTGGGTAGAATTTGGTGCTTTTGGTGTTTTTGTACTGATCAAGGGAAGTAACTGCTGCGTTGAGTTTGACTGATATTATGTTATATTAGAAATTTACAACTCGATTTATTCAAAGGAATTACTGTTAAAAAAGCTGAAAATATAGCTATCATAAGTTATACTTTTCTGTTGCAATTAACCGACTAATGGGTGCCAAGTTCACGAATATGACTCATAAATAAATAGCCTAATCATGAAGTTTTATAAGTTCAGATTTACCCTATTAAGTATTAACTAAAGCAGAGATGTATAAATTTGTATTGTACGTCAGTGGCTAAAGTAGGAAAATATTACAAGAATTCTACATTACCATGAAAATAAGGGATACGTCTATTCAACACTTCATACATAGTTTTGATCAACAACTTTTGACAACTAAATAAAATAACAAAAGCCTACTTTCGTTTTCAAAATTAAAACAAGTTCGTTCATGGAATTCTCAAGAGATTAATGTATAATTGAAATACAAAATCGAAGACTAAAAAATCAATTAAAGTCTACCTTGATAACACCCACGAGATCTCAATTAGGCTCCGTTCTTTCTAAAATTTCAGGAATTTGAAATCGCCAGCTACAAATATGGACGGCTATAAATTATAATAAGATCAATTGAATAGGTAATTTTACACCTCCACAGGTATTGAACATATTATGCAGGTATTTAAAATGATGATATGCATCAGTTTACACAATGCACGTGTCATCGTCATGAATTTGTTATTTATTTATTTATCCGTTGTTCAACGGCTCTTTCGACAGCTATGATTATTTCAGAGTCGCACTAGAGAGAAGATAGATAAGATACAGAAGAACCCTAGAGAGAAGGGAGATAAGATACAGAAGAACCCCGGAGAGAAGGGAGATAAGATAGAGAAGAACCCTAGAGAGAAGGGAGATAAGATACAGAAAAACCTAGAGAGATGGGAGATAAGATACAGAAGAACCCTAGAGAGAAGGGAGATAAGATACAGAAGAACCCTAGAGAGAAGGGAGATAATATACAGAAGAGCCCTAGAGAGAAGGGAGATAAGATACATAAGAACCATAGAAACAAGGGAGATAAGATACAGAAGAACCATAGAAACAAGGGAGATTAGATACAGAAGAACCCTAGAGAGAAGGGAGATAAGATAGAGAAGAACCCTAGAGAGAAGGGAGATAAGATACAGAAGAACCCTAGAGAGAAGGGAGATGAGGTAGAGAAAAACCCTAGAGAGAAGGGAGATAAGATAGAGAAGAACCCTAGAGAGAAGGGAGATAAGATAGAGAAGAACACTAGAGAGAAGGGAGATAAGATACAGAAGAACCCTAGAGAGAAGGGAGATAAGATACAGAAGAACCAGGCATTTATATCCCTATCCTTTTCAAATATTTTTTCCTGGACCTTATCGTGCCCGGTGTAATGAACCAATACATAGTTCCCATATCTACAATATTTACCTCCCTTGGCAGCCATCTTAGATGGCAAATTTGTTATATGCTTAATAGAAAAAATAAGAAAATTGGTTATTAAACACCTCAATTTATAAAAGATAACTTTCAAATGAAGTTGTTAAGGCCATACGCACATAAGGTTCAAGAAAATGTAGTTGTCACATATAAATATCCTGTATTTAGAATTATCAAAACAAAAACATAAATATCTTCTATCAATGCTGTTGAATTTGCCAACAAAGATGGCCGCCAAGGGAGGTAAATATTGTAGATGTGGGAACTATGTATACACGCATCGCCACTTTTCCAGTGACACATGCAGTACTTGCCTATGTAGTTGGGATGGGGACATTGAAAAAAGCGTCCAAAGAAATCCGAAAGGCGGAGCCAAGAATTGAACCCACGGCCTTTCGTTATGAATTTGTAGTTAATAACAAAGACATACTACACTGTAGTATATATTGTACAGTGTAGATTCTTGAGTGCAAGGTTTCGTAAATATAAACTACAAGTATAAACACTCAATTATACGTCGTATACATCTTCAGCAATAACAAAAATTCAATGATTACAAAAATATCCTGTGCATTTATTCATATGTCATTTCAATGTGTATGTTTTGGATGACAAATTGTAGTCAAATATCATGTCGCAAACTATTTTAATACGGAACTCAATGCCGTTTCAAGTCGAAAATTTCAAATGATATTATATTCTCTTCTGTCTAGAAAAGTTATATAAAAATACTATATCTAATTAAGTTTATTGATGAAATAGTAGTCTGCAAGCCTAGGGTTAATATATTGTAATGTATAGGGTCCCTGGTTAGCCTTATTAATTCAGTTGCTCACGGAAGATGGGAGTCTAGTACTGGTACTTCACAAAAACGATGGTTTTGTCTGCCTCATATGACTCTGACCGTTGAAAAGGGTTTTAAAACCCGATGAAACAAACAATTAGACGAACAACATTACTAATTCAGCTTTACGGTTTGTGATATTATATTAAATGAATTCGGAGAGTTCATCCTTGAGCAGGAAGAAGCCATATAAAGAATTATCTCGCCGTCACAAACAGTCTACATTGTAATTATTTGGACTAGAAGAATATACATTGTATCACACTGGGTCCATTCTTGTAAATCATTATATCTCTTTTAAACTATATATAAAATAAGGCGCCAATAATCAGAAAGGGGAAACTATTAATTACGGCCTGTTTATCCAAATAACTGCTGGGCATCGTTTCACTTGGTTAATCAAATACGTCGTTATTGTGGTCCAAATAGTTTATCTTATTTGTTACATTAGTAATTAGATACACAAATATACTATATTGTATCATGTACATGTATTCATTAATTACACGCACGATAGTCCTCTTCGCGCTGTTTAGCCAATGTGGCCGGTCCCTTGGTTATATCCTTTCTTGGTCCGAACCTCCAGTTTTCTTTCCTTACCTTCCTCTCCACAGAGCTACGCCACGTTTCTTTCGGGCGTCCTATTGAGCGTCATTCGCATGACAACTCTGGGGATGGCTTATTACTTCATGCGAAGAACATGGTCGATCCAGCAAAACCTTCTTTTGACTTCGATTGAAAAAGGAGTCGTCTTGGTCTTTCGATGGAGCGCCTCGTTGGAGATACATATACTCCGAGGCACTTTCCTTAGACGACATCTATAACTTGTGGCCAATGGCTTTAGTGACCTCCAAGGACAGCAGAACTTCCAGCATATCACTATTGAAGATGCATAACTTGTATACGTTCATATGTTGCGCAAAGCGAGCTGCCATCAGTCGCCACCAAGATAAACTATTTCATTCACCTCTTATATAGCATCATTGTTGGTTGTGAGTGGCTGCTCTGTATTGGTGTTTATTCTCAACATTTTCGTCTTGGGTTCATATTAGTCCAATAGAAAAAGATTATACGTTGTTGCTAACATGACACAAAGTATCATACACTTGTATAAAATGATGATGAGTTTTCCTAACGTAACACAAAGTTTATACAAAAAAATGAATCTTGTGCACTGTATTTCTCAATATCTATCTAAATATGAAGTTTCAAGTTAATAGCTTTCATAGTCTAAGAGTAATGCTCAGGACAAAACGACTATTGCATCATTGCAGTTATGGAAATTGCATAATTTAACATATAAAATTATCAGAGCAATACAGGAAATAACGCAAAAATCAACGAAAAACATACCACTCCGCTAGGTGGCACCTTTTTGCGGTTTCCATGGAATTATCACTTGAATATATAATATCTGCGTTAGCCAATACCTTAAACATTGTTCATGCAAAATTTCTTTATTGTGCGTTGATTTCTAAACAATGCCCACTTTTCAGGAGGAAACCCGCGATCCACCTTAAATACAGGCTTCTAACGTTACATTCACTAACACATAGATTGCCTAATAAACATGAATATTTAATTCAACCCTTTTTTCTGATATACATGTCACATTATGGTTTACATATACAGATAGCTTAATTTGACACAGCAACCCAGGCCAGATTTTTTATGGGCAGATTCGGGTTCGAATCCCGAACTGATGTTATTGGGTAACTGTAAACATTTTTGAACATTGGGAACTTAGTTTGTACTGACTGTTTGGGCTAATAATAATTATAACTACATGTATATCTACTTGAGACTAATTAAAATCCCCAACATTTTCTAATTTCACAAAATGTTAATGGATAAATCCCTGTTCTAGACAATGCCTTATTTCATACTTGCTATCACGATTTTTCAAATTCATATTATGAAATAGGAAACGTACTGTTTATTATGTTCTATTATTTTCAGCGAACTGGAAATGGGCGATACTAACCGGAAGTAGCAGGTGCGCTTTTCTGATCTCCTAAGGAGCTATTCAAGAGCAGATAAACCTCTTTTGTGAAAAGGGCTATAGAACAATACACATTTCTTATCGAACATCTCTCGTACTTGTAATACACCTTTCTGTTGCTAATTAACCGAACTATTGGGTGCCAAATTCACGAATATGACTCATGAATATCCATTAAATTATGAAGTTAAACAAGTTCTGATTAAGACTATCAATTGAAGTAATCAAGTATTACAAGAATTCTACATTACCCTGAAAACATGGGATACGTCTAGTCAACAGATCATAAGGTTTTGACCAACAACTTTGACAACCAAATAAAAGAACAAAATCTTACTTTCGGTTTCAAAATTAAAACAAGCTCGTTAATAAAATTCTCAAGAGATTAACGTTTAATTGAAATATAAAATACACGTATAAACAATCAATTAAAGTCTACCTTGATTATACCTAGGAAATCCAATGTAGGTTCTTTCTAAAATTTCAGGAATTCGAAAATGCTATCAACAAAAAATGGACGTCGATGTAACAAAATCAGCTTAATAGGTAAATTTGACACGTCAAAACGTATTTAACAAATCGCGCAGGTATTTAAATTGTTGATACGCATCAACTCACACAATGTGTCAACGTCATGAATATTCATCTGCTCGCTTTGATCATTTCAGGGCCACCCTACTAGAGAGAGAAGGGAGATAAGAATAGTTTTTGATGATTATTTATCGTGCCCGGTGTAATGCACCTGTACACGCCTCTCCCCTTTATCTGTGATTTTCTAGACACAAGTAGTACTTCACTCGGTAGTTGGGATTGGAACATTGAAAAATCGTCCCTGAGAAATACGACTGGTTGGAGCCGAGAATTAAACTCACGACCTTTCGTTTAGTAGTTGAGTCATGAATTTGTAGGTTATATCAAAGACATATATATACTGTAAAGTATAGGTCCTTGAGCATACGTCTTCGGCAGTAACAAAATGCAATGATTAACATCCTGTACATTTATATTTCATTTCCATGTGTATACAAATGAATTTTCCATGACAAATTGTAGGTAAATATTATGTCGCACAATTCAAATATATTTAGATCAGTTGATTGTGGATATGGCAGTCTGCAAGTCCATGGATACTATATATCATAATTTTAATGGTCCCTGACTAGCCTTACTAAATCCGTTGCTCGCGGAGGATGGGAGTCTAGTACTGGTTCTTACCAGGAACGATGGTTAGGTTAATTGTTCGCCTCGTGTGACTCTGACTATTGAACAGGGCTGCAAAACCCGATGTAACAAACAAAAACAGCCTAACTTATTCAGCTTTACGGTTTGTGATATCATAAATGCTTTCGGAGAGTCCATCATTGAGCGGTTGAGCGGGGAGAAGCTGAATAAAACATTGTCTCGCCGTCACAAATAGTCTACATTGTAATTTGTTGGACTAGAAGAATATATATATAGTATTACACTTGGTCCATTCTTGTAAAACATTATATCTCTTTAAAACGATATAACCAGCCAAGAATCAGATAGGGCATGTTTAACCAAATACAAATGTAACTATTGGTCATCGTTTCACTGGACTAATTAAACAAGACGTTGTTGTGGTCAATGAGCTTATCTAATTTGTTACATCACCAATTAGGTACACGAATATATTGACACATTTAGTCTGCTGTTGTTTGTTACATCACAATATAGGTACACGTACATTATTAAATGGTATAGTTTTGTCTGCTGTTTTTTGTTACATCATCAATTAGATACACTGATAGATATACTAATGTGTTGTTAGTTTCATCACCAAAGAAGTGCACAAATACTAGTATGTTGTATCATTTACGAGGATCGGCTTTTATTAAAATATTAATAAATATTGTTTAACAAAAATATTGGTAAATAGTATCATTTAGTCTGTTTATATTTCTTAAATCACCAGTTAGATACACGAAATATATGGTCTCATAATATTTAGTCTGCCAGCTAACTAATTTGACACAGACAAAATATTAAAGAGGCGAAGGCATTAGAGAGTGGTCTTTTATTAGAAAACAGCATTTTATAAATAAGTAAAAGATTCAACAAATAGAAAAGCAAAAATGATATCGACAGAACATGCCCAATAAATAGAAAACAATAGATCTTAAGAAGTTTATGGAATTATACTAGAGGGCCATGGTGGCCCTATAATCGCTCAGCAGAAAAAAGACCCATGAAGAAGAATAGTTTCCATTTTAGCTCACCAGAGCAATGTGCTCAAGATGAGCTTTTGTTCGTCGTGCTGTGGCGTCCATATTTACTTAAAACAACATCTTCAACTACACCACAATGCCAATTGAAACCAAACTTAGCTGGAATGATCCGTGGGTTGTCCGCTTTCAAAGTTGTTCAAACATTTAATTTCATTAAAAACTCTGGATAAACTCTGGCAACCATAAGAAAAACAAATATTGTCCGAAACTGCAGGGCATAGAGCTGAGATATTTAGTATGTAGCATTCCCTTACTGAAGTCTACAAAATTTGTTCAAATTATTCCCCTGGGGTAACTTGATTTTACGTAATAGGAAAATATGTAGGAATTAAAAAAAATATTTTTGTCAAAAACTACAAAACCTAGAGTTTTGATTTTTGGTGTGACTAGTAGCAGACATGGGGTAATCATAATTGTTAATCATCATGATTATTAATCGATTACTTATATTCATTAATCATGCATTAATCATTAATCACTGCTGTTTTTGGTTACTTTAATAATAATTTAATCGATTACTGCTAAAAAAGGCAATAATCATGATTATTTTATGATTACTTTATGATTACTTTTAACTAAAAAGCAGTAAGGATCCAATTAGTTATTGGCTAAAATACAAAATTCTATGATGACAGTTGACAAATTTATTACCCCAGATAATTGCCAACTTCACACCTGCTAATTGCTCATTTTGTGTAATAGGTCTCTGTCTGAGGGGTATTAGAAGCTTAAGGATTAAGTCAATACAAAGGAGCTATTGTATTGATGATCTGTATGAATGCAAAAAAGAAGGATTTTTACTCCAAGAGATGGAAGGTGGGTATAAAAACAATGAAGTCGTGAAAGTGTCAAAAGATGAAGCAATAGCATTATATCAGATTGACCCAACAGTATGCATCCTCTTATATATGTTGTAAAAGAGAATGCGAACCACATATCGGAAAGTACTTATTTTCTATATGGCATCCAAGTGGGTAAAATGACTTTATAAAAATTACATCATATATATATACATCAAAATAGAATAAAAAATAAGAATTAGTACATTTAAATAAAAATATTTAAAACTATAATTAAATACAGCTATGAAGATTTTAAAATAGCTGTCAGATATATATACATGTATCTACACTTAAAATAGTATCATCAAATAAATGTATGCTATTAAAAAAGAAATAGAAATACAAAAAAATTAGCGTATTGTACATGTATTACAGTTTAGAATCTTTTTTTAGATCACCATAATAATATTGTATTGGATTTCTATTGTTCTTAAAAACTGTTAAAAATAGACACATATGCAAGCTTTTTCTAAAAAATAGCCTATATATTATGTTAAATAAAAAAAATAGATTTTCATGAAGGCAATTAAATAAAGATAGTTTTATTGTTAAAGATAAAGCAAGGTTGTCTAATCAGTAATACTCCTTGAAATGAAGTTTCATTTCGTTTTCGCAGAAACTAATTGCAACAAGGACTCTCTGATTATACACAAAACCTGATACATGTATGTCATTTCTTCTTTTCCTTGGTAATTACATATTAAGGTCTTGAATAATCTGACAACTTCAATCTTAATGTTTGTATTAAGTTAAATAAAAATGTATTTGCATGCATTTCTGTGAGAACGTGATGGGTGTATGCGTGTGCGTGTCAGTGTGTGTGTGTGTGTACATTTAGAAGTACATGAATCAATGTGTACTTGCCTATTGATGCTTGTTAGGTCATTCCATTTGTCATGTTATTATCATGTCTCATTGTACATTCATAAAATGGAGGAATAAAAGCTAAATAATAACATACGGGGATTCACAGTGGCGAGGGTATTTATAAACTCAATATAGTAGTAGTAGTGTCAAAATTGATTTCATGAGTTTCAGTGAAATCATGTCAACCATTGTACTTAATATAACATTGTATATGCACAAGTCTTTATTTCACAGCTTGTTTTACAATGGTATCAAGGGTTAGAGAATGTTTTATTTTCACTGATAAATTTGAATCAGGACCAGTGAAAGCCCAGTGCAAACATTGTTATTCTACCATTTCTGAAAGTTCTGTTTAACTGTGTCTTAATATGCTCATCTTATTGGCAAGTAGTCTATGTTTTATAGTAACTATACAAAAGTCACATAAAATTGATAAGAAAGGCATCCAAGCAGGTACCTAAATTGTAGTGTTTTAAAGAAACACTGGTTAATATCACTGAAAAGTCAAAAGCCCAAATTTACATAAATGCTTCAAATTAATCGATTACTTTGGTTGTGATTACCAATTATTAATCGATTACTGAACAGAAACCATTAATCATTATTTTAATCGATTACTGAAAAAGGAGTAATAATCATTAATTTAATCGATTACTTTTTCAAATAATTGACCCCATGTCTGTCTAGTAGACCTCTAGGCCTACCAAGTTTTTCAAGCTATTGCCATAGGGTCGAAATTGGCCCCGTCCCGGGGGTCGCTTGATTTATATAGACTTATATAGGAAAATTAAATCTTCTCCGAAAACGCAAGGCCTAGAGTTTAGATATTTTGTATGTGGTATTGCAATTGTCTATTGGACCTCTACCAAGTTTGTTAAAATTATCGCCCTGGGGTCATGAATAATTCGCCCTGCCCCGGGCTTTATTCTATTTAATATAGTAAATTAAATCTTATTTACGAATGTCCGAAACCACAAGGCCTAGAGGTAAGATATTTGGTGTGTAACATTGTGTAGTTGACCTCTACCAAGTTTGTTCAAATTACTGACCTAGGTTCAAAATAAGCCACGACCCGACCGTCACTTGAATTATATAGGCTTATATAGGAAAATTTAAAAAAAACTCTCCGAAACGACAAGGCATAGAGCTAAGATATTTTGTATGTAGTATTGTCTAGCAGACCACTACCAAGTTTGTTCAAATTATGGCCCTATGGTCAAACTGGCACCGCCCCAGGGTTTACCCTATTTTATATTGGAAAATAAAAAAATCTTCTTGTTCAAAACCACAAGGCCTAAAGCTTAGATATTTTGTATGTAGTATTGTCTGTCAGACATCTAAACAGTTTGTTCAAATTATGGCACCGGGTTCAAAATTGGCCCTGCCCAAGGGTTCACTTGATTTTACATTGGCTCATATAGAAAAGTGGAACATGTTCTTTTCTGAGGATCTTTTTTCTGGTAAACGGTTATAGGGCCATATGGTCCTCTTGTTTCCCCTATATGAGCATATTTAAAATCAAATAACCACCACAGCAGGGCCAAATATAAATAATATGAACAAACAAAGCTACATCCGAAACATCTAAGCTCTAGGAATTGTTATTTCTGACAAGAAGAGTTTTTATTTTTTTGTACACAAGCCTATGTAGAATCAAATAGACCCCTTGGGCGGAGCCAATTTTGACCAACCTTGATAGAAGTGCACTGGGCAATGCTACACATCAAGTAGCTAAGCTCTATGCATTGGGGACCACCAACGGACCATACCAGAATGTTTAGTGGCAACTGGCACAATGATAAAGGAGAAAGTAAATATAGACACCACTTCACGACGCACAACGGACGATGGATGCAAGGCGATCACAAAAGCTCACCATGAGTACTCTGGTGAGCTAAAAATGCAATATAAGCATCTGATGATATAAAAGAATGTTGCTAAATTAAAGAACTATTTATTACATGCATTAATCTCCTTATTATCACTCAGTTCCTAGATGAAGTTACTATTTTGATGAGTATGTATATACATGTCATGTTTGCTTTTTGTTAAAGAACCATTCTTATGTAGAATTGCCAATTAGTGTCGCCAGGCTTTAAGCAAGTATTTCACATTAATAAAACAATTATATATATATATATATATCCAATGTTTTCTATAATAAAAGAATGGTCTTTTTGGATATTAAGAAAGCATGGTTTTCTGTATTTCTAATTTCTAATACTTGAACGAAAAATTTACCACTTGAATAGCACAAGGGGTCAGACATGGGTAATCATAATCGTTAATCGTCATGATTATTAATCGATTACTTTTTTCATTATAATGCATTAATCATTTTACTTAAATCGTAATTTAATCGATTACTGCTAAAAAAGGCCAATACTCATGATTATTTTATGATTACTTTATGATTAGTTTTGACCAAAAAGCGGACCAATGATCCAATTTGTTATTGGCTTAAGTACAAAAGTCCATGATGATAGTTGACAAATTTATTATCCCAGACAATTGTCAACTTCACACCTGCTAATTGCTAACCTTGTGCAATAGGTGTCTACCTAAAGGGGTATTAGAAGTTTACGGATTAAGTAAATACAAAGGAGTTATAGTATTGATGATTTGCATGAATGCAAAAATAAGTATTTTTACTCCAACAGATTTGTAGGTGGGTATAAAAACAGTGAAGTAATCAAAGTGTCATAAATCAAAATAGAATAAAAAAAAAATAAGTACAGTTGAAACGCGATAGTTCAAAATGCCACGGGAACGTCCGAAAATTTCGAACTATCGCAATTTTCGAACTATCGCATCTAAACAAAACATTTCTATCCATACATAGGTGGGGTACAACCGCCGTGTACATGTCATTTAATATAAATGACGAGATCAATATAATATAGTAAACAAAACATTTCTATCCATACATAGGTGGGGTACAACCGCCCACAATAAAACAATACAAATACAATAATATATTCAAAACTATTGTACAAAGGGTGGTGGATGGGGAAAGCGGAGGAATAACGACAGTATTTTTATGCTTCTTTGTGTTTGTAAACAATGGCGACGGTCAATGATCACGTGATCAAGGCACGCAGCGTCCCGCGGGAAAAATTTAGGTAACAGACTACTAAATGTTTAGGTCATAGTTCAATAAAATATTTCTATGACCTATCTGAAGTGTAAAGGAACCCTTGAAAAATGAGACCCAAATTTATTTATCTACGCTAAATATTATTTGATACCTACATTATGTATTGCCGTTAAAAATTGTAAAAAATAGACACACATACAAACTGAGAATCTGAGAATATTTATATAGGCATTTTTTCTAATAAATAATATTCATGGTTGCTTACCTACGGACAACATTTTCTGGGGTTACACATTATGATATACACAGTGAACTATTTAACTTACTTATGTTACAATGTAATCTATGGGACATTCTTTTCTAATTTACAAATTTGTTTTGCAACATTAAATTTTCCTTTATCTTTTAACAAGAAAATGGTTGGGTTCTTGTGTGGATACATCGAATGTGTTTTACACGTGATTGGTGCATTTTACTCGTAGATTAATCTAACTATCTTAATGTTAGGAAGCAGGTACTTCATAATAAACTTATTTATGAAACATTGTTTGACTTACTTTATAATATTTCAAGAGAAAAATTGCCAGTATACTTAAAAACTCGTTTGATTCATACAATTTCATATCAAGACTTACAAAAAACATCGAATTTATATTGATACTGATCAATACTAAGCATTTTATTGGCCTCAAGGAAGGATACTGCACTTGTAAATATTCTCGTTTAGGATCGGTGAAATAAATAAAGGCGCTAGAGTGTAAACAAGCTAAAATATAGCAAATTGTCTAAGTCAAGGGCCCATAACTCTTAAAGTTCCGGTCCGATTCCACCCATAATTGAATTTGTCCAAGATCTTTTGGTTATACACATTTACTGAAAATATTATTGGGATTGGTGAATAAATGAAGGCGCTAGAGTGTAAACAAGCTAAATATAGCAAATTTATAAAGTCAAGGGCCCATATTTCTAGAAGTTATAATCCGATTTTGCAATAATCGATCTTAGCCAAGACATTGTGGCCATATACATTGTGAACAAGTTTGATGACGGTTGTTTAAGAACTGTGGATGCTAGAGTGTAAACAAACTAACTGTGGACGGACGACATTCATCGATCCTAAAAGCTCACCTGATTCTATCAGGTGAGCTAAAAATATTCTTCCGGTTGCTATGGCAACCAGAGTTCTGCATGGAATAGAATTCTTTAAACAGCTTTGGTAGAGCTTCAAGCAAGGAACACACCTGTAAGGTTTTGATGAAATTGATCCAGTGGTTTTGGAGAAGATGCTGTTTAAAAAAATTGTTGACGACGGACAAAGCTTGATCCTAAAAACTCACATAGGCACTCTTGTGTCAGGTGAGCTAAAAAAATTGATGAGTTGTTGCTAACGTGACACATAGAATGGGATAATGTTAATGTAACTTAATGACATTCCGTCAAAACTCAAACAAAACGGTTCTTCCTTTCATGAATGTAAGTATCTTTGATATATAAATATTGTAATTTTATTTGTCAAATTGATAATATGAATAACAGTTAATTCACTGTACTTCTCAATGAGATATATCCAAATATGAAGTTTATAACTAGAACTATCACTAAAGGTGATGAATGCCCCCAGATGCCACCTTGACACAGTTATTGTTACATTTTACAAAGGTTAATATAATTTTTTTCAATACCTGCAAATTGTTGCTTAGAAATATCCTGACCAATTTCTAAATATTCATTATATAAAAAATAACAAAGGGTCATTGCTCATTAAAATTTACTTAGACAAACCTATTGTGGACATGCACAACTTGGCAAACAACTTATCACTTCTAAGGAGTTTCACTGAATTCCTGCATGTAGTTACAGAGAAATAGTTTGGACAAAATTTCCCAATTTTATAAAACAAAGGGCCATAACTCAGTGAAAATTAATACATACAAAACCTGGTTATTGAATGCACAACTTGGCTTACTTTTTATAACTTCTGTGAAATTTCCTTGAATTCCTACGAGCAGCTGCTGAGATATTGTGTATACACTGTATAAAAACAACAAAGGGCCATAACTCAGTGAAAATTTAACAAAACAAGACAAGCTTTATGCATGCACAACAAGGCTAACTACTTATCACTTCTGTGAAGTTTCATTGAATTCATGTAGGTAGTTAATGAGAAATAGTCGGGCCAAAATTTGCCTATTGTATATACTGTAGAAAAAACAAAAATGCTTTAATAGACCTACTATTGATCACTTCAGTGAATTTTCATTGAAATTCTGTAAGTAGTTGCTGAGAGGTTGTCCAGACAAAACTTGCCTATTGTATATACTATATAAAAAAACAAAGGGGTATAACTCAGTGAAAATTAATCCAAACAAAAAACTATGTAAGCATGCACAACAAGACCTACTACTGATCACTTCTGTGAAGTTTCGTTGAAATCCTGTCAGTAGTTGCTGAGAGGTTGTCCAGACAAAACTTGCCTATTGTATATACTGTATAAAAAACAAAAGGGTATAACTCAGTGAAAATTAATCCAAACGAAAAACTATTTAAGCATGCACAACAAGACCTACTACTGATCACTTCAGTGAATAATCATTGAAATCCTGTCAGTAGTTGCTGAGAAATTGTCCGGACAAAATTTGCCTATTGTATATACTGTATAAAATCAAAGCTCTGAAGGTTCTGATGTTGTTCGGAACTACAAATCAGTCAAAAGTTGATTTCTATGTAGGGTGAGTTTTGGAAAACGTACGATAGTTCGCGCATGAATTTAATACAGACATAAGTACTACGAACGCTTTTCTACACCCGCTATGCAGTTGTTACAGTTGTTCCCGTTCCATGTGCTTTCAGTACCTTGATTTATGTTTCCCATCTGATCACCAAAAGTAGTTCCGCAATTAGCATTATATTATATATATAGTTTACATTACCTGCCTCTTTGAATACTCAACTTATGCAGAATGTAATATATCATATATGAAGACATGCTCGAAGAAAAAGGTTAAACGTTATAAGCATTAAATCAATCGATTGAAACTTCCCGATGAATCACTTTTTTAAATATCTGGCTGACTCACCGTTATAATCGCATCGCCCATGAATTATATGATGACTCTACGTTTAAATTAGAAGCTAGGAACCAGACTAAATTAACATATACAACACTGGAATTATGACGTCATCCTTCGTTGAAATGTGTGTACTGATGGTAATTATTGTAGTAACCCGAGGGAGAGGATTACTTTTTACGACTGATTTGTATGGCTCGTTTACGATATTGCTTAGCCATATAATTTTGACTTAAATGCACGTAATATTTGAATTTGTATTTAGCCATTGAATTGAGATATCGGAACTATATTCTTAGGCGGAAGCTAGGTTAGTGGAAGCTGTTCGGTATGCAGGAAAAGTGAAAACTGAGCGATTTTTGAAATACGGTAATAACTTTATTGTTCGTACCGAACAACAAAAACAAAGGGCTATAACTCAGTGAAAATTAATCCAAACGAAATTATTTAAGCATGCACAACTTGACCTCCTATTGATCACTTCTGTAAAGTTTCATTCGTAATCCTGTATGTCGTTGCTGAGAAATTGTCCGGACAAAATTGTGTCTACAGACGCACGGACCGACCGGCCGACTGACTGTCAAGCGTGAATCCAATACAGCCCCCAAATATTTCATATCTGGGGGTATAATGATACCTTAATTAATACTTTCGTAGTTATGCTCTGAACCAAAAAATACTACGGACAGAAGGATGGGTATTGACAGACAAAGCAGCAAGTATATGTCCTCCTTTAGGGAGTATAAAAATGGGAAGATGTCCCTTGCTTAAAATCGGTAGAGGTGCAGTGCTGTTATCACTAACTACAAGAGAAGGTATGACTTGTGAGTACCACAGACCTTCCCCAATATGATTATGAAAAAGTTGTCTGTGAAGCAAAGTTGAAATAAAACACTTATGTGGAACGCCATTCTGTTTTTGAGAGAAAACAATAAAATCCGACTATTCAAGCCTTCGATAATTGTAATCTTCAGAACATCTGACAAGGTCATTTGCATTCTATGGTATAACATTATTTTCAGTCACAAATATAATGAGTGACACAACATGCATCAAATTATCCAGTTAAGGTGTACTAACCCTAAGCCAAACCCTAACCCCGTAAGCACCCTCTAGACAGGCACACGGACGAAAGGACAGACAGAGGGCAAACCTATAGTCTCCTCTGGTGTAAACACCGGTAGGGGACTATCAAACACTTGCGAATAAAGACAACCATGTGGACAAAGGTCATTTTTAGAACACATTTATCGATATATAACAGACTAAGTATATCTCTAAATAAAAACCAATTTTTCTTTATCTTGGTTGAATTTTATGTACAGGTTTGACTGACAACAAACCAAGTAAATGTATTACGATTCTCAACGTGGCTTTTAAGGCCTAGTCTTGTTATTTATGGATACCGGTCATAGTAAATAAAAGCAAACTTAAAGTCAAAGAACAAATTATCTCTTGTGAAGTAAGTATATGGTTGTATTTCACTATTGAAGCACACTAAGCTATAAGGATAGACCTATATGAAAGCACTCCATACAAGCAACACGAGGACATGATGAAACAAGCATATAGAAAGTGTAACCCTTCTATGCTAAATACATATATTTATCTGTTAAATTGTCTATATCCATACAGTATAAAATACAATTTCATAATATACTAGCATTACTAGCATTGGTGATCTTACGAGATCAATAAAACTACAATATACATTCTGTAATAATAGGGTGCAAGAAAACTTATTTGGGAAGTGTATTATCAAACATTTGAAAACGATCACGCATTTCATGGTATATTAAGCCCATTATTTTCTAGGAGGGGTATACATTTAGCCCATTTTCTTGGAGGGGATATATTAAGCCCATTTTCTAGGAGTGGACATATTAAGACTATGTAATCCATACAGCCTTTCCACGGCTCAATAAATCATTTTCAGGCTATGACAACAATTTCAACATTAATTACATCATTATTTTAGTGTACATTCAAACAGGATGTCATCAAAATGATATAGACAATAGTTAATTCACATTTAAATCTTAACTTTTAACTACCCCATGTGCATATATACAAGAGAAAATAATCATAAAAGCTCTTCAAATTAAGTATATAATAATTTATAAAAACAAGAGGGTCATGATGGCCCTATATCGCCCACCAGGTAAAAAGACACTAAGAGAAAATTATCATGAGCCTTTATAAAATTAACTGAATGGGGGGGGGGGGCAGGGCCAATTTTGCCCCTAGGACAATAGTTTAATGTCCGCCAGACAATGCTACATACCAAATATGTAAACTCTAGGCCTTGATGTCTTGGACAAGAAGATATTTTCAATTTTCCTATATAAGCCTATATGAATCAAGGGTCCCTTGGGGCGGGGCCAATTTGGACCATAAGGCAATAATTTGAACAAACTTGGTCCACTAGACAATGCTACACACCAAATATCTAAACTCTAGGCATTGTAGTTTCTGACAAGAATATTTTTAAAATTTCCCCATATAAGACTATGTAAAATCAAGTGACCCCTGGGGCGGGGCCTATTTTGACCCTAGGGCAATAATTTGAACAAACTTAGTAGAGGTCCACTAGACAATGATACATACCAAATATCTTAGCTCTAGGCCTTGTGGTTTTGTACAAGAAGATTTTTTTATTTTTCTAATATACAATGTACAATGTAAGATAGAGTAAACCCTGGGGCTGGGCCAATTTTGATCCCGGGCCATAATTTGAACAAACTTGTGATTTTGGAGAAGATTTTTTTAATTTTCCTATATAAGCCTATGTTAATCATGTGACTCCCGGGGCGGGGCCTATTTTGACCCTGCAGCTGTAATTTGAACAAACTTGGTAGAGGTCCACTAGACAATGATACATAGTTTTTACATACCAAATATCTAAGCTCTAGGCCTTGTGGTTTTGGAGAAGAAGATTGTTTAAATTTTCCTACATAAGCCTATATAAATCAAGTGACCCCCGGGCCGGAGCCTTTTTTTACCCTAGGGCAATAATTTGAACAAACTTGGTAGAGGTCCACTAAAAAAATCCTCCTGGTTTCCATAGCGCCAGAATTCTGCATGGAATGGAATTCTTTGAACAACTTTGGTAGAGCTTCAAGCAAGGAAGACACCTGTGAAGTTTGGTTGAAATTGACCAAGTGGTTTAGGAGGAGATGCTGTTTAAAGAAATTGTTGACGACGGACAGACTGACTGCTGAACGACGACGGACATAGCTTGATCGTAAAAAACTCACCTTGGCACTCTGTACCAGGTGAGCTAAAAAAGGGCAAGCTTAAAGGGGCATACCCTACAACTTGGTGCGTCTAGAATCATAGAAAATAATGATAAATTAGAAGCCTGTTAAGAAAGAAATTCCTTCAATTAAACCATAAAAATCACAAAAATTTATATCCTCGACACATGTTGGGTTTAAGACATCTTTGTTTTAGTCAATATCAGTGCTGAGCATGTTCGCAGAGTGCCGTAAATGATCCAAGAAATATGTCAACATTCAGACAAATTTGAAATCTAGCTCTTCTTTGCAGTGTGCATGCCCATAAGTTCCCAAAAAATATCGGAAAATCTTCGGAAGTGATTTATTATTTAACTGTGATTTTTAGCTGCAAGTACAAGCCCTTTCACAACACAAGTTCTTCTTGCAACTATCAATTATATATTATTTTACATACATCTGGCACATTTATTAAACTTTCACAGAATATTTGTCAGTTGCAGGATATGCCTCTTAAAGTGGTTGTATGATAAATAAACAATAAATCCAACTAGAACTATCACTTAAGGTGATGAATACCCCCAGCTGAGGCCTTGACACAGTTATTGTTACATTTTACAGAGGGAAATATAATGCATTTTCATTTTTTTAATACCTGCAAATTGTTGCTTAGATATATCCTGACCAGTTTCTAAATATACATTATATAAAAAAAAAGGGCCATAACTCATTAAAATTTACTTGGACAAAACCTATTGTGGACATGCACAACTTGGCAAACTACTTATCACTTCTAAGAAGTTTCACTGAATTCCTGCATGTAGTTGCTGAGAAATGGTACGGACAAAATTTACCTAATGGTATAAAACAAAGGGCCATAACTCAGTGAAAATTAATCCAAACAAAACCTGGTTATTGCATGCACAACTTGGCTTACTTTTTATAACTTCTGTGAAGTTTCATTGAATTCCTATGAGTAGTTACTGAGATATTGTATAATTATACACTGTATAAAAAAAACAAAGGGCCATAACTCAGTGAACATTTTAACCAACCAAGACAAGCTTAATGCATGCACAACTAGGCTCACTACTCATCACCTCTGAGAAGTTTTATTGAATTCCTGACAGTAGTCAATGAGAAATAGTCAGGACAAAATTTGCCTATTGTATATACTGTAGAAAAAAAACTAAGGGCTATAACTCAGTGAAAATCAATCCAAATGAAAAATGATTTAAGCATGCACAACTAGGCTAACTACTTATTACTTCTGTGAGGTTTCGTTGAAATCCTGTGAGTAGTTGCTGAGAAATTGTCCGGACAAAATTTGCCTATTGTATATACTGTATAAAAACAACAAAGGGCTATAACTCAGTGATAATTAATCCGAACGAAAATTGCTTTAAGCATGCACAACTAGGCTTACTACTGATCACTTCTGTGAAGTTTCATTGAGATCCTGTGAGTAGTTGCTGAGAAATTGTCCGGACAAAATTTGCCTATTGTATATACTGTATAAAACAACAAAGGGCTATAACTCAGTGATAATTAATCCGAA
Source organism: Lutraria lutraria (assembly GCA_964023205.1). Classification (NCBI taxonomy): domain Eukaryota; kingdom Metazoa; phylum Mollusca; class Bivalvia; order Venerida; family Mactridae; genus Lutraria; species Lutraria lutraria. Next base: position 17,303,801 of record OZ026843.1, on the reverse strand, counting down.
CGAAAATTGCTTTAAGCATGCACAACTAGGCTTACTACTGATCACTTCTGTGAAGTTTCATTGAGATCCTGTGAGTAATTGCTGAGAAATTGTCCGGACAACATTTGCCTATTGTATATACTGAATAAAAACAACAAAGGGCTATAACTCAGTGATAATTAATCCGAACGAAAATTGCTTTAAGCATGCACAACTAGGCTTACTACTGATCACTTCTGTGAAGTTTCATTGAGATCCTGTGAGTAGTTGCTGAGAAATTGTCCGGACAAAATTTGCCTATTGTATATACTGTATAAAACAACAAAGGGCTATAACTCAGTGATAATTAATCCGAACGAAAATTGCTTTACGCATGCACAACTAGGCTTACTACTGATCACTTCTGTGAAGTTTCATTGAGATCCTGTGAGTAATTGCTGAGAAATTGTCCGGACAACATTTGCCTATTGTATATACTGAATAAAAACAACAAAGGGGCATAACTCAGTGAAAATTAATCCGAACGAAAAATGCTTTAAGCTAGCACAACTAGGCTTACTACTGATCACTTCTGTGAAGTTTGATTGAAATCCTGTGAGTAATTGCTGAGAAATTGTCCGGACAACATTTGCCTATTGTATATACTGAATAAAAACAACAAAGGGCTATAACTCAGTGATAATTAATCCGAACGAAAATTGCTTTAAGCATGCACAACTAGGCTTACTACTGATCACTTCTGTGAAGTTTGATTGAAATCCTGTGAGTAATTGCTGAGAAATTGTCCGGACAAAATTTGCCTATTGTATATACTGTATAAAACAACAAAGGGCTATAACTCAGTGATAATTAATCCGAACGAAAATTGCTTTACGCATGCACAACTAGGCTTACTACTGATCACTTCTGTGAAGTTTCATTGAGATCCTGTGAGTAATTGCTGAGAAATTGTCCGGACAACATTTGCCTATTGTATATACTGAATAAAAACAACAAAGGGGCATAACTCAGTGAAAATTAATCCGAACGAAAAATGCTTTAAGCTAGCACAACTAGGCTTACTACTGATCACTTCTGTGAAGTTTGATTGAAATCCTGTAAGTAGTTGCTGAGAAATTCTCCGGACAAATTGTGTCTACAGACGCACGGACCGACCGACCGACCGGCCGACCGACCGACCGTCAAGCGTGAATCCAATATAGCCCCCATATATTTCATATCTGGGGGTATAATAATTAGAGTATATAACTATAGTACAATACACACAAAGCATATTGATCATATCAATTTTAGGCAAAGACTATTCTAGAGAAAAGCAAGTTGTTTTAAAAACAATAACAAATTAGTACAAAATAATGTTTCAAACACTAACAGATCAATTAACAACACCATTTTCAACCATTTACTTACACCTTAGATATCTTACAAATACATGTGTGACAATAGGTGAAGTGTATCTAGATGTCAGTCCTTCATTGATTTGTATTTGATTTTAACATGCGTATTACTATAAGAGCTAATATTCACATTTTACAAACAATTTCTCAAGTTTTAATTGGTAACTTAAACCTAATCATAAATCATGTTTGTTATAAACAAATGTAAAGACACAACTGTCACAATGATACAACTGTCATTATAATGCCGCATAATATTACACTGGTTTGGTAAGCATCATCCCTAACATTATAGCAACCACTGCTATAAGAATGCAAATTAACACATAGTGCCAAGAACCGTTGTTTTCCTTCCAAAGCTTTTTCATGTAAAGCACCAATTTCGTTGAATGACCAAGTACTGGTTTCTGTACTTTTGGTTGCTTTATCCCAGGTGTGACCATTCGTTTTAAGAACTCCAGAGCTATGTTGTCCACATACGGATTATCATGACCAATGTTATCAGAGTAGCTCACCCATCTGATTCGATTATATTTCAGTGCACCTGTGATGTTGAATTGTTCAGCAATTTCATCTTCCTTGGCCTTGAATGCCTCCATTGTCATTGTACCATCATTCTCTCCACAGCCAAACTGTGGTAATTCTGACACAAGGTCATACTTAGTAATCACAACAAAGACATCCTGGGTGTCTAAATATAAATGAAACATTATTATATTATTATATATTACATACGCAAGAAAGCCAGAATCAAGATTGTCAATCTGTCAAAAAAGAACACACGTTTGGCTTTAAATTTGCAGTACCATCAATCAGATGGTGAGACAAGTAATACGACAATATGTAACCAGGTGTCATTTCATGACTTTATAATTTATTGGTGTTTAACCTTCATTGGAAATCTAACTGACATGTATCTGTATTGCCCAATCTATTTTTAATTGTTGTATAACTGGTTTTATCTGTTCATCCTTGTTTAATTCCATTTTGGCGGGAAATTGGTCACATCACATTACTTTCTAGTTCAAGTCAGTGGTCAGTTCACTCCCAGCTTTCATTGAGTGACGATGGTTTCTGCTAAATTGCAGCAGATTGCAATTTATTTGGTTATTTGGTTGTGATTGTCATATTTATAGCAGCTATACTTGAAGTGATATTAATACATAACATGTGAATGTATTTCAGAGTGAATACCCGTTCCATAAACGTGTGGAGGTGAAGCTGTTAACTATTAACCATTCAAGATATAATACATTTGTACATGTATAGGATGCATACATGAATATAAGATGAACCCACATTTATGAGTTGTCGACATATTCCTGACCTACAATGGCGCCCAACATGTACATATTATGCAGTAAACTCACATTGACTTAAATATATTGAGACTGATAAGTTAAGTTTAAGGTTATAGGCAACTGAGTGTTGATCGTGGTATAAACCCTCAACATTTGACACAATCATGCATCATAAAATATAAATCTTAAATTTCATAACTAATTGCTCACACTTGGGGACTCCTGTCTCTTTGTCTGTGATTTTCAGAACAGACTGTAGACATTCGATCAGGTTGACAGGCACAGCATCATGTCCTCCTTGAACAAATACAACTTTGTGAACTTTCCACTTTGGGTCACTTGTAGTGTAGATAGTGTCGCGAAGTGCTCCAGTTCCATGTTCTTCTTGTAATTCTTCGAGAGACTCAATGCTTGTACCAGGTGGTACAAAACCTAATCAATTAAAACATCAAAAATGTGATCACATCTAATTAGTTGAAAAACATAGACAGGAGCTTGGCTGCATAAGAAAATATCATGAGTGTATATACAGTGACTATATTTATAAACTTGGAACTGTTTCTGGTTACATGCTCCTAACAAGAGGGCTATTATTGCCCTATATCACTCACCTGAACCTTGTTTTAATTAATTAATCCAAGGAAAGTTATTTGTCATAGTAAAGAGTCATCTACCCCAACTATCAAAAGTACAACAGTAGATAGAACTAAACTTTTGAATCAGTACAAGTAGTGGTTAAAATGTAGTCAATTTTATTAAAAGACAAAGGGAGGTTATTTGACTATCAGGATACGAGGAGGTAAACATTGTAAAATATATCAATATTTGACATTCAAGATCTTAGGATTACACATACTGTATTCTGTACAAATATGATTAGCATTATACAGTGTGACTATTGATGACATGATTTGAATTGCAAATCAATCCAATCATCAGCTGAAGAAGATATTCCCATGTACAATTAAGCGAACCCTGGGTCAATTTTGAATCTGGGATTATGATTTTGATAAAATTGGACACAAAAGAGGACCACAAAGCAATAATACAAGTCCACGGTGCCTATAACACGTGACTTTTCATGATACGTATGAGTCCAAAAAGGTAAACAAACGCTCAATTCAGATAACATTTTCTTTGATATCTTCTTTAATATTTCATAAATTCTCACCAGATGAAGTGGAAAGCCGTCTCATTTAAGTAACTCACACATACATATTATTTGTTTTGGAAAGAAATCGGTATTTTCTAAGATTATGGCGGACCTGTATTTTAGAGACCTGAATTTGCTGTGATATGCCTGGTCACTTCTTATGATTTTGACATTAAAAAGGCATTTCTGGATATATTTCGAAAAGTGTATTGGCAATTTGTTTATGATATAAGTTATAATAATTTTATGCTTCTATTTTTAATTAATGCAAATATTTTGAAGAAAAACATATTATTAAAAACATGATACATTTGTATGTGTGGATCGTTCATTTTGTAAGATATGTATGGATTCTTTTGCTATCGTATAAACATTTTAAATTGAAAAAATATACTAATGTCTTGTCTGTTTCTTATCAATATGCGTGCAATGTATCTGCGTTTACAGTACTTGAATTATTTTTCAGCCATGAAGCGTAAACGGGCTTTGAACCTGTCACTTAGGTGGGGTCAATTTGACCCTTAGGTTTTTGATTTGAAAAAAGTTGGTCAAAGCTCAAATTGGTGACGGTTCACTAGCTAATGCTACAATGTCAAATCTCTAGGCATTCTGGTTATTTTTAAAAAAATACTTTTCTATATAAAACAATCAAGTGACCCCCAGGGCGAAGTCAATTTTGGCTCAGTTGTGCATGATTTGAACAAACTTGGAAGAGGTATCTGGTCTTTGAGAGGAAGATTTTTGAAGATTTTACTTTTAAATTAGAAATCGATGTACCTATGTGACCCTATGCTCAAGATTTGAACAAACATTGGTAAAGGTCCACCAGATGATGCTTCATACAAAATATCTAAGCTTTAGTCTAGGCATAAAGTTTATTCTTTGTTTTTTCCTTTGGTTGCCATGGCAACCAGAGTTCTGCTGGGAATGTAATTCTTTGAACAACTTTGGTGGAGCTTCAAGCAAGGAACATACCTGTGAAGTTTTATAGATTGACCCAGTGGTATAGAAGGAGATGTTGTTTAAAGAAATGTTGAGGACGGACAACGGACACAGCTCAATCCTGAAAGCCCACCTTGGCACTCTGTGCCAGGTGAGCTAAAAATAGGATAAGAAGGTTGGTGCTATTTGTTTTGCTCTTGTAAGCATGCAGAAAGCTAAAAAAAGTGAAAAAGTAGATTTTCCTGTATCTTCGGCCCCCAAAAAATCTAGGTTCAAGTGAATAAATTCGGGTAGGTCGAGTAAACAGAGGCATACATTTTTTCTTTAAATCTGTATTTTGATTTTTTTATCATATGCAGTCAGTTATTCCTAAGATTTTACACCTCTTGATGAAGTAAGATGATTAGAAAGTTAGAGTTTGATAGTAGCTAATAAACAATATTATCAAGGTAATACTTAAACAATGGAGAACCTTCACATCATTCAAGTCTAACTGATTGGTTTACAAACAAGTGAAGACTGCATGGAATAAATCTACACCATAATGGGACGGGAGTGACAACAATATACAGAATAATGGCAAATCTTTACAGAAAAAGTCAATTATTTAGACATGACAATCAGTTTATACATAATTATATGTACATATATATTCAACAAATTATAATCACACAAGCTGATATAACAGGTACATAACATTGTACATTGTACTAGTTTTAAAAAAATACCTCCAATCAATATTTCAAGCAGCTCTTGCATTTTTGGGTTGTATACATTTCCTTTACCAGCTAAATCTATCATTGTTGGCAGTTTGGGCAACAACCTTCTTACCACATCAGTTTGCAATCCGCCAATGATATCTCCCTTTGAAACACCACAATGTTCGTACCTACGTGAGTACAAGTACTTATATTGAATGAATTCCTGTAACAGGTCAATCTCAAAACTCAATAGCAAAGCAAATATTGCAATATCATTTTTCTTGACATTACCCAACGTAAGTAATTCCATTAATAAACAGTGAAATATGTGAACAAAGGCCATCCATGTGATAAAATGTGGCCTTTATTGACAGGGGATCTTCATTTGGTTCTGAATAATTAATAATGTTTTTCATAGAATGGCCTTTATTTGGAGGTGGCAAATAACACAGGTTGGACTGCGCATGCACACTGGTCATCAATGACTCATCATAAACTTTTTCACAGTCAATCGCAAGAATCATTCATAAGCAACCAGAATGTTAGATACAGCATCACTAAATCATTCAATAGTTCAACAATAATAGTAATGCAGATTTGTAAAAGTTAAAAATACAGTATCTTGTAAATATGTTCTACAAAAAACATGCAAATAAAACATACCGTGTCAGACAAAGTGTCTTACTCGCTGCAGTGCCTCTTCCAACATGGGCCTTGGGTATGTACTTCCCAGCAATGACCTTAATTATTGTATTAACAAGAGCACTCTTGCCAGCTCCACTCATTCCAAGTAGAAGTATGTTTTCAACACCCTCCCTGTCTTCATGGCGGCATAATTCTGCCAACTCCAACAGCAATTGAATATTTTTATCTTTTACTTCTTCCAAGTCACATACTTCAGGGGATGGTTCTTCTTTAGTTAGCATTTCTGACATACTGGTACCTGTATCTACAAACATATAAATAGTATGATCACATGAGAAAATAAATACATAATCATATGGCTAGTATTGGCTATCTAATCAATTCATCTTCATCAAGGATTAATTCCACATTGTAAGATCACTAGTCACATGTTAAATAGAAAATATATGGTTGGTGCCTGAAATGAAGAGGGTTTATCCGATGAGTGAGAAAGCGTATCTTGGCAAGCTCTAGCGCATCTCTATTTTGGCTTTAACAGAGCGTGAAAGTTATTCTTTAAATGATCTGTATTTCTATGGGTGTTTTGAACCACGTGTCGCACTCACTGGAGATAGATAAAATTATCTGGCAGGGCTTTCTCCTGCACCTAATGAACGTGATAGTGGGATAAAGGAGCTCCTCCTTTCGGGCAGTGGACAGGAGTACGGACTGACTTAACTAAGTAGACATAGCCTGATATACAATGCAGCTAGGATTTTGGAAGCGATATCATAACAAAGTATACTTATATGCATATTGATTTACATGTTTCTGGCCCTAACTCAATACTTTCATTAAGTTTACCCTATGCTAATTAACTAAACAAGAGGGCCAATATGGTGCTTCATCGCTCACATGACATTTATTGTTTATTGAATTAAACATTGTTTTGAGCCTCAATGTCATGAGGTCAGTTGTTATCAAGGTTTTGCAGTGATTTGATTTGATGACGTAGAATCTGATTGCAGATGACCCATGTTCGAACTTCACCTACGATTTGTTAATACAAACATTCTGACAAGGCTTGGTGAAATCCAGTAAAAACTGTGACATCTACACTTTACAGTGTTAACAAGCTTTCCTAAGATTTGACCAGGTGACCTAGTTTTTTACCTCAGATGACCCATGTTCGAACTTGTCCTACATACCATTAATACAAACATTTTGATAAGGCTTGGTGAGATCCAATCAAAACTTTGACATCTACACTTTACAGTGTTAACAAGGTTTCTTAAGATTTTACCAGGTGACCTAGTTTTTTAGCCCAGATGACACATGTTCAAACTTGTCTTATCATACATATCATTAAGACAAACATTCTGACAATATATGGTGAAGATCCAATCAAATTGTGACATCTGCTAAGTTAACAAAATTTTCCTACGATCTGACCAGGTGACCTAGGTTTTGTCCCCCGATGACTCATGTTAGGAGTTGTCCTACATACATGTATCATTGATACAAACATTCCATTTATTAAGGTTTGGTGAAGGTCCAATCAAAACTGTGTAATTTAGAACTATTTGTATTCAAGGTTTTTATAAGATTCAATCTAGTGACCTAATTAATGATCCCTGAGATGACCCATTTTCGAACTTGTCTTACATATCATTAAGACAAACTTAAGGTAAGGTTTATTGTAGATCCAGTCAAAACTGTTCACAAGGTTTTCCTGCAATTTGCCCTGGTGAATCAGTTTTTGACCCATTATTGAACTTGTCCGAGATATCATGAAAAACAAACGTTCTGAAGTTTCCTGAAGATTCAATCAAAATAGCGACTTCTATAGTCCCACAACTAGCTGTGAATGATCAAAGATCAGCTAAGTCCATTTTGTAGGGTGAGTGGTATTTTGGAACGTTTCGTTGGTTTCCGTAATATATAAATATTAGTTATTTGACCGTCATAGCTGAGACTACCAGTAAAGGCGCCAACCATTTTACTTATGCAGCCTGGTAGTCAAGATACTATGGGTTTGAAGCCCATGTGAACTGTTTTCCTTTTTATTTGATGTTTGGCATTTTATTATTGCAAAAATTTATTTCAATATTTGGAATGCATTTCAGGTAATTTCATGAAATTTCAATTACTCCTTCATTAGCAGTATCTGTACCAAAGCCACTGTCAGAATCTAATAATTTGCATCATTATATTATGTTATAATATGACATCCTCTACATACTTAGGAACATTATTTGAACAGAATTTGATTTTGATTGCATATGATATATTTACCTTTCAAAACATAAATATACCGAAATCACCAGCAATGCATTATTTGAAAACAAGAAATGCGACAGTGTCACAAAACCAGGTTTTCAAAGGCTTAAATACTTCAGTGTACTCTAGAATTCTTCGCTAAGGCTTCATCAGTGGTTCAGTTTCCAGTGCAACTAATAAGTTAACATTGACCTTTACCCTACTGGCATAGAATGTAATCCCAAGCTTGGTTTCTATGTAAGCAACATCAACACAAAATTTCATCGCAATATCTAAATTCTTTATTAAGTTATTCCCCGGAAACTGATTTTCTATTTTTAGTAACAGTGACCTTGACCAAACTGACCCCAAATACAATTCCAAGCTAAGCTTTCATGCAAGGTTGTTAAATATACCCTGTTTAGTCAAGATTAGTAATTCCAAACCTAGTAATTGACCGGAAACTGATTTCTATATTTAGTAACAGTGACCTTGACCCTACTGGCCCTTGAATCAATACAAACGCATGGACTGGATGTAAGCTACCAACACACAAAATTTCATCGCAATATCTCAATCCTTACTCAAGTTATTGACCAGAAACTGATTTCCTATTTTTAGTAACAGTGAACTTGACCCTACTGGACCTAGATGCAATTCAAAAGCATGGACTGCATATAAGCTACCAACACACAAAATTTCATCACAATATCTTAATCCTTGATTAAGTTATTCACTGAAAACTGATTTTCTATCCTTAGTATAGTGACCTTGACCCTACAGACCCCAAATACAATCCAAGGATAGGTTTTGATTCAAGGATGCTAAATACCAAGTTTAATCAGCATTGGTCATTCCAAACTTAAGTTATTGACCGGACACTGATTTTCTGTTTTTAGAAAGAGTGACATTGACCCTGACCCCACAGACCCCAAATACAATCCCAAGCTAGGGGTTGATTCAAGGATGCTAAATACCAAGTTTAATCAACATTGGTCAATCCAAACTTAAGTTATTGACTGGTCACTGATTTTCTATTTTTAGAAAATTATCATGAGCCTTTTTAAAACTAAGTGACCCGGGTGCGGGGCCAATTTTGCCCCTACGGCAATAATTTGAACAAACTTGGTAGATGTCCACCAGACAATGCTACATACATAATATGTAAGCTCTAGGCCTTGAAGTTTTGGACAAGAAGATTTTTTTTTGTTATCCTATATAAGCCTATATAAATCATGTGAACCCCAGGGCAGGGCTAATTTTCAGCCTGGGCCATACTTTTAACAGACTTGGTAGAGGTCTGCAAGACAATGCTACATACCAAATATCTTAGCTCTAGGTCTTGTTGTTTTGGACAAGAAGATTTTTAAAATTTCCCTAAAAAGATTAGAGTAAACCCAATTTTGACCCAAGGGCAATAATTTGAACAAACTTGTTAGTGGTCCGCTAGATAATGCTACATACAAAATATCTAGGCTCTAGGCATTGTGGTTTCGGCCAAGAAGATTTAAAACATTTTCCTATATAAGCCTATATGAATCAAGTGACCCCTGGGGCGGGGCCAATTTTGACCCTAGGGCAATAATTTGAACAAATTTGGTAGATATCCACTAGACAATACTATATACCAAATATCTAAGCACCAGACTCTGTGGTTTTAGACAAGTAGATTTTTAAAGTTTTTCCTATGGTTGCCATGGCAACCAGGGTTTTTTAATGAAATTAAAAATGTTTAACAACTTTGGTAGAGCTTCATGCAAGAAACATCCATGTAAAGTTTGGTTGAAATTGGCAAACTGGTTAAGATGAACAACAGACATCAGGCGATTACAATAGCTCACCATGAGCACTTTGTGCTCTGGTGAGCTAAAAAAAAAGAATTGTGCACTCACTGTTCAGTGTACTGTTGTGTGTACTGTAATGTAGCATGTAGATGTACTGTAGTGTGTATTGTATAGTGTACTGTTTGGTATACTGTAGTGTGCTGTGTACTTATCTGTGTATTGTGCTGTGTTTTGTGCAGTGTACTTTTCTGAATTCTGTACTGTGTACATGTATAAATGTGTGGTGTACAGTTCTGAGTTCTGGGCACTCTGTATTGTGTATTGTGCTATGTACTGTTCTGTGTATTGTGTTGTGTACTGTACTGGACATTGTGCTCTGTATTGTGTATTGTGCTATGTACTGTTCTGTGTATTGTGTTGTGTACTGTACTGGACATTGTGCTCTGTATTGTGTATTGTGCTATGTACTGTTCTGTGTATTGTGCTATGTACTGTTCTGGGTATTGTGTTGTGTACTGTTCTGTGTATTGTGCCCTATACTGTGTATAGTGCTCTATATTATGTATTGCGCTCTGTACTGTTGTGTGTATTATGCTCAGATTTTGGGGGGTGGGTGATTTTATACCCGAAATTCAGTCATATTCCCAATAGAAAATAGTATGTATCTTTTTTCCCAATGAATTCACAGACAAAAATTCCCAATACAAAAAAAAGTTGAACATTGTAAAATTATATGCATAACTTTTCCTCAATTTTTGATTAAATTCCCAATCCCAAGGGTATGAGTGATATTCCCAAAATATTGAAAAAAAAACTGAAACATAAGATACTTACTGTTCATTACATTAAGCTTATTTATTTAACATACTTAAATGATAGTTTTTCATACAGAGAATTCAATTTACTGTCATATTGTAAGTTAGAATATGTTTTACCAGTTTCATTTTACACATGGAATAACCTATTGCATGAATGATTTCATTTTTAAGCTTATTATGTATGATTATTTCATGCATGAAGTTCATGTACGGTATCAAGGACTTATATACATACATGGATTCGCAACTGCTAAAAATAGCTCAAACGATATCGTTCGGCGATCCCACAATGCATTGCTATATACTCGGTAATGTCCGACAGCTGTAATTGGGTGTTTACAAATTTGATTATACTAAAAAAACTCTGGCAATTGGGCACTGGAAATTTGTAAAGGATGCAACAAAGTCCTTAAAGATGTTGAGATACATTTATAATCCACTAAGTCTAAGTATAAGCATTGAAAAAGCATCAGTCGAACATTTTAAATTCCAAGATTGCAGACATCTATTATAATCCTTTCGTCTCCGAGATTAAACATTAGGAATACCACGGATATTTTCGCTGTTATTATCATTCGGATTATCACGGATATTTTTGTATTTTCGCTTTTGTAAACAATAGCTTGTATTCCCGTTGATTCACGTCTTATTATCGCGGAATTTTATTACTTTAAACTGTTAATACGGAAGTTGCGAATCCATGTATGTATATAAGTCCTTGATGGTATAAATATCAATATTCATTTTTTTTCTACTTTCAGTTTGACAAGTTAAACAGCAACCTGACATATTTTTGTGCTTTTTTTAACCCAAGAAAGGTTAATTCTACTCTGATTAGTTATCCAGAAGGAAATGAACATTGAATTTACCCTTTTTCTAATGTTTAAACTGTAGTGTTTGATATTTTAACATATTTGATCAGTTTGATTTATTTTAATATCTATTTTTGAAGTGATCCTAATTCCTTGTTTTATTTGTACAATGAATATTATAAATGTTATGTTTTGTCATTCTTCACTTTTTTAGCTTTTTAAATACAACAATTATCTGCATGATATATGTATACTGTTGGGAAGAATACAAATTTGACTCCAAATATCTTATTTTCACTTTTTGTGTACAAACAACACATAATTAGCTATTATCAATTAAACAGGAAGAGACAGTAAATCCTGATATTATACAGAATACCACCATTGGTATAGTGTGCATATATCAGTCCTTATCTATATTGGTTATCTATATGGTTTATGGTAGTGCCAAGGGGGGGAAAGGATTCTTAATCTAGTGTCACGCTAGTCTACATGTTAATTTGTTAAAGCATGTGCATATCTTTCTGAGATAGTTTACTTAGATAGCTTTTAATGTTCAATGTTTCAATGTAAATTACAGTACAACCTCTCCAGAGCGGCCCTCTGTAGAGCAACAACCTCTCTATAACAACAGCTTCAAAATTTCCTTGAGCTGATATTTACTATAAATTCAACCTCTGTAGAGCAACAACCTCTAAACAACTGTCAATATTTGCAGCTCCCATAGGGTGTTGCTCTACAGAGGTTGAACTGCATGTTTAATTTGCTTATGTTTGAATTTTTTAAATGCTGATTAAAACAGCTTTTCACGTTCAGTCTACTCTTTGCTTTATTTTTTTGTATAGGCTGTAAAAACTATCAATCAATCAACAAAATTCTTAAGAGGTTCAATAAAACTATCCGCAATATTTTCTAGACTATTTCAATACTGTCGCAATAGCAATTTTACTATCACGGTCAGTCATATTTAAAATGTCAGTCGGACCGCCGGACCTGTCCGTAAAATCCGTGCTGGTCCGGTAAAAATTTCCCTTTAGTCGTCGGAAAAAGTACTGAGTTTTAGACATAACCCGCCAAAAGTGAAAATTATGGTTAGCGAATTTCACGCACTGTTGCTTCCGGCTTGTACGTTGAAAATATATCGTAATCGAGAACCAGTGTCGTATTTTTATTGTTATAGGATTTTGCGAAGGATTTTTCATAACAGTTCTTTCAAACAGCTGATTTCGTTTTCCAAATATTTATTTTCGAACATAAATCTTTCCATTGCATTTTACATACAATGTTGGTAATGAAATCGGACCTTGTATACTTTTCAGGCGTCGTTCCTGGGTCTAGTAGTACTAGGTTTATTTTTATTCTTTGAATCAACAGCTGTTTTCTTTTTCTCAATTTATCTAAAGGCTAGTTATCAAATTTTTCTTGAATGATTTTTGTTCACATCCAATGATTCAAGCTACATAATTATTTAATGTGCTGGTAATTTTTCAGTGATCTGGTTTGAAGTCCCAGAAGTCAGGAGTGCTCCAGTAAGTATCCAGATGACACAGCAATCAGTGTTTCTGAAGAAAATTTGCTCATATGAACTGCAGACTGCTTTTCTGGGAAATTTCATATTCATTTCAATGTATGAATAAAAAATAAATAGAATATTATTAGCAGACAAGAATGTGTTCTCTTTTTCCCAATAACCACAGAAAAAATGTTGCCATTATTTTTGGTCAGGTAAAATTTTGTTTGGTCTGGTGAAATTTCCGAAGTCACCAGACTGTCTGGTAAAATTCTGAGGTCTTTCGTATAGTCTGAATTCACAATACTATATCGCAACAGCTTTTTTGGACTCGCAATAGTCACCTCTATTGTGCTTTGTATTATGTATTGCGCTATGTACAGTTCTGTGTATTGTATTCAGGGCTTTTTTCCTTCTATAGCAGGGGCTTTATCAGGTGTCTTCCCCTGAGGAAAATTCTTTAAAATCATGCAGTTTTCCCCAAAAATTTAATTTACATCTAGTTTTTTCTTCCCCTTTTGAAAAAATTACGCATTATTTTTCGCCAAATTTACAGAAAAGGCCCCTTCCCCTACCAGTGAAAAAAGCAATGGTGCTGTGTACTGTACAGAGTATTGTGCTGCAAGTGTCCTGTACTGCGATTGTGCTATACATGTACTACAGCTGTACTGTCTGTGTACTGCACTGTGTATTGTGCTATCACAGGTGCTTTTGCACATATATTTAAAATGGTCCCAGCTTCAATAGTATATAAATGTTGACGCCATTTTTGTATTATTACCCTGATAAGTCAATGGACGAAACTGGTTGGCAATTAAAATATATATCATACCTTGGAATGTTAATTATTTTTCATTATTAATTTACTTGACTCAGACAATTTTCAACATTTTATTGAAGCTGGGACCATCATAAATATGTGCCAAGCTCCTGTGTGTTGTGTTCTGTTCTATGCACAGGTGCCTGACGAATCTGGTCTGACACGCCCCCCGCAATATACACATAATAAATACTTATTATGTGTATATTGGGGGCGTGTCAGACCAGATTCGTCAGGCACCTGTGGTTCTATGTACCTGTGCTGTGTATTGTATTGTTAAGTGTATTTGCCTAGATTGTGTTTAAATCCAAAAATAAACAAAGAACAGAAGAACAAAGTTAACATTATATATACCAATTAAACAAATAAACAAGCAATTAAGAAGAATCTTACCATGAATCTAATCCTAAAAGAATAACCTGTAGAGACTATGCAATATCAAAGACCTATCTTTGGCAATATCATGAACTTTATGAGAACAAAGCCACGTCAGTCTTCAAACCATAGACATGTCCACCACCTAAAAAAATCTACTTTCGATTTCAAAATCCATGAAATTCGGCATTTCGTCGTACTGATAATGAATCGCTTTATGATTATTTCCTCATAATACTGAAATGAAATTGATACAAACTAAAAAAGCCAAACATGCCTGCCAAATTGTCTTACCTGTCATATATGTCGATATGAAAACTTGAGGTCTTAAATTAGGTTACTACGTTCCTCAAAAACGGAAATCCCGAAGTAACGTTCATCGATAAATTTAGATCAAAATCCCATAGGAAATGTTCCAATTATGCTGGGTTTTCTGTGTTTGTACTACTTAGATAATTCAAAACAAAGTGAATAACGTACGGTTTTGAGTTTTCTTTTGTACAGTAGGTTTAAACAAATTTATAGGACTGTTTTTTCACCAACAGTGTAGTAACATTCGGATGTGTAAATAGTGACCAAAAGGCAGGTAACTCTTGTCTACTAAAGTATTAGTCTGGTTCCCGTCGTACTATGCTACGTAATCACGTAGTGTAAGGGGCAGGTAATCCAGGCTACTAAAGTATCGAAACTGGTTCCCGTTGACTTGTGTTTGTAAATAGCATTTGATGCACTGCGACATTGAACGGGAACCAGTTAACTAAAGTAATTTTATGGGGATTTTTTCCCCAAAGATATAGGCCTATAGGTCTTTGGTTTTTCCAAAGTAGTTTACTAAACGTCAGGCAACCAGTATAAAGTATGATGATGCATTTTTTAAAGTTATACAAACTACTGGCAATTACATGTAAGTATATATATTATAAGTAATTTATATATGATATATATACACTTATCAACTTTTACTAATTAATATATGATTATGCTTAGATTCATTATGTACCTACAGATAACTGATCAATTGAATGATGTCGTCATTCAGGTCGAGATCAATTCAAAACCATAATTGCACAGTCCTGCAAAATTTAGAGCTGGGAGATGCTGTGGAATTTAAGCGCAGAGTATATTCACACTGGTCTGTCTATGTTGGTACGTATATGTCTTTTGAGAAACAGATTACAGATTCTGTTTTAACAGAGATTGGCAACTTAAAATATCACGCATGACATCATTTTGTAGATTCTGTAGCAGGTAAAACTCAAAAACTAAATGAATTATATACATTTTCTGAAAGTTTAAACATCTGACTTAAATTGCTGGAAATATATTTCATTAGAATTTCTAAGTTAATTTTTTAGCTATATCCACTACAATGTAATCAGCCTGAAGAAAATGGTGCCAGTAGAAATTTTTAGAAATATTGCATAAGTAGGTAGTATAAACATGGGCATAATAAAACTATCAATCAAAATTGATGTTTGAAAAAATTGGCAGCTATAGTTTAAAGAATAAACTTTCAGAAAATATAGATTTTATGCATGCATGTGTTATTAGTAGTTACGAAGTTTTACTTGCAACAAAATCCGCAATTTTTGGGAATAGTAACAGTCACGCGTGAAATTACATAGGTAATAACTGGAGTACGTTGCTTATCTCTGTTGTCTATATATGTCTCTGGTTTTATATATTAATTTTGTGATTTTTGCTTTTTTGACCAGTTTTTTACCTGGGATATGGTTGAGTTCAAGTCATTGATCAGCTTAAGAGCAAACACTAGGCTCGATCAGGCGTTCCAATTAATTTTAAAAAATGAGTTGCTTCATGATATACATCTATGTGTAGTTTGTGTACATGTATGTATATTTCACGTCTATACCTGATTTCATGTTTTATGTTATTATATTGATATATTAACTATTAAATTTATTAAATGTACATGTTGTATGCGTCCGTAGGTGAAGGCAAAGTTGTTCACATGGCTGGAGTAGACAATGATGGTATAAATGCTAATGTGAATTCTGGAAGTGTGTTTACAATATGTGGTAAACGTTTCAAAAAAGCTATGGTGAAAATTGATGATTTCTGGGATGTTGCACTTGATTCTAAAGCATACAAGAACAATAGTAAAGATAAAAAGCTCAGGTGTGTTTTATGTGTGACTGTCTGCAAGCTAATGCCATTAACTACCCCACATAATTAAGGGGTGGAGGACAATTTTACATAGATTGTAATATCTTCAGTCAAATTTGTCATGGACACAGTGAGCCTGACCAGTGGTTTGAACTCTCAATATCTTGATCAGTAGACCATGCAATGCTCTAACCACTGAGCTAATCGGGCAGGCCCATTCTGAATCAAAGAGCATGGACCATAACTTGTTTCTGAGAAAAATGTTAGAAAAATGGAACACTAATTCTCTTGTATTTTCAAAACAGCATTTGTAGGAAAAAGACTTTGTAAGATGAGGGAGCTGAAACATATTTAGGTTATTTTGCTAGATTCAAGCTACAGTGTATAATAAATAGGAAAAAGCACATGTGACTGAACGGTCTAGCTGTGTCAGAAAGCCCAAGCATACAAACCAATGTTCGATTTTCATTTCCAATTCTCCATCAATATTTCGGGAGCTGATGAGACTGTACTTGTATGAATGGCCTAAGCCAATTAGTGAAGCACCTATTTTGGACTAATTCTAAACCAACAGCTGGGAGACAATGTAATTATTGTAACATCCATTCATCAGCTATATACTTTTGGTTTGTTCGTATACATGATTTTTTAATTTCAATTTCTATTTGGTCCTATAATGATGAATGCGTTTCATTTATCAGGTAGGTCTGTACTTTCAAGGACAATGTTTTGTCATTCTCACACTCAGCATTTTGACAAACTTAACATTAATGCTAAATCTTAGCTTTTTCCCATCAAATTAGACTTTTCAAGAGCCAACTGAATTTATTTGTTATTTTCTTTTAGTCCATGTGATGTTGATAAAATATTGTACCAAGCTCTATCAATGGTTGGGGACATAGGTTACAATGTCCTGTGGCAGAACTGTGAGCACTTTGCATCTTTCTGTAGATATGGAAAACCAATAAGTGACCAGGTAAGTCTGTTTTGACATGTCATTCATAGAACCTTCCAGTTCTTAATTGTTTTTAACTGGTGTGCTAAATGACCTATAACATATACTCATATTAAACAGTAAACTCAATAGGTGATAATAAAAGAAAATTGATGTTAATCGGGGTCAGAGATATAATTATCTGGGAATCTTTGAACAAGTATTGATGTCAATATGTTTCAAGTTTTAAAAATTATTGTAAATGGTTTAAATTACTTACAAGCCACCTTTGAATATACCAATGCATATTGTTTCTTTGATCTCTAAATCCAGTCAGTTATTACCATTCTGAGGGATGTGTACTTTATTACTAGTATGCTCCCTGTTTGAAGAAGTGAGGTTATATTGCTTTGTACATGCCAGTCGGTCCTTCCATCTTTAACCAAATCTTGTCTGACCAATAAATAGAGAACAATTTGCCCTTCTTCAGGTCTTCAGACGTATTAAACATCACATGTAGGTTACCTCTATTGACGATAAGGTCAAGGTCTTACTATCAAGATGGCGTTTATAGAGCATGCATCCATGTTTGACAAACACCTCTTTTCATTTTTAAGATTATCAGTTTTTCTAATTATAGCAAATTATTGTAAAACTTCTGACTCTCTTTAAGAAATGAAAAGACTTTTCTGTCATATTATTATTTTTTGGTTACAATTTTGTTATTATGACTGATTTATGGAATGGATGGTTTGTACACCATGTAGTAGTTTAAAACATGGGTTTTTCGCCTTCTATGACAGAGGCCTGTTAAAGGCCCCTTCCCAATTGAAAATATCTGTAAGATCATGCAGTTTTCCCAAACATTTTTCAATTTTCCCAAATCAGCAATTTTAGGGATCATTCTTCCCAAAATCAACAGGCTTAGGTCTCCCAATGAAGAGAGAACAAGAAATGTCTTTAAAAAGACAGTCGCGAAGTGTCTTTGATGTTATTTACACTGTTCAAACCAATATAGGTATGATTTTATGAATTTCCTAAATTGCTGTTACAGTTATAGTGAACAAATCGTTTGCACATGCTCCATGGATCTTACGGGATTTTTTCTTTTTATCAAGGACTTAATTAATACATGTAATATATACACATGTAACATATATGTGTGTTGATAACTTATAAGTGCATGCCTTTATGCACACAAAGTCATAGACATACACATTGAAGTGAAGGGATACATATTGTTTATTGCGCAGTATAGATAGCGTTTGACCAAAGACAGTCGAAGAAAATGTTGAATTTTCGTTTGTTTCAGAGCAGCCATTTGAATTGAATGTGTATCGGTGATAAATTGCGTTCTAAGTTTGCGAATATTGGGATTTCAATTGTAATACACGGTACTATGACGCAAATTAATCCATTCATAAATTGCTACTATCAGGATCGAAAGCGAGACACGAAAGAATTACTCGTGGTAGCGCTAGGAGTCCATTTAGGTCACGCATTATAATGTTAATGTTATGTCAGTTAAATCAATTACGAATTTAGTCATATTTAATGTATATTAATTCCACTGATATAAAATGTTTGTCTAGAACGGTTCATAACTTTATTTCGACCACTGAAGAATACATTTTCGTACATTTTTGCTTTATTAATTTTACAAACACAAGAAGTACACATTAAACAATTGCTATAAGTTGGCGCGGCCTTAACTTTTCTACGCTTGTAGACTTCACCCAAATGGAAGGAATAGTTTCCTCTCAGTCATCCAATAGAATGAGGAATTTCTTCTGAATAATTAATACGTCATGCCCAGAAATATAGGTCAAAAGTGAGATTATAGACACCTTCGCGAATAAAAAAGTTACATTATTAAACTAACGTTTACTATTAAATTATTTCCTTCTATATTAAAGTGTATTTCACATTTGACTTAGTCATTGATAAGTTAAATAGTACTGCCTTAATTGTTTTTCCAAACACATTGCGCTGTATGCTGTATGAATATTTAAGTTATATAGTATGTATATGTACTGTAGATATTAATTTTATCAACGTTATGTTTGTATAAGTTTAGTATGATAACCTGTATATCAAATTATGTATTTTCAGGTTGACAAGGCCATTAATTGGCTAAAAATTGGATCAGTTGTTGCTACGGTGTTGGCTTTTGCATTTGGAGGTTCAAAAAAATTCTGAATCTCTGAGAGATAGAGAGTACATCATTTTGATAAACTTTTGGTTTGTTACTGTTGAAAATATCTATTAGTAGTCTAAATGTCTTTGAAATAAGCTTAATGTGATTTTGATGCAGTCTGTGATGTTTGATGTTTCTCTGAAGAATATATGACATCCCCTAATAATGTTTTGACTTATATTTCTTTTATGAGTTTTTTTTATTATGGTTAATGTTATGCTTTAAGCTAAATGGATTTTTTTCCCTCCAACTTGAGTTTTGAAATAGGAAACAATTTTGTAGACCTGTATGAATATATATATATATATTTTGTTTAATAGAAAATAAAACAAAGTTTGCTTACCTTAGTACCATACATAACAGATGCAATACTGGAGACAGGAATTTGTCCAATAAAGGGAAGATGACAATAAAGTTGCTAACCATGCCCGTCAAAGGGGGAAATTTAATGCAACATTATAATTCCAAAATGAAAATATATACATGTAATAACAAATATTTTCTATGGAATATGTGATTAGTTGGTTGTTTAAATCATAAATATAAATATTACTACACTATAACTGTTATATTTTTCTCCTTTTTACATGATTATGTTGAAAACATTTCTTGTCAGGGGAAAATTCCAACCATTTTAGAGCAAAAATGAAGGAAGTTTTGCTAGGGGAAACTGCTCATATAAGGCTGTAAAAATACAGTTGAATCTCGTTATGTCAAACTCGCTTATATCAAAATTTCGGTTATGTCAAACTGTTTCGTTGGGTCCCGATTTTTTTGCTCTTACTCTATATGAAATTAATCCGCTTACCTCCAATTCACTTATCTCAAAATTTCGTTTATGTCAAACTAAATTTTTGTCCCTGTGACTCTAATTAGCATGTAGTTTGAGTTGTTTATCTCAAAGTTGGAACAGATCAGCGAACAATAGACACTTTCACACCTATCATGACATTTTGCTAATTGAACAATCTAAAGGCTCCGGGAGATTTATAACCGTGTGACAAACAGAGAGCACACGTGTAGTGTAGCATGATAATCATACCTGGTATTTGACTTAACTAAATTATGGTAGGTAAGGTAAACAAATACGCACCACGTATAACTTCGGCTGCTATGAGTATCCGAATACTAGGATACTCGTAGGTTTAACTTGAAAATTGAGTACTATTACTTGCCACCTATGACAGTGTTGGATTCCAATCTTAGTAAAATGATCTTAGCTTGATAAAAGTAATTAATTCTGGTTGCGTGATCATCGTTGCAACAAACGCATTCATCTTACATTATGTACGGAATTGCGTACACATCCGAAAATATGTAAAGCTAGACGCTCCGTTTTTTTCGAATTCTTACAACAAATTTCGTTAATAAGTATTTTATGTTGGGACATTAATTGTTGATATTAATTATTATGAATAGATACATAATTATTTTGTTTCTTCTCTACGTATGCACGTATTTTATTCAATTGAAACTTAATCATACATGCATTGTAATTTTAAATAGAGGCTCCTGTACGTGCGTGTACACAAATACTTTAAAACATATATAATTATACAGTATTTGTTTATCTCATATTTCGGTTATCTCAAACTAATTTTCACGGTCCCTAGAAATTTGAGATAACGAGATCATATAGTCAACTGTATATGTAATTTTTTTCTGACATATTTCATGTCCGCTCTGTAAGTCTTTAAGTCTGTATTCGTGTGTATGAAATTCCGTGGTTAATTAAATAAAAACATACATGCCCGCTCGGATATCTCAGTGGTTAGAGTGTTTGTCTTTTGATCAAGATGTTGTGAGTTCGAACCCTGGGCTTGGCTCACACTGTCCGTGACAAATTTGACTGAAGATATTATGTCCTATGTTAAATTGTCCTCCACCTCTGAATTATGGGGGGTAGCTTTGCAGAAGCTTACGGATAAAATGTGGTTAGTACTAGTTAAGGCCTAAATGAAGTCCAGGAAAGCTGTTAGGATAACTGCCTGACACGATATGACTGAAATAATGTTGAAGATGGCGTTAAACCCGATGAAACAAACAAACAATAAATACATGCATATTCATGCACGAAAAGTACCCCAAAAATGATGTTTTTACAGTATCAATATATATCCGGGCGTATATTGCTCTGCATGCCTTGCAGGGCGTCTGTCTGGTTTTTGAAGACATGTAAACTGTTTTATTTTGGCATACATTTGTTGTTTACTAAGGGTCAAAATTGTTTCATGATAACAGAATTCGCAGATAATACATTCATGTGATATTGTACTTTATTTTCCTTATTTCTCATCCATGTGATATTGTACTTTATTTTCCTTATTTCTCATCCATGTGATATTGTACTTTATTTTCCTTATTTCTCATCCATGTGATATTGTACTTTATTTTCCTTATTTCTCATCCATGTGATTTTGTACTTTATTTTCCTTATTTCTCATCCATGTGATATTGTACTTTATTTCCCTTATTTCTCATCCATGTTATAGTGTACTATATTTCCCTTATTTCTTACCCATGTTATATATTGTACTTAAGTTTCCTTATTTCTCATCCATGTAATATTGTACTTTATAATATTTTTGCCTTATTTCTCATCCACGTGAAATTGTACTTTATTTGCCATATTGTTCATCCACGTGATATTGTACTTTATTTTCCTTATAACTTACTCGATCATGTGATATTGTACTTTATTTTCCTTATTTCTCATCCACGTGATATTGTACTTTATTTTCCTTATTTCTCATCCATGTGATATTGTACTTTATAATATATTTGCCTTATTTCTCATCCACGTGAAATTGTACTTTATTTGCCATATTGTTCATCCACGTGATATTGTACTTTATTTTCCTTATAACTTACTCGATCATGTGATATTGTACTTTATTTTCCTTATTTCTCATCCACGTGATATTGTACTTTATTTTCCTTATTTCTCATCCATGTGATATTGTACTTTATAATATATTTGCCTTATTTCTCATCCACGTGAAATTGTACTTTATTTGCCATATTGTTCATCCACGTGATATTGTACTTTATTTTCCTTATAACTTACTCGATCATGTGATATTGTACTTTATTTTCCTTATTTCTCATCCACGTGATATTGTACTTTATTTTCCTTATTTCTCATCCATGTGATATTGTACTTTATTTGCCTTATTTCTCATCCATGTGATATTGTACTTTATTTGCCTTATTTCTCATCCATGTGATATTGTACTTTAATTTCCTTATTTCTCATCAATGTGATATTGTACTTTATCTTCCTTATTTCTCATCCATGTGATATTGTACTTTATTTTCCTTATTTCTCATCCATGTGATATTGTTCTTTATTTTCTTTATTACTCACTCATGTGACCATCTATGTTTTAGCTCACCAGAGCATGAAGTTCTCAATGTGATCTATTCTGATCGCTTGTTGTCCGTCGTCAGTGCGTCAACAATGTTTTAAAAACATCTCATTCTTATGCAGTTGGCTAATTTTAACGAAACTTTACAGAAATGTTCCTTGCATGAAGCTCTACCTAAGTTCCTCAAAAAAATAAATTTCATAACAGATTCTGGTTGCCATGGCAACCTATAGGAATAACTTAAAAAATCACTTAAAAATCACGTGTCCGAAACCACAGGGCCTAAAGCTTAGATATTTGGTGGGTACCATTGCCTAGTGGACCTCTACAAGGAAAATTAATGGCCCTGGGCTCAAAATTGGGTCTGCCCTAGGGGTAATCTGATTTTACATAGGAAAATTTAAAAAAATCTTCTTGTCCGAAACCCCAAGTCCTAGAGCTTAGATTTTTTTGTATGTAGCAAAGTCTAATGGACCTCTACCAATTTTGTTCAAATTATGGCCCTGGGGTCAGAATTGGCCCCTTCCCGGAGTTTACTCTATTTTATATAGGCTTAATTACATGTATATAGATTTTTAAAAAAATCTTCTTGTCCGCAAATCGCATGGCCTAGAGCTAAGATATTTTGTATGTTGCATTGACTAGTGGAGCTCCATCAAGTTTGTTCAAATTATGACCCTGGCGTCTAAATTGACTTCGTCCTGGGGATAACTTGATTTTACATCAGTAGACTTATATAGGAACATTTTAAAAAATCCTCCTGTGAAAAACTGCAATTTATGTCTAGAGCTAAGATATATATATATATACATAAATTAGACTCATATAGAAACATTTAAAAATCTTCTCGTCAGAAACGTCAATGTCTAGAGCTTTAATATTTTGTGTAAAGCAAAATTTACCAAGTTTTTCAAATCCTTGGTGTCAAAATTGACTGTCTCCAGTGTCAATTGATTTGGTATTTTGTCTTGTTTCTGGTGAGTGATATAGGGCCATCAAGACCCTCTTGTCTTGATATGGTTTTCAAAAATGTTTGATAGCTTCAATTCAGTCATATTTAAAATGCACCTGATTTATTTCAACTTGGGGTGTTTCAATTGAATTACATTTACTGTAATGATCAATATTGTATATATGTTCCACTTAAATGATCATTGATGTTTATTTGCTGATCGATGTACTTTATATAACAGGAGTTTTCATATATGACTTTGTCAATGGAATATACCTTTGTATGAAAAAAATCTTTTTCTTGTTTATTTTGTCACAGGGATAAACTTTGTTAGAAAAATCTCTTGATACTTTAATTTTGTATGTTTTGAAATGCTTTCATTTTTAATGAAACTCTTATACACGCTTATACATTTTATTATACATGTACTGTGTCTTACAATTGTGGGGTTCATACACTGATTTATATATGTACTTGGAGTACTGAGAATTATTGTCTTTTACACATAAACTAACTGTTGTATTTCAATACATGTATTGTCATTATACTTACATGTATAATTATAATTACATATACTACATGTAGCCTTTTGGTATTTTGATGGTTGGCTAAACTATAATGATTGAGGGCTCACCTGTACTAGACCATACGAAAATCAATCAGGTAAAAGAACAAGTAAAACTCTAACATCAATCTATAATCAATATAATTGCTTACAATTTATGTAGTGTGTTTTTTTATTATATACTATTGAAGCTATCTAGAGCTTTATGTTACTTTTTGGTGTAATGTAATTCTGAATTTTATTAGTTGGTAAATAACATTTGAGAGAAACCTGAATAAATTGTTCAAAGCTTTTCCTTTGTTTGAAATATCTAGGAATTTTATATGCATATAAGTTTTAACCCTTGTCAGTCCTACCCTCCGTCCATCTGAAAATCTTATATCACGCATATCTCCGAAGGTATTAGAGGCAGATTTATAAAATTATAACTTCGGAATATGTTGATCAGCATATGAATTTGTGCACAGAGGGTTTTAACTCTGTCACAGCCTGAAGACTCTGGAGTTATCTGCACTTATATGTGTATTTTTGTATCACGGGTACGTACGTATATGAGTATCATGTGTCACACATAAAAAAGTGAGTTGGCTCAAAAATTAGTCGCTGCAGAGCACTGAATGATACCATGGTGCCAATGTGTACACTACGGTAGCGCTATGCACTGACCTGTGTTATTCTGCTCGGGGCATTATTGGTATTTGCAAGAACTACTTACAAAATGGAAATTATAAACAATAACATAGCGTACGTGATGTCATCGTATGGAGCCAAGCGTACTTCGATCAACATTGCATTTCATTGAATAATTAGTGTTATCGACAAAAGCACAAGAATAGAAATGGTATATACGAGTAGTATTCATTTTACATAACTAAACACATTTTGTTAATAACATACAACCGATATGGTTGTTTCGACATGTAAAATCCTTCCGCAGAACTATACTTTAGCGTATGTATAACTATCTAAATGTAGATAGTAATCAGTTTTATGTATAGAGGTTAGACAAACGTAGTGACATCACGCTATGTATAGAACGACCATGGTGCAGCTTTTGAATTAATTTTTTGTGACAGGTTGCCCGACTATATATATACTTTATGAAGGAAACTCTCTAAAACTATATATATAGGTTGTCCCCCAAAGCAGGGATGCAATATTACATGTAATATATAGCATCCCTGCCCAAAGGAAAAAAATCCTTTCGGGCATGGGGCAATCCACTAATACGAGGACTGAGATACTAAACACAAAATCAAATTTTGGCTGCATATTTACCTCCCTTGGTGTCTATCTTGGTTGGCAAATTCAACAAAAATTGATAGAAGATATTTATATTTTCGTTTTGATAATTCTATTTATAGGATATTCATATGAGACAACTACATTTTCTTAAACCTGATGTGTTTATGGTCATAACAACTTCAAGATTTGGATACCTTTCATAATTTTGTTTAAAAGTTGATTGATAACCAATTTAATAACCAATTTTCTGATTTTTCTATTAAGAGCGTAAGAAATTTGCCAACCAAAATGGCCAACAATAAGTATTTTTTCTTCTTGTGGTTGACTGCAGGAAGATTTTATCTGTGTCCAAAGTGTCACCAAAATAAACAACAAATTTAGACACGCCATTTTCAACGTCATCTGCCCTGGTATAGGCTCCATAACAGGTACCATTCCTTTGAGACCTTGGCATGTATTCCATTCAACAATATTGCGGCTTGTTTTCGTTCATTTGAACTCAATTCACATCTTTGGGTACGTTATCCGAATATTCCGTCCGAAATATATTCAACTTAATGATGCTGAAACCGAAAGTACGAAGAAGTATCAACTAGAGAATAAATTACAAATCTTTGGAAATGGAAGCTGTGTAAGTATACATTTATTTTATTCCTGACCAGTCTTGGATTAGGAACCTCGACAGATGTACCACTTGAATTGAAATGTTCGTATTTTGTTTGACAGATTTTGTGAAGGGGGGATCTCAATGTACTCAATGTGTACACTACGGTAGCGCTATGCACTGACCTGTGTTCTTCTGTTCGGGGCATTATGAGTTTTTATCAATAGCTAATGATTAAATGTACATTTCTGCACCAGTAAAATAATATTTGATGATTAACAAGTATCTATAATTCTCACCTGAACTTATGATAATTCCATTTGCCAAAATAATTAATGTATCATAATAGCGAAATTAATTTAACCTACAGTGTCCAACAATAACTTCAACATGTCATTGAGGGTTTCCAAATATATGTTAACATATCAATAAATAGTGATTTTTTTTTTTTTTTTTTAAATCAGTATTTATTTTTTATTCATTTATTAATAATCTATTCATGATACAGTTACCTGTGGCTGCAACGTTGATGCATCTCTCTTCAGCAAGCCTAAAGTGTATGTTACAAGTATGGTTTGTAATAACTTAAGATTCTATAAGCTTTACATTAATTTTACTTTATTGTCAGATAGCCTACAAGTACAACTCTGTTCGTACATCTTATTACTTGACAATATATATATCAATCTATAGTCTGTTTCACTATACTTGCACAGTTACTACATGGTTCTACATTGCCATATTATATTCTGTATAGAAACTCCTTCCTAGCCTAATCACTTTTACCCGTAGTTGCAATCAGTTTTCAACATTGAATTTGTTTGTGTAAAACTGATATAGGTCAGGATATTACATCTCCATGGCTGACCTATCCGAGACTAGTCAGATCCAAGTTGGTCCATGTTTTGAATTGATGTGTGATAAAGAAATATATCATGATTACAACAATATTATGAAATGTATAGTACATTGTATTTGAATTTTGTTTTAAATTAGTATCATAGAAATAATTAAGATGTTAAACTAGAGGTTAAAGATAATGAGATATTGACTATATATATGTATTCAACTTAGACTACATCAAGTGTTCAATTGGCTAATTTTGATTTTCAGATTTGTTGGATTCATGGTTTGTGCATTACTTGGTATTTTTGTACACCAGTACATGAATGAAACAGTTCGGAAGAAGGAAGTTGAAGACCTTAAAGAACAAGTTGATGCTTTAAAGAGAATGTACGAGGAAGCATCCTCTCAGCAGAAAGCAACACATGTTGAAGAATCCTTAGATCAGAATGTAAACTATACCCAAGAGGTTTTAACTTTGATAGAAAATTTTCATACGGAAATAAATCTAAGGAGAAATTCTAGCTTAATGAATCAGTCAGATGCATTTGTTGAAGTTAAACTTATGCAGGATGAATTTCAAAAACAACTAAAAATTACTGAAGAAAAAATAAACTTTGTAGAAACAGGTACTAGAAAAGCTATAGAGACTGTGGAATCTGCTGTTGGTAAATTAAGTGATAGTGCAAACTCAGACTTTGAAGAATTCAGAGAACTGTTTGATGCATTGAACATGACTGTACTTAAAAATCAAGAAATGAATGAAAATTTGATGAAACATATTGAAGAACTAGGTGATGTAACTAATATGCTGCGGTCCAGGATGAGTACCTTTGAATCTGACTTAGAATCTGTCAGGAATGGGCTAGATTCACTTGGTATTGATTTTACCAGTAGAGTATTACCTAATCTGTTTAATAAAGGTGAGTAGGTTACTTAGTGTGCACAGTGTGGCTAATTAAATATGAGGTTGCTGGATCAAATATAATGTCATGTACTATATAAACATACCATGAGGAATAATTATTATTGCTGCAGAACTTACAGTCAGGGTTTCGTGATTGAATTAGTTTTAGGGAGTTAACGCGCTTTGTTGAATTTTACATTTAAATGGTTCTGTGCTTATTTTCATGCAATTTTTACCAAACTTTTACAGAATGATTATCATCAAGTGCTGCAGTGCATTTCTGATTCATAAGGGTTTTGCAATTGAAATATTATCTCACCTGAGCACATAATGCTCATGGAGCTTAGATATTTTGTATGTAGCATTGTCTAGTGGACCTCTACCAAGGTTGTTGAAATAATGGCCCTGGGGTCAAAATTGCCCCCCCCCCATGGAGTTTACTCTATTTTATATAAGAAAATTTTAAAGATCTTTTGTCCGAAACCACAAGACCTAGAGCTAAGATATTTGGTATGTAGCATTGTCTAGCAGACTTCTACCAATTTTGTTCAAATTATGGCACTGGGGTTAAAATTGGCCCCACCCTGGTGGTCACTTGATTTACATATGCTTTTATAGGAAAATTAGAAAAATATTCTTGTCCAAAACTGCCAGGGTCTCCCAATTGAATTATTTTTAGAGAGTTATTGGCCTTTGTTGAATTTTACATTTCAATGCTTATTATTCAGATATATGTCCATGTTTGTTTTCAAATTTTGATATTTGAAAAATTCTGACAGATTTATTCAGTCTTTGAACCAGCCCTTTGGCAGGTTCTTAATGATTGAAGCAATGTATGAATTACTAATTGAAATGTACATGTTCATACTTTTACAGTTATATTCTATTTGTTCTACTTTCAGGTTCTGCTTTGGCAGCTTTTATAATAGTTTTTTTGGCTATATGTGGATGGAACTATCATATGTATAACAAATATTTGGCCCTTTCTCAATCATTTGATAAAATGCGTCAGGAGTATTCATCAGTTAGTTATGGAGGCGTTTCTGGAAGAATTCCTGATCAACAAAACTAATTGTGACATGTTTGTGAGATATATAATTATGTTCTGGTTGAATAACTTAAGTTATAAAATTGATTCATACTGAAAGCATTTTGATAGCTGTAATATTCCTGATAAATTGTTTTCTTTTGTAAAATGCGATGTGATGCCTAATTATGCCCCCTTTTGAAGAAAAGGGGGTAAATTGCTTTGCACATGTCAGTCGGTCCATCCGTCCGTCCTTCGTAACCAAACCTTGTCCGAAGAATAACTAGAGAACAATTTAACCTAAGCTCCTCAGATTTGTTTTTGAGGTAGGTTATCACATGTAGATGACTCCTATGAATTCTGAGTTCAATAGGTCAAAGTTCAAGGTCATACTATCCTGCTGGCCTTTATGGGGCATCCTATTTCACAAACACTTCTTCTTTCATGTGATTTACAGAGCTTGAATTCAACATTATCTTTAAACTTTAGATCATTGTCAAAATTCTAGCTTACATTTTTAGCTCACCAGAGCACAAAGTGCTCATGGTGAGCTATTGTGATCACGTGATGTCCGTGCGTGTGTGTGTGTGTCAACAATTGCTTTAAACAACATCTCCTTCTTAACCACTTGGCCAATTCAGACTTGTTTACTTCTACGGATTGGCTGTAGTTTCCACGTTTTTAACCCACAAATTACGCACTACGGATCCGTATCGATTATTCTATGGATGCAAGCTTTCGTCTGTAAAAAAGCAACTTTTGTTCATTTTTCGTTCTTTGCAGTATTTAAGTACCTTTCTGCTAATATCAGCCTGGTTCCCGATTGGTTATAGATTAACTATGAAGCCAAGACGGGAACACAGGTACCAGTTAGTAAACAATTTATCAAGCGACTCTTGCGTCTTGTGTTAATTGTAATGGATTGCTGTCTTGCTGGCGTGGATTTTTTAAATTAATTATCAATACTTGGCTGAATTATCATCCCCAATAAAATAACCCCAAAGAAAAGCGTTAAACTCTACAAGAAAACATGGCCTTGTTTTTGAGCAGACAAAGAAGTGGTTAGGGTTGGTATACTGCATTCTTTTGATTTTGAAAACTCCTTGAATTTCCGAAAATGGATATTTTTATCTGAGTAAAGATAATCAACACAAAAATAACCAAATAATACAAGAAATAGAAAAACGAGACATTTGTATGTCAATTGTCATATGTTTCCGCGACTCATAATTATTTACTGAATTTGTCACGTATTTTCGCTACCGTTTTTGTCGCCGGTTTCGGAAAATGTTGATCAATTTTGAGTTTGATTCGGTAGATGAGGTTGTGGAACATACTTGTAAACTTGAAACTATTTGTTTTGATAAGCTTATAATTTTAATTTTGATAGGATAATAGATCAGATTTTACCAGTTTTGTCTGTCAGTCTATACATAGTTCCAACAACTACAATATTTACCTCCCTTGTTTTGAATTGTCGGCCATCTTGAAAGTCAAATTTCTTATGTGTTTAATAGAAAAAAACAAAGAAGTGGTTATAAACAACTCAATTTACAAAATATAACTTAATCATGAAGTTGGAAAAACCATAAGCATATCAGGTTTAAGAAAATGTAGTTGTCATATATGAAAATTCAATTTTTAGAATTATCAGAACAAAAATATAAATATCCTCTATCAATGCAAGTCAAATTAGACTTTCAAGATGGCCGCCAAGGGAGGTAAATATTGTAGATGTGGAAACTATGTATTGGTCTGTCATATTGTCTGGAATTTGTATGTGTCCTTTCAAATGAACAGCCAGAATCATTTAATTCAGTGAGAAAAATAGTGTATTTTTAGGGATAAAATGGCTTTAAATAGGGACTCGTAAACATGCATATATAAAGGCCTTGAGAGATGTTAAAACTCCTTGAAAACTTAAATGTTGTTCTAGAGTATTTGCATGAACCATGGATTTCAAAAGACTTTTTCAAAGCAAGCCACACAATGACTGTGGCTTTGAAATCCAAGCAAAATGTGTCACATCATTATTATGTATGAACCATAAAACTACTGACAGACATCCAGAAACTACTGACAGGTCACTCCACAACTACTGATAAGGTCCGACAGGGGTAAACAGGTCTGTCAATTTCAACGAAACTTTACATGGATGTTCCTTGCATGAAGCCCTACCAAAGTTGTTCAAAAAATTTAATTTCATTAAAAACTCTGGTTGCCATGGCAACCAATAGAAAATGTTTTTAAAAACCTTGTCAGAAAGTACAATGCCTAGAGCCTAGATATTAGGTGTGTAGCATTGTCTAGTGGACATCTACCAAGTTGGTTCAAATTATTGCCCTAGGGTCAAAATCGGCCCCGCCCCAGGGGTCACTTGATCCATATAGGGTTATATAGGAAAATTTTAAAAATCTTCTTGGCCGAAACCACAATGCCTTGAGCCTAGATATATTTTGTATGAAGCATTGTCTGGTGGACATCTACCAAGTTTGTTCAAATTATTGCCCTAGGGGCAAAGATGGCTTCTCCCCCGGGTCACTTAATTTTACATAGGCTTATGATAATTTTCTCTAAGAGTCTTTTTATCTGGTGAGCGATATAGGGCCATCATAGCCCTCTTGTTGGAAATAGAAATAATTTTGTGAAGGAGCCCAGTACAAGTACCATTCCCTCTTCTTAGATTGTATAATATACTCAGCGTGTGAGTACAGTAACACAATTGGTTTGTATCAAGAGATTGATCTAACCCTGAGGCTTGGCTTTTACCTCGGTGACCAAGCAGTTACAGCGACTGAACTGATACCTTTTAATGAGTAATAACCAAATAAATAAAAAAAATGGCCAAAAAACATTACTTACCAAAATATTCCCAAATAACGCCCCATGATTTCTTTTCTTAATGCTGAGTAATGGTATAAACATTACGGACACCTTGGATATAGCATTCTTTAACTCATTTTTGTACATTTGTATTTGTTTTTTGATGACCCTTCTTCTCTGTTATTTTTATTATTACTGCACCCTGATTAGGGAAAGGAATTTGAAGCACGTACTTAATTTGAATTTTTTAGATGAATGCAAGGGTGGCTATCATTGATTCGAATAATCTTGCATGTATTGAATTGTGATCAAGTCTAATTTTGGTGTTTGTATTATTCTTAATTTTTCTTTTAACCTTTCAATTGATTGCTTATGCCTGTTTCAAACATTATCTTTGTATTAAACAAAAACATTCAGTATTCATGAATTGGGGTTTTGTTACCAACTGCATAATTATTTTTATCTTTATAACTTACATTGTTATGGATTTATATGCTATTATTTAAAATTATTTATGATAAGACTTTCTCCATATTTTGTTATTGCATTCTTTGTCATTTAATTTTTGCCTATGTATTTTAAACTTTTGATTTTATATACTTACTCTAAATTAGCAATACTTCTTTAATTGCTTTTATCTTATATGAAGTGTTGTATATTAACAATAGTTAGGTTTGTTAGTTTGATTGTGATGTATTCAGTTTCAATAGGTAGCTTCATTATCATACAATGTATATATGTGTTCATTGTTTTACAACATTGAAAATACAGAAAATATACATAATTAAGGAAACAAATACAGTAAATACAGTAAATACAGTAAAACCCCTGAAAACCGGATCCCTTCCGGACTGGACCAAAAGTCCGGTTTTCTGAGAATTCCGGTCTTCAGAGAATTTTTGATAAATTTCGAAAAACTTGAAAAATTGTTTGATTTCAGAGAATTCCGGTTTTCTGTGAGTCCGGTTTTCAGAGGTGTTTCTGTACAAACACAGTGCAAATAAATCCCACTTCTGACACCATGTAATAAACTCAACACTCGTTGGAAGGTAACTCACTTTATTCATAGACTCACTGGGATAAATACAGATATTAAACTCTGGTAGACATTCATACATGATACAAGAAGACAATACAAGTTGTGTCTCTTACATTACCAATACATGACAACAAAACAATGAACAGTTTACACAGAAATAATGATAAAAAGATACAGTTTACCTTAAGTAGGGCCCAAGCGTCTTGTGATGTCTAACATATATATTTACTGAATTTACTCAAGTTTATGTCCACATAAACCTTGACCAAAACGGACTGCCAAGATATACAAAAATGCAGAAGTTTGATTCAAATTACTAATTGATTGGATGCCTAAATGTGATAAAAGCATTATCTCTGTTATTAAACTACTCAATAAAAAATCATGGGAACAAGCGATCAAATTTAGGATCAGGTATAAGGTTTTTGGACAACAGAAGAATTTCTGAACTGATATTACATGAAACTACATGTTTTTTCGTAAAAGACAGATATAATTATCACAATATTACAGAAGAAAATGTTTGATCTTTCAGTCTGATTTTGTTTAATTTTATATGTACTTGGGTCCATAATAACGTCACACATAAAGTGTTTGTGATTTAGGTATAACATGTATGATTGTAAGTACATGTAGGTTTATTTAATCATATAGTATATACAGTATTATGTACGGTATATCACTATATATCACAATGTTTTTTATTTGTAGTTTATTGTTGCGTTTTATTTTGCTAATAAAACAGTTGACAGAAATTTTGATGTGTTCTTACATTGCTAACTGTAAATACTATAAGATATGCTTACGCACACAGTTATGTACTTATAGTTTTATCTAAGTGAACTGTGCTTACATTATATACATGTACATTGTATTAGTATATACCTTGTACACATTGACTAGATGTATATAAAATCTTGAAGTATTTACTCAACAGGACAGATGTTACAACTTAAATATAGTGTTCGCTACACATGGACTCAGTCAGGAAACAGATTTCATAAATGCGTGTGACAGGTGTATACTTGAGACAACCAACAGTTCCGTCGTTACTACAACTCTGATATGCCAGTACACTAAAAGTAGCCTGGAGAATGAATGAATCTCATACATTCTCTCGAAGTGGTTTGACTGTGACAATGACTTGTTATAGTTAATGCTGCCTTTTCTAACAGTTTGAGATATATGCTAATTCCATAAATTACAGGCTACTTTCAGTACTTTGATATTCAATCAGAAGAACACTGGCTAAACAATCCTTAACTGCATTCAATTATACTGTTTTATGTACAGTTAAAACCATTAAATCTAGTTCAATTTAAGCACCCGTAACTCACCCAATACAATGCACATTATAATTTGCATATATTACAGTTGATCCTCACTCTACTTTTTATTCATTCAAACAAATTTCTCATGATCCCTCTAATATCTACTGAGAGCAATATCATACGTATTGGCCCCTATAATGTATGTTTAAATTCAGCATTCATGGGAGGGTCATGTTTGATTTAACTATATATGTTAATTTCTAAATTAGGAACTTTTGTTATTCATTTCACACGATACTATATGATAGCTGAAAGCAAGCATTTTGTTGAACTCTTTTCTGTTGTACGTTGTCCCAGGTTTACACCGGTATATCATTTTGGTTTTCCATGCATTGTCTTCAAAGATGATTGATATAGATTGTGGGCAGGGTGTACTTTAACATTTTGTCTGACAACAGTGTGGGGGTATAAGAAATTAGAATTAAATTGCAGAATGTGCGTTTATGATATTGGTCTAAATTTTACTAGTCGAACAAATACACGCACTAACTATACAAATTTATCAGAGGCTCCCGTCATCACATGGGCAAATCGCTTAAAAATGTCTTATTCGCTACCTAGGTCTATGGGAGTAACCTGTCTTTCAAAGATCAAAGACAAAAGAACATCCATTTCAGAGAAAACTCATGGTAAAATGATGCAATTACAATATCAATATAATTCGTGAAAGAAAAATATAGGTCGCCAAGGAAAATCTAATTAAAGAATTTATTGTTCAACAAAGGCAACAAATGACAATCGGGCAGCACTATTTTTGTAATACATGTAATAGCATTTTTGTAGTATTGAGAAAATATATATAAGAAATTAAATGCAAACTTGAAATAATGAAGTTGAAATCGAAGAAAAATCGTGAAATCTTGAAATTGATTTCACGAGTTTTTGGAGGTGATCATTTATGGAGGTTACACTGTAGTTGTAGTTAGGTTGTCCTCCACTTCAAAACATTCTGTGCCATATCTAAGGTATCAAGTGCAAACATATCTTTAGAATTACAAATATCGCTCTTCAATATTGATTGATATACTCATACTTGTATTGTATGTTAATTACTGTTATTATATATTATACCAATTGAAAATATATTTGTACTTTGGTTGGGTTAAGATCACTGACTTCAAATCACTGTAACCTCTCACTGATAGAGGGTCATGGGTTTGAGCCCAGCTACCGACCATGTCTGTTTATGTGAGACAGTAGGCAGTTGCTTATGGAGGATGGGGGTCTTAGTACTGGTTCTTTCTAGGAACGGTGGTTAGGTAAACTGTCCGCCTCATATGACTTTGACTGTTGAAAAGGGGATTAAAACTCAAATAAACAAACAATTGTTGTATCAAGGCTGCTTCTAATTGCTTGTTTTATTTCATCAGTGTATCTAATGGTTTGGAGATACCAGAGAGCAAGTCGAGGCCCTGTGCTCCATACCGTGGCATGGGGAAGGAGAACCTGCTTCATTTCTCCAGTCAACCATTCTGGAGGCGCCTCCGCATGATTTTAGTGTCCATTATCATCATGGATTGGTTGGCTCTGATTATCACTGTAGTTGCCCAGGTACTAGTGTACCCAAAATGTCGTGACCCTGACTCAAGGTCATGGTGGCAGAAGGAATCAGTGTACAGGATCTATTTCCCCAATTTTAAGGACAGTGATAATAATGGCATTGGAGATCTAAATGGTGAGATTTTATGGTCATTTTGTGCCGTGATTTTCCCGCTATTTTTTTGCTACAGGAAAATCACTTTTTCGTTTTTGCTGCACACGTTTTGTATAGACTCCTTTTGACCCCTTCAGAGATAGCTAAAATATCAAGAAGATGTGTCCTTTATATTTCTTTATTTTGAGAATAATAAATTAAACACATGTAAAGTCAATTTCAAGAGTGCGTTAATTAAAATGTACATAACAGAAATATATATAGTTACAATTTCAATAAGAATGATAACTATACAATGAATAATAATAATTACAAGATGAACGTAAGTTTTACCAAATATCAAATAAATGTTGATCATGATTAAATCAATAATAAATATTCAGTGCAGAAACAACTAATATAAATATTGTTTCTGCCTTAATCATTTACGAAATATGTATTACTAGTAACTAAATACAAAGCAGGTAATTCCATATCTTGTATATAATCGATAAAAACAAATCAATATGACAAGTGATTTAATAAATCACCTAATATGTAGAACCATAGATAATATTTAATGAAAACTATTTCCATTTAATTAACACATTAACATTAACACACTAGTACTGTTTACTACAGTTAAACATTACAAGAAATATTAAACAAAAGTTTATCAAAAATGAAATTACTTTCACATCATAAAGTAAATAATACAAAATTCTTACCTAAAATATCAAGAAGATGTGTCCTTTATATTTCTTTCTTTTGAGAATAATAAATTAAACACATGTAAAGTCAATTTCAAGAGTGACTTTACCATGGAAGGACACATCTTTAAACAAATCCCTAAAATGGGTTTAAACCAATGAAAAACCGCGTTACAAAATTGTTCATACCAAGGTATCCAATAAAAATGGACACCGAAAAAAATAAGATATTAAAATATCTGATAAGCCGGCGGTCAGTTTTTTACTGAACAATAAAACCATAGAGCTATTATTCTAAACATTAGATTATTTATATAAAAGACATATTTACTGCACTAGCTGTCAGCAGCTGGGGAAATTCAATACCAGGATGTCTTAATTAAACAATTAAAATCACTTATAATAAGTTTTTTACCCTATGGCTACAAAATGCTTTTGATGCATTGACTTTAACAAGAGTCACAAAATTACATGTAGAGAAAGAAAAATATATCAAAATTACATTTATTAAAATTACATAATGCTACTAATTATTATTTAAACTTGTTTAAGAAAATTTGTTCTAAAATTTACTGCATAACAGTCATGTAACTCTTATATTAGGTAGACATTTTTGTTTTACAACAGTAATCTCTTACTCCATACAGTAAAACCTATGTTAGCAGCCACCTCCGAATAAAGGTCAACCTGTGAAAAATGACCATACTTTGAAAAACCATCATTGATCATTTAGAACAAAATGGCCTTTAAATTAAAGCTACCTTTCATTAAAAGGTCACATGTAGACTTTCCAAAGGGTGGCCTTTGTTCACAGATTTGACTGTACATCAAATATATATTTTATGTTTGCACTAATTAAAGATATGTACTAAGAAATATTGATGGATTTAACAAATATTATATTCATAAAAATGTCACTTAATATGTCCTAGGGAACTGATATACTAAAGACCCAATTGATTATTTATTGGTCCGACAAAGAATGAGTGCTTGTTCAAAATAATTAAGAATTAAAAAAAAGAAATTCTGGATGCATGTATCTTTTTTTCAGGTATTGAAATGAAACTTGACTACATCAAGAATCTTGGCTTCGGTATTCTCTCTATGAGTCCTTTCTACAAGGTTGATAATCCAGGAAATGACGTCAAAGCTGGTAATGACATGGCAATCACCAATCATACAGACGTTCTTATTCAATATGGCACATTACCTGACTTCGACAATCTTTTGAAGAAAGCGCACGAAAAAGGTAAATCATAAACATAAATTCAATGTCCGCTGAATACGATAAAATGCTCATTACATGTATGTCTCTAATTGTCTTGACCAGCATTCATTTGATCTTGATCTACAGAGGTCATGAAGTTCAAAAGTCATGTATAATTTACCACATGAAATGCTGAATAGAGCTTAACTCTGGACCGACTGCTAATATAAATGGTAAGCGCTATTCAGTGATGAGATACGCTGTAGGCGAATAGCGCTTAATTGTTATTATTTCCTAGCCAGGCATTCTACGAATAACGCTAAATAATTTTCGATATGTTATTGGTACACATGTATATAAATATCACATTTTTTCAAGCCATACCATAATAGAGTTTACTATATTAGTGCTATTCGGCACTGTGCAACGAATCACTTACGAATAGAGCTTATATGTACACATTATTCGGTGTAAATGCTATTCAGCACAGAATGCTGCATGTATGACTGTATGCAATTGAACAATATACTCGGCCTCGGGGCAACAGTTCAAAAGTCACCCCTTCACCTCGGGACCACAGTTTTAACTGTTCCACAAATGCCCATGAAATAATTGTTTTATTACATAATTATGCATTATATATATTTTTTGGAATTTGATAATTCCTTTGCTATCATTGACTTACAAAAATGCCGTGAGCTCCATAACTGTCATGGTTTCCGTTCCCACTCTCACTCTATTGTGTGCTGTAAGATTGGGGACGGAAACCAACTAGTTTAGCATAAAATAGTTCTACTTTCGGCTTTCGTTCAGTAGGTCAGTAATTTCTCTACAGAAGTATGCATGTAATTACATTAATCTACTATTGATGTATGTCTTATAAGTGACTTTTTGACATGATATGTAAATCAGTGGTAAGGTTTATATCAACAACGCGTATCGATCGATACTATCGGCTAGAGCTATATATAGTTGAATAAATTCTAAAAATAGAATGTGGGGTTTTCCCGTTGAAGTGCAGAGAACACAAACATTTACGAAGAAATAACGGTTATTGTTAAGTTTGCAATTATTATGTTGGTTCACATTGTGTGAAGTTTAGACAGAAGGATCGTAATGGAACTGATGAAATCGTGCGATGTCGGTATATTCCGTAGCGAGATCGGCAAATATCGCCGTATAAGGGCTCGTTTCCGAATAGCTATATTTTTTTACAATAAACTTTTACTTCCACTTCAAAACCTGTCATTTAGTCCAACATCATGATATTAAGTTTGAATATAATTCATATACCATTTGCATATATTTTCTGAAAAAAATCTTAAACCACGATTAATCAGTCGATAGTGGTTTATGTCAGTTTTGTTCCGAGTTTGGAACTAAAAAGGCATGGAAAATCGAAAAACTCTTCAAAACCAAATTATCACTAAAATAATTATATAGGTCGATTTTAATTCGTAGTGTGCATTTAAAGTGATATGTGGTCATAATCAAGATATATTATTAAAATGGAGCGTTTTGAAGAGCTTTTCGGTATGTATTAAATCAGTAAATACGACAGCAACAATGCTTATTTTGGTACCGATGGATTCGAAAAATATAGGCTGGATAATGGGCTACATAAAAAACTCGAAACATCTGATAACTTAGATAACCATCATGCTAGGTTGATGGAATTTAGCACATGAATATCAGAATATTGAGATGGTGTATGTTAATTCCTAAGCATGAATATCCATCAACTGTACAGTTCCTAATTTAGGATTTCTCCTAACAGTCATTGTTGTGTTGCCAGCAACACCAGTGACTTATCTCATATGAAAAAAATCAAATTCCGACAGTACTTTCAGTACTTTGATTTATATTCATATTTATTCAATTCTTCCTCTGAAAAATCTTGGAAACTATTTGGATTTGACATTTTCTACGAAATCACCGAATTCTCGTTTGTTACATCAGAATCATATAAACGCTTGCAGAAATCAGAATCATATAAACGCTTGCAGTTTTAAAAGACACTGTCGTACTATAACCCCAGCTGCAATCGGTAAATTCCGCCTTGACGGAATGTACTGATTGTAACCAAACGTTCATTACGGAAACTTTCGATATCGAGGCAGTCAACAGACCGATCAACAGTTCGCAGTATGACCCAAATTACTAATCCTGGCACACATCCAACTTTTTTTGTAAAACAAAAAATAACGAATTAACATTTATATAATGCGTTGGGTAATAACATGATTTGTTTGGGGGGGGGGGGGGGGGGGGGTGGTTCAGACATGTTTGTAGTGGTAGATTTTATACGAACACAGACAAGTGTAAGTCATCCATGGTTTGTTCCAAGTAAAGCAGACAAAAGTAATGAGAAGAATACTTACTATGTTTGGGCAGATGGCCAAACTGCTAATACCCCACTCAGCAACTGGGTTAGTACTTTAAGACCTCATATATGAGATGACCAATGAAATATTTTTTGAATGAATGACGTGCCTGCCTAATTAATCAATCTAAAGTTAACATTTGTATTTAACAAAATACTCCTAAGATCGAAATATTTGACTTCCATGATTGTAATTTATCTCCTGTTAAGCAAATTGTCTATCTCTTCTTTAAATATCCTATCAGATTTGGCATTTGTTGTATAATTAACATTAACAATATGTATAATTGAATACTCTTGTTACAAATAACTTATCAAATTCAATATTTGAACCAGTTTACTTAGTCTCATGCACTTGTATGAATTTAGTAAGGCTCATACATTATATCAAACTGTTAATAATGATAATTTAATTAATCCTTAAACATTTGCTTAAGTATACACTGTACAAAATGAAAAAAAAACAATCATTGTAATATCAATATACATTATTACCCAACGCATTATATAAAATTAATGTTAATTCGTTATTTTTTGCTGTTTTACCAATACAATTGGATATTTGCCAGGATTTGTAATTTGCGAACTGTTGACCGGTCAACAGTTTTGACTTCAGGTTATGCAAGCATTTATATATATGATTCTGATTTCTGCAAGCGTTTATATGATTCTAATTTAACAAACGACAACATGGTGATTTCGTAGAAAATTTCAAATCTAAATCCTTTCTAAGATCTTTCATAGGAAGAATGGAATAAGCAATAATATAAAAATATTTATATAATGCATAAGGTAATAAAACAGTTATTTCATGGGCATTTGTAGAACAGTCAAACTGTGGCCCTCGATGTCGGGGTGACATTTTAAACTGTTGCCCTCGGCCTACGGCCCCGGGCCACAGTTTTGACTGTTCCACAAATGTCCATGAAATAATTGTATACTGTTTAATGTTAGACTATTACTTTTATATTAATTTGTTCCGTGCTGATGGCCTAAGTCATGAATAAATTTATTGCATTGTTTAGTTACATATATTGTATTGTATGGCATTGCATCGATCACATAACAACACATCATTTTGTATTGTATTATTGTATCATATTGTAGTATTGTATTGTATGGCATCGCATGATATAACATGGCATTGTATTATTGTATTATAATATTGTATTGTATAATGTACTGTATTATTGTATTCTATTATTGTATTCCATTATAGTATTGTATTATTGTACTGTATTATTGTATTCTATTATTGTACTATATTATTGTATTGTATAATACACTGTATTATTGTATTCTATTATTGTACTTTATTATTTCTATTGTATTGTAATATAATAATTTATTAAGTGAGTGTTTTCATAATGGCCTTGTTATTGGGCTGAATACTGTCATATTAGCCTGAGGCCAAAGGATAATATGACTGTCTGAAGCCCAATAACAAGGCCATTATGAAAACACTTACTTATTGACAATTTTATTAATTAACTATAGAATATAGCAGCGGTTCCATAATGGCCGAGCTGGACAGCCAATCAGAATGACCGAATCTCATAATAGCCGAGTTTTTTCATAAAGGCTGTGTTTTTTCATAATGGC
The DNA here is from genome assembly GCA_964023205.1 of Lutraria lutraria. Lineage (NCBI taxonomy): Eukaryota > Metazoa > Mollusca > Bivalvia > Venerida > Mactridae > Lutraria > Lutraria lutraria. The sequence continues at coordinate 17,261,829 of OZ026843.1, read as the reverse complement.
CCAGCTGGACAGCCAATCAGAATGACCGAATCTCATAATAGCCGAGTTTTTCATAAAGGCCGTGTTTTTTTCATAATGGCCGAGTTTTGTGTTCATAAAGTCTTGGTGAACTTCATATCGGCCCTGCATTTGAAGTGAAAACGCGCCTAATATTGAATAGTTAATTAATAATGTACTGGAATATTGTACTTATATATTGTATTCTATTATTGTACTGTATTATTGTACTGTACTATTGTACTGTACTATTGTTTTGTATATTGCACTGTATTATTGTATTGTATTATTGTACTGAACTATTGTATTGTATTACTGTACTATAGTATTGTATTGTATTATTGTACTTATATATTGTATTCGATTATTGTATTCTATTATTGTATTCTATTATTGTATTCTATTATTGTATTTTATTATTGTATTGTATATTGCACTGTATTATTGCACTGTATTATTGTATAGTATTATTGTATTGTATTATTGTACTGTATTATTGTATTCTATTATTGTACTTTATTATTGTATTCTATTATTGTATTCTATTATTGTATTCTATTATTGTACTTTATTATTGTATTGTATATTGCACTGTATTATTGCACTGTATTATTGTATAGTATTATTGTATTGTATTATTGTATTGTATTATTGTATTGTATATTGCACTGTATTATTGCACTGTATTATTGCACTGTATTATTGTATAGTATTATTGTATTGTATTATTGCACTGTATTATTGTATAGTATTATTGTATTGTATTATTGCACTGTATTATTGTATAGTATTATTGTATTGTATTATTGTACTGTATTATTGTATTGTATTATTGTACTGTATTATTGTATTCTATTATTGTACTTTATTATTGTATTCTATTATTGTATTCTATTATTGTATTCTATTATTGTACTTTATTATTGTATTGTATATTGCACTGTATTATTGCACTGTATTATGGTATAGTATTATTGTATTGCATTATTTTACTGTATTATTGTATTATATGTAAATTTTACAGCAAAGTATGTACGGTGGATCTGCGTGGGAACAGGTTAATATTGGAAGAAATCAGTTTTATCTTCACTAAACATCAGCTACCACACCAGATCTAAATCTACGTAGTTCCATGGTTCAGGATGAACTAGAGGTAAATCAGAACTTAAAGACTATTAAAAACTTTCTGTTTTGCTTTGAGTGCATACAGCTCATGGTTTTGACTCATTGTTGTGTGTTTATTATTAATAAAGCAATAATAGGTACTTTAAATTGTATGGTGATGAACTGGTATGAACTATGTCTGGAGATCAACAAATAAGAAAACTATTGTTGGTGTACTGCTAAACCCTAACCATAACTGTTAGGCTATGGTTTGCTACCAAAATGAAACATAAAACAAGATGTCAATATCTCTTGAGACAGTTTATATCATCAACACCAATATACTGTGATCATGAAGTTCAGAACAGTCTCCGGTGTGCTGCATTAATATCCTAGTCTCAAAGACCTGCTGACAAAAATAGAAGACTTTGTCCGAGTGTAACATTTTTTTTCTGAAGCCATCAGCAAACCATCCGGAGAATTTCAAGAAAATCTTTCCTTAAATACTTTGTATCTTAATAACTGTGTTATGCACAAAATTTGTCCACGTGTTAGCTTAAAACTGCAGCTATGTCTTTGATCAATGTAAAATTATCGCCCTTATTGCAATTGAGAAACGAAAGTAAAATATGCATGTGTATTATGATGTCATGCAACTCGATTACCTTATAAACTTTGATGTAAATAAAAGGTTATGAAAGTGTACAAAATAACCAAATTCAGTGCTAAATATAAAATTTGCAATGATTCTTCATTAGTCCATCTTTCTTTGATCTCATGATTAAATGAAATCGAACGCCACCATTTTCCGACTTCTAACCACCCGCGTATGTAGAAAAATTCAGATTTTGATGGTTATGCGTATTAGGATAGCTGGGCTAGTGTTAGATTGATGACACAGCCGCTATTTATAGAATGGTAGAGACTATGCAATATCATGAACTATATATGAGAACAAAGCCACGTCAGTCTTAAAACGATAGACATGTCCGCCACCTAAAAATAAAAAAAAACACTTTCGATTTCAAAATGCATGAAATTCGGCATTTCGTCGTACTGATAATGAATCGCTTTATAATAATTTCCTCGTAAAACTGAAATGAAATTAATGCAAAATAAAAAGCCAAATATGCCTGCTTAGTTGTCTTACCTGTCAAATATGTCAATATGTAAACTTGAGGTCTTGAACTAGGTTACTACGTTCCTCAGAAACGGAAATCCCGAAGTTACGTTCATCGATAAATTTAGATCAAAAACCCAGTGGAAAATTTTTAAAAATTATGCTGGATTTTTTCTGGGTTTGTACTGCTTAGATAATTCAAAATAAAGGGAGGTGAAGATAAGAATGTACGGTTTTGATTTTTCTTGTGTACAGTAGGTTTAAACAAATTAGGACTGTTTTCACTTACAGTGTAATAGTATTCGGATGTTTTAATAGTGGCCAAAGGGCAGGTAACTCTTGTCTACTAAAGTATCGAAACTGGTTTTCGTTCCAAGTTACAGTGCACCAAAGGCTTTGTACTGACAATTCAACGGGAACCAGTGCACTGCAACTTGGAACGGGAACCAGTTGACTATTTAAAGTAGCTTGATGCGAAATTTGGTTTTTCCAAAGTAGTTTACTCAACAGAAAAATCAGGCATGTGGCTTATGTCGCAAATGTTAACATTAAACTGGTGTATAAAGTAAGAGTATGTATTTTTAAAGTTATCTACAAATTACCAGGGATGCTATATTACAGCATCCCTGAAATTACTGACAAGGATTTATGTATGTATACAGTATATATATATTAACAGTGTTGATAACAAAATGGATAGATTACTTAAAGAAACCTATTGGATGCACAAATTAGGTACTGTATATCCACAGGGACTAAACTCTAAAACATTATATAATATACAATGATTTTTCTGTTTTGTATATTATTATTCTCATTTTAATTTTAATGGATTGCTGCATGGTTGGGAAGTCTGGGTTGGCGGGGTTGTTGGTATCAAACCTATGACTATATAATAATAAGATTATTATTATTCTTATTCTCATTTTAAATTTTTAGCTGCTTTGTATACATATGTCAAATCATAAATCAGTTATTACTGGTATTTTTATATTATTTGCTTTCATTGCAGTTTCTGCCGGTAGTATTTTGTATCTTAATGATCCTGATTTTGTTTTGTTTTGTGTAATTGCTTTTGGCGCACTATTTAATATTTTATAATATTTCACTATATAATTTTGTCAGTTTATAGTTTAAACTTTTACAATTTATTTATTTATTTTAGAATCTTTTATAACTTTTTATATACAAAAGAAAACATAACTCAAATTAAGTTGCAACGCGTTTCGTAGTTTACTTCGTCAAGCAACTAGTATATTGTAATGATAGTAAACATAATTATGTGTGACGTCATGACGTCATAACGTATGACATCACAACGTCAAAAAGTGACGTTACGTTTGGCGCACTTTTATATTTAAAATAATTTAGTTGAAGATAATAAAAAATGAGATAAAAAATACATACTATCATTACAATATACTAGTTGCCTGACGAAGTAAACTACGAAACGCGTTGCAACTTAATTTGAGTTATGTTTTCTTTTTTACCATTATACAGTATATACAAGTCATTGTTACTGATCATCAATTAGCTGCTGTTTAATTATAATTTAATTGATTAATAATATATATTATGATATACACCGTTTCAATTAAGCGGTGATTTGAATTGTCGCCCTTGAATGACGTCATACGAGGATACCGGCGGATAAGACAATTTTATCAACAGGAAATCAATATCATCAAAAACTATGACAAACAAAGGTATTTTACTACGAAACTGGTGCTAAATAATATTTAGATATATGATAAGCTTTATGTTGTTGTAATGAACAATTGTTCCGTTTATATGTTTTATATTAAATATTCGAGCCTCGGATTGATTATGTCATATGTTTTCGCGATCTGACATGTATGTTAGTTTTTAGCGTATTTGTTTTGCTCGGACTGCAAACTCGAATCTATTTATATAATACAGTAAAATTATGGATGGGAAAACAAGCAATGTTTAATATATAAATTTCTTTCCACTAACATGCGTGTTATTTTGTTTGTTTGTTAGTTTCAATTCTTTATAATGTTCATGTAATGTTGGCAATGTTTAGACTTATCAAGTGAATGCTTTGCGTATAAATATGTACTTTAGATATTTATTTTACAGATCATATGGTGTCTAGTGTGATTGATCACGACTATTCTTAACCAGATAACATACGACCAGGCTTTTTCCTAGCAAGTCCTCTTGAAAAGTCAGATGGATCTGCCTTAGATTTGCCCAATATAATAAAAGAGACAAGAAAGTCCAAAATAGGTCAGACTGAACATCCCTACATTCCTAGGACAGTATCATTATGATCAAATGACTGAAAATGAGGTGAGACAAACTTAAAGCATTGCTGCAGAAAGAATTTATGTGGAAAAGGCAATAAATATATAAAATGAAGAACTTTCAAATACTTGATCATGGATTACTTTTGTGACTGATGTAACGATATACCAATATTGTAATGACGCATTGTCAAGTTGTTAATTTTCATATTATCATAAATATATAGCTGTTTGTGTGTAAGCCTACTGAATTGATGTAATTAAATGTCTAATACAAATGTAACTGTTAATAACTCTGCCTTGTGTTACATATGATTGAGTCTTTTCAGACATTCGGTCCGACAAGCTTGAAAATTCTGTCAGACTGAAAGGAAATTTGCCAGAAAGTCGGACTGATGCGATAAGATTCTTTATCGGACCAACACACAGTCTATCGGACAATCCACCATCATTCGCAAAGTCTGATTCTTGTCGGCTTAATTTGTTTTAACTCAATGCCATGACAAAAAAAAACAGTATTAAAAGGATCTTATGATTAGACATCCCACATTCTATAATATGTAAGAACATAAAAAAATTAATCATATGTAAACAATTTATTTTGAGAAATCAACAATAGGTACAATTTATAAAAAAATGTGGTCATGTATAGCACATACAGCATGATACAGGAAACAAAGGGGCACTTGTAACTTACAAGGATAGCAACACTTATCAAGGGGTTAATAACCAATATTACATTCTGACATAGAAATAACATCGTTACATGAGACAAGTCAACATTCAGAGTAATTTAAAGGGGCATACCCTACAACTGACAAACATTCTGTGAAAGTGTAAAAATGCGTCAGATGTATATCTAAAACAATATATAATGGATAATTGCAAGAAGAACTTGGGTCATAAAATGACTAGTTTAGGTACTAGCCGCAAAAATCATAGCTATGAATAATAAATCACTTCCACCCATAAATTGTACAACAAATTCCAAAGAGTTTCTGATCTTTTATGGAAACTAATATTGTTTGTGATTTTAATTGGATGAATGTTTGGCTAAAACTTTCTTCGTCGGCTTTTTTCTTTACAAGCTTCTAATTTATCATCATTTTGCTTTGATTCTAAATGCACCAAGTTGTAGGGTATGCCCCTTTAAGACAGAGATGCGAGATATTAAATATCTAAATTGAAATTTGACCTAGTTATGGTGATATTAATGCAGCACCAAAATAAAACTAAAAAAAAAAATATATATAGAAGAGACAACCTTAACAGGCATAAAATACAAGTACTGTTCATAGCAACATGCCGTACATTACATGTATACATTAATTCAGCACGACTGATGGACCAAATACCAAACAGTTCATAAGTTTAGAAACTGTTGCAGAATCAAACAAAATATTTCATTAAATACAGTCAAACATGTGAACATTACAAAGGCTGCCCTTGGGAAATAGAAAATGTGGCTTTTATTGGCAGGTGGTCTTCATTCAGAGGTCATTTTGTTTTAATTAATCAACTACTGTCTTTAAACGAATGGCCTTCATTCACATGATGGCCTTCATTCAGAAGTGACCACTAACACAGGCTTGACTGTACACCTAAATTAACACATTCGAAGAATATCAAGATATCTGATAAAATAGAACATCTACAATGAGTCATAAAATTTAAACAACATACATTTTTATACCACAAAATAGTCATTAAGGTTTCAACTTTTCCAACTTCCTGATAAAAAACATACATATCAAAATAATATGCATATCTTTTATCAATGTTTTTTCTACATGGTTTGTGTTTATTTTCCAGACTTTTTTTAATGATTAAGAATATCAAGAAAAATTGCATGGCAGATAATTTCTGTGTCCATGTTGTTGTATTGTCAGGCTGATCTGGTTGCTCTTATGTTGTACAAACATCTGGCAAGCACAATTGACAGTTGTTATCTTTGCCAGGTAAAATAGATCAGGGTGAGATCTTACTACAGGCAGGTTCAACTCTTGCTCAAGGCATTTCTTGACCCTGAAACAAGATAAGAATAAGAATTAAGAGAATAAGACAATGAAATATCATCCATTGTTGTAAAAAGCACTGCAAACTATTTATATTATGTCTTATGATTTCATAGATGCACAAGTTTTTCAACAGATATTAATAACATTTTTCTATCGACAAAGAGAGAATGATATATATTGGTTATCATTTTCATGTCACTGATTAATGCATTGATTGTTGGACCCCTTAATTATTTCTAAATAGTTTATCACACCCCTTTACTGATTACATCTTGAAAACACATGTTTGACCCTCAGGCGACTGTGAAAACTATGTTCATACATAAACAACGGGTGATATATACGACCCCTTACCGTTTTCCCCGGTTTTATTGCTTATCTAATTGAAATCAGTAAGGATCATGTCAACAATTGAATGTTATTTTGACAAATAGCCATGCAATATATAAGACTGCAAATTGGACTGAGATCAAACGAAATTGGTACCAGAGACAATGCTTGGATTATACAAATTAGTGACAAAATTATGACGGAAAAAAAACTGACTGATAAATCACGAAGATGAACATTCGCCTTATTCCAGAATCCCATAATCCTTTGCGACATGGTGACTTCCGGTTTCGTTTCCATGTAGAAAAACAAGAGAACGGTTATTTACAATTTGAGCCTAAAACACTAATTGATTGGAACATTCGACAAGTAATGAATGTAAGTATTTAATAATACCTATCAATTTCGTTAAGTTAACACACAATTTACAGTTTAAAAAGAGTTACAAACGTCAAAACCTCATTTAACAAATTTGATGTCAAGCGTTAACGGTGGGTGGGGTAATGTAAACAAATGTTTGTAAATTTTTGTTTATCCTTAAAAAACTGTTATTTTTACTGTATTTTGATGTATTTTGATGTCTGATTGCACGCTTTCATTATATTCAGTCATAAAATCGAGTGGCATAATCATAATATGCATATAACATACATGTAGTGACATTAAAAAATACGTCATTATGCCAGATATGTCTCTGATTATGCCAACTGACTTAGAATGTAGGAATCAGAATCTTGTTCTTTTTTAATTTACTTTCACAAACCACATCGTAACTGTTACAGTCATAGACTATTATAAATAATCATTGTATCACAGTATGTTACATGTATCAAACAAATACAGATCCATTTGAAATATAGATCAAACTTCGCGAAAGGCGCCATACCGAAGGACTTGTCCGCTAGATTGTGTGTTAGCCTGTTAAAGAATCTTCTCTCACCAAATCAGTTGTCCGGCTTCTTATTTATCTGATGTATATACATTTATACTTGTTAACCACATGACAGAGTTCCTTTCGTCCCGACAGAATTTTCAAGCTTAAATTTATCAGTCTGAATGTCTGGCAGATTTTTTGCCTTTTGAAAACTCTTGGAGATACATGATAGTTCAGGTAGTGTTTGATGTACAGGTGCTTCTGGTATGAACCGCTGCTCGCTGCCTGTTGTTTCCATGTTATTTGTGCATATATACCTGATTACTAAATGCAAACAAAACATACAATGTATGTTATCTCTCTGTACTTAAACTAGTTTCGCAAGATAATGGGCTCAGATATAGCAAGTAAATCTATTTGACATTAGATCAACTGACTGAACTGAGATCAGTGAACTGAGAACTGAAATTTATATTGAAAAATAAGCTTGCTGTATGATTGATATTCCTATTTCAGAGTCTTTGAAGTGTGTATTTATTGGTAGTTTGGTGAACAGCAATCGAAGCATGTCGCATTCATATAGCGTTCAGTATTGGAAAGTTTACATTAAACTTTGTAAGTATTATAAGTATTTATGTAATTGACATTTATATAATAATAAAAGGACTGTCAATTTGAGGAATTAAATTTTCAATATTTTTAGGTCTATACTGGGGATCAAGCCCATGCCACACATATTGAATTTTCATAAATCAAAAGAAGCTATTATATAATTAAACAGGCAGAGCTTCTCACATTGTATATTTTAAACAGAGTGCTTTTGGTAGAAAGCAAGTTAGTTACTTTGTAGTCATTGTTCTTACTTCCATTTTATAATGTATGCTTATTTTCTTTCAGAAAGAGAACATCTACTCATTTTGAAAGATTATAACAGTGTTGCTTGCCTTAAAGCAGACCAACTGAAGAAAGCATGTAGAGACAATGATGCAGACATTAAACTGCCAATGAAGTGTTGTTATCAGAACATTAACCCTCAGTGACAGATATTTCTGTCTGAACTGAGTTCGTAAATCTGTTTGTACATACTATCATTGTACACAAGAAGATTCCTTCATGTTTATACTGTAGATTCGAAACAATGTCTCAATTAACTTGTAGGTTGAATTTATATTTAATAAATATGTTACTTTTACATCAAGTTTGTTACTGAATGTTCCTCATTTAACTCTTCACCTTCGGGTGGCAAATACTGATGTCTTTGCAACCCGTGTAGATCATAATTTCCACTGTTCCTTATTATGGCAGTGTGTTTTTCTGATCGCTCTATGAAACTAAATGGTATTGCCCGACATACATGTTAGACTGTTAGTAATAAGCAGTCTGCAAAATTAGCAGTTGTCCGAGACAACCAATTTTACATTTGGATAACCAAAATTTTGGTTCGGACAACCAACTTTTCATTAATAAATCATAGCAAAAGCAGCTAAAAGTTCTGTTTCAGACAACCTCATTTCAAACCTTAATTTCACAGACTGAATTAGGAACCGGTTTCTGCTCTTAAAGTCACTGTGACCTATGACCCTAAAAACAATAGTGATCATTTACATAACACCAGACAACTAGTGAAATTTGAAGACTCAGTGTCATAAAGAACACAATAAATTGGTAGAAAACATAGTGTGGCAGATTGCACATTACGGAATGTCTCCCCCATAAGTAGGGGATGAAATTATAATTCAATAGTAAGATTATTAAATAGTTAAATCAATAAATATACACTTTATTTTTATTGTCATTTCAACTGCAGTCATATTGATATACATATATATATATTAAACTAATAACATTACATAGGTATAAAAAATTATATATTTAATTATAATTATATATCAACTCGTATATATGGCCTGGTGCACAAATTATGGTTCATTTGAGTTAGCATTAGGGCCAAAAAATAAAGTACTGAATTTTCTGTATTTTTCCACTTTTTAAGTAAGTCTAGACCATCTAGAAACACAACCCAGTAATGAAAAGATAACTTTCACTCTGGTTTTTATTATTTCTTGGATGTTCATAGACACAGATTGCGGGACAGACATTACTGACAGGAGCATTACACCTTTTTAAATGTATAACCAGAAAACAAAGAAAGTTTCAACTGTCCTTATTTCATACCATTTGCTATTTCTATATACATCGTCTTTTTCATGAGGAAAATCATTTATTCAGAAATATGAAGCAGTTGAAAATAACACATCAATAGGAAAAAACTAGCATTCGTTCCTGTGTTAAATCTAAAGATATAATTATTGCCATATTAGCATTAAAAAGCTGTAATTCACTGAAGTAACAGATATACAGACATAAAACTTACAAAAACAGTTCTTTTCATTCTTAATTTATATTCAAAGCATTTTTTTTTATTTTAATGAAAGGGTCAGATATTACATTAAGGGGATGGACATTACACAGTTGATAGGCAGGTCCTGTATTGAGTTTAAGTCATTGACTGCCCCTTTTTGTACTTACATCATGCTTAGTTTACAGTTCTTACATTATTTCAGTAGCTAACAAGAACACATCTTCATCTTTATTAACATTTAGAAGAATAAAGATATAATAAACTATTTTTTGTTATTTTTATTACACTGATTTGACACCTGTTCGACTCATCACTTAATTATAGCACTAATTAATGAACTTATTAATTTATTTTGCTGTTTAAATTATCTTTCTTTTCACTCATCACTTAATTATAGCATTAATTAATTAACCTAAAAAATGTTCTAAGTAAGATATTTTGCAGTTTAGATTTTCATTCTTTTGCTATTAAGCTTATAATTGAGGACACAAATTAATAATTTCTTGTTTTATATGTAAATTTCATGTTGCATTTGGCAATTCATTTTTACAAACACATTGTTTTATCATAATGAACAATTGATTTATCATTATTTGATCTTATCTGATGGTATATATTAGTCTTGAAAAGTGTCATACTTGTCAGCTGCAATAAACAATGTATGACCATAAAACTTTTGGTGACACATGTTTTTGATGATATCTAAGGACCCCATACTGTTCTGGGACTTACTCCCTAAGACCTTTGATAATTGCACTGATTAACATCTAATGTGGCCACTGGATTTAACTTTAAAGGCCTGCCAAACTCTGGGATGAAATTTTGTTGTTTTTTTATCAAAAATTTATAATATAGATTTGACTGGATCTTCAGTAAGTTACCCAGAAAATATGATGGTGCAATTTTTTCACAGTATTTTAAATTTATGCATTTTTTAAGTATAAACCACATTTTTTAAACATTAGATTTTATGGAATATTGAAGTAAATAACTTGAACTTTGTCACAGAAGCGAGTTATACCTCTATCGACGCTTAAAAAATTCCTTACTATAGGGAATATGGGTTGTTTTAATTTTAAGACCATAACAGCTACCCACATTTCAGATTTTCAAAATATCTCCACTATTTGTGGGTGTATCTTAATACAGTTTTTTTTCTTCAGTATTTTGGGAATTTGACCCATACCCTTGGGATTGGTAGTTTTTGCAGTGTTTAAACAAAATTGGGATAAAATGTGTAGCAACAATTTTAACTTATTTAGTACCAATAGTTATGTTAATGAACTTATAAAATTGATAAAAAAAAAATTCTGAGGGGGATTGGGAAATTTTTGTCTTTGAATTGGGAAAAAAAGATACTATTTTCCAATGGGAATATGACCGAATTTCGGCTATAAAATCGCTCCAATAAATCCCTGTTAAATACATAGGTTATCAGATCAACCCGCTTTAATTTTTCTTATTGAATTAGAAGTCTCATAATACTTTACTTTCCAACTCCAACAACTGCATTGATTTTAAAAAAGTGAAAAAACTAGATGCTAATTCATTACAGGCAAAAATGGCTCATTTTAATTGGCAAACACAGAAGTGTCATATTTTTTTCATATGTGAAGATATCATCCTGATTTTTTTTGCACATTTGCTGGAGTATACATACTGAAAGAAAAAGTTAACCTTTAAAAGCTAATATTACACAACTTATAAAAACTGAGCCATTACAGTCAAATTTAAGGAAATGCACCATAATTTGTGCACCAGGCCATATATAATAACTATGTGATGTTAATTATTTCTAATATCAATTCACTTGACTTGGAACAATCTTTAACAAACACATATAAATAGATACAAATTTACGATGCAACCTTACACACAAATAATAGACTCTGAGCACAGAATGTTCATCCAAGTACTGAAAAAACAACACTTGAATCAAAAGTTTGTACTACGTCTACAATGAAATTGCCTGGAATACACTGTTGGCGATTAATTTAAAGTGCTGGTTGCTTTTCCTCTCCAGTATTTCACACCTGTTGGTTTTGTTCTCGATTTCATGATTGCACATAGAGACAAAACAGCACAATTTGGTAGGTTGCCTTAAAACTAAAACACAAACTATCCTTAATGTTTTTCCAGTCTCAACTGCTTTGACCTTAATAGCCTCTCCAAGTCACTCAACCTAGAATCATCTGCAGTTATAATCTGGATTGAAAGTGTCTAGTTTAACATAATCATCAACCATGATTTTGGGCAATGTAGTGATCGCTGTACTTTTTATTTGAACTGGTCACTCAGATGAGTCATATTGGACTGTGGTGAAGTCTGTACACCTGGAAAAAATAAACAGAAAGAAGCTTTACAAATAATATGAATTACCAAACACAATATTTTGAAGGCCAAATTAACTGTTTTCTTTTCGCACTTATTTGACCTAATACTGGTTGTAGAATTAAAATATTATGTACTAAATTACTTTGAAAAATACCCTGTAATAGACTAATAGCACTATATTTTGATTTCATGAAACGTCAAATAATGATAGCATATCAGCAACCATCAAACAACACTATCACAAAATCATTTCTTTGATCAATGCTAGATACAATAGAGTAAAATTCACAGTCAAAATGATAATTTACACTGCGTTTATTGGAATGCAAGTATAGTCATTGGCAAAACACAAATTTAAAGTTGACACTGTAACTTCAATCACTATTTCACTTTTAGTGGCACAATTTCGTACCTTGCACATATAATTAAAATAGAAGCAAGAAAGTCAGAAACTGATGAATAAAATATGTTATCATTCATTTGGAACATTTTTTACTAACATTTAAAAATTAAACTGAAACAATTTCAAGTTGTTTTGTACTGATGTTCTTTGATGATTTTATCAGAGTGCTATGCAAATTTATACCTTCAACAAATGTGCTGAGCAAACCCGGGAAGGAATTTCTGGCTCAAAAGGAATGGTTTTCCCATTAGCATATATCTGTATAGATGACGTCCCGTCTTATTTGGTCCAGCCAGCTTTTATTTTGCTTCTCATCCTTCGGTAAAACAATAACATGACAACTTCCACACATCTCGGTGCAGAGCCCTTGTGCATTGTATCGCCTAGCAATTATTGGTGAACAGGTAGTAGAAGGAACCGGAATTAATGTCCATCCTCTGAAAATAATATAGTTTAATATTTAACATTTCATTTATTTTTTACAAAAATTAACACTATTGTCAAAGAGACAAAAAAATAACAGTTTGTGAAATGAGCACAAACCAGAAGTCAAAACCCTCAAAATTCAGATGGGGCCTTATAGTTATATATGTACAATTAATATATCCTTAAACTTTACAATTAATGCCATCTTCTATATAATATTGTGCCTGCTGTTATGATTTTTTAACAATAAATCATCCAGCTATGTAGTTTTACATCATTTAACATTGTTAGAAGACACAGCCTCTCATTTTAGTCAGTAAAATTAATAATAGACAGGGAAAAATTAAATACCGTTGATTTACCCCACCCACTTGAATGTAGAATTTGGAGACCGTAATATATTGTTAAAACAATTGACAGCGAAATATTTAAACTGTAATTGATACCTTCAAGCCACTACTTACCTACGATGTAGTTGGTTCGTTATGTCATTAAGAATTATCGTTATCAGTGATCGTTTTGTAAACTTGTAAAGCCAATGTTGTGAAACACGGAAGTAAACCGGAAGTCATCATTGTCGCAAAGGATTATGGGCTACTGGAAAGTCGAGAAAATATGTAAGTTGTCTAGCTGACAATTATGAATGGAATTATTTTTTCTGTTCAACAAACAAAATTTATTGTTGCAAACCACAAAATTTCCGAATAATATTAACATTTGCGATTGTAAACCTCGTCAGAAGATTCTATATATATTCTACAGTAACATGTAGTGATGGACAAAATATCCGTGAACAAATGCCATTCAGATATTTATATGAAATATCGTACGTACGTTATCTACTTAATTAGATAACAATATAACTTAATTAATATAGTAAAACATAAAGTTTTTTTGTTGTATAATCGAGAAACAAACCAAACTCACGTTTTTACGGCAAAATATCGATTGAATGTCAATTGTTTGTATCAGCTTCTATCCTCCTTTGACGTCACATCCGGTAAGGGAGTTAACTCTTGCGCGCATGATATCGGTTAAATGAAACGGTCTATACACTACTTAACTTTTACTAATTAATATATGATTATACTTACCATATTCATTATGTACCTACAGATAACTGATGAATTGAAAGATGTCATCATTGAAGTATGTTCAAATTAAAAATCATAATTGTACAGTCCTGCACAATTTAGAGCCGGGAGATGCTGTGGAATTTAAGCGCGGAGTATATTCACACTGGGCTGTCTATAATGGTACGTACGTATGTCTTTTGAGAAACAGATTAATGTCGACATTAAACTTCATATGACAGATTCTGTTACATATACTTATTTTGTGATTTTTGCTTTTTTGACTTACTAGTTTTTTACATGGGATAATGGTTAAGCTCAAGTCATTGATCAATTTGAGAACAAACACCAAGCTTGATCAGGCATGCATTCCAATTAATTTTAAAAAATGAATTGCTTCTTATGATACATATATGTATGTATATGTATATTTCACATCTACCTGATTTCATATTTTATGTTATGATATTGATATATATTAACTATTATATTTATTACATGTTGCATGTGTCCGTAGGTGAAGGAAAAGTTGTTCACATGACTGGAGTAGACGATGGTGGTATAAATATGAATTCTGGAAGTATGTTTACAATATGTGGTAAACGTTTCAATAAAGCTAAGGTGAAAATTGATGATTTCTGGGATGTTGCAGGTGGTGATAAAGCATTCAAGAACAATAGTAAAGATAAAAAGTACAGGTGTGTTTTTATGTGTGACTGTGATGGGTATTAAGATCCAGCTACTTTATTTGGAAGATATTAAGCTTAATTAATTGTTTTTTTTCATTGCTTGTTTGTTCAGGAGTTTCCGGTTAATAATTATTTACAATTCATATTTCAATATCCAGTGTTTCATTCTGAATCATTTATTTCATCGGATTTAAAACCATTTTTAACATTATTTCAGTAAAATCATTGATGGCAGTTATCCTAATCAGCTTCTCCATGGACTTCATTTAACCAGAACATGTACTTACCTTTATATTCTGTCTGCAAGCTAATGTCATTAGCTACCCCACATAATTAATTTTACATTATGATGTAATATCTTCAGTCAAATAATTAGTCACGGACACAGTGAGCCTCACCCGGGGTTTGAACTCTCAATATCTTGATCAGTAGACCGATGCTCTAGCCTCTTGAGCTAATCGGGCAGGCTCATTCTGAATCAAAGAGCATGGACCACAACTTGTTTCTGAGAGAATGTTAGAAAAATGGAACACTAATTTTCTTTATTTTCAAAACAGTATTCTGAAGAAACAAAGACAAACATGCTGGCTTATTTGTTGCAATCATGTACTTCAATTTGTAGAAAAAAGATTTTGTAAGATGAGGGATCTGAAACATGTTTAAGCTATTTTGCTAGATTCAAGCTACAGTGTAACTCTGTAACAAATAGGAAATGCACATGTGACTGAAAGGTCTAGTTGGGTCAGAAAGCCCAGGCATACAAACAAATGTCCGATTTTCATTTCCAATTCTCCATCAATATCTTGGGAGCTGATGAGAATGTGGCATAAGCCGATTAGTGCAGCACCTATTTTGGACTAATTCTAAGGCTGAAAATAAAAATAAATTTGTTTGGAGTGCTCCAACCCAGAATTTAAGTACTGGGTATGTAGATAGGGATTTTATTGTTTTTACTATGTAACAATAGCAAAAAAAATGCCCCCCAAAAACATTTGATTTTATTCATTTGCTACAATTTTGGCGGGTAGGTAGGAGCACTCCAAACAAACTTATTTTTATTTTCAGCCTAATCAAACAGCTGGGAGACAATGTAATTACTGTAACTTATCCATTCATCAGCTATATAATTATGGTTTGTTCGTAAATTTCTAATTGGTCCTATATAATGATTTTGATGAATGCGTTTCGTATATTAGTTAGGTCTGTACTTTCAATGATAATGTTTTGTCATGCTCCCACTCAGCATTTTGACTAACTTAACATTAATGTTAAATCTTAGCTTTTTCCCATCAAATTTGACTTCAATAGCCAACTGAATTTATTTGTTATCTTCTTTTAGTCCACTTGAAGTTGGTGAAATATTGCACCAAGCTCGATCAATGGTTGGGTACATAAGTTACAATGTCCTGTGGCAGAACTGTGAGCACTTTGCATCTTTCTGTAGATATGGAATACCAAAAAGTGAACAGGTAAGTCTGTTCTGACATGTCATTCATATAGAATCGTCCAGTTCTTAATTGTTTTTAACGGGTGTGCTAAATGACATATACTCAGATTAGACAGTGAACTCAATATGTGATAATAAAAAAAATTAATCGGGGTCAGAGAAATAATTATCAGGTGATCATTGAACAATCATTGATGTCAATTTATCAATATGTTTCAAGACTTAAAATTATTGTAATGGTTTAAATTACTTACAAGCCACTATTGTTAAAATATACCAACGCATATTGTTTCTTTGATCTCTAAATCCAGCTAGTTATTACCGTTCTAAGGGGATGTGTACTTTATTATGCCCCCTGTTTGAAGGAGTGAGGGTATATTGCATTGCACATGCCAGACAGTCAGTTGGTCCTTCCATCTTTAACCAAATCTTGTCTGACCAATAAATAGAGAACAATTTGCCCTACGATCGTGTCCTCAGACGTATTAAACATCACATGTAGGTGACTTCTATTGATGATAAGGTCAAGGTCTTACTATCCAGATGGCGTTTACAGAGCATGCATCCATGTTTGACAAAGACATCAGGCGGTGTCCTGTTCGGATTGACCAATCTTGACTAAAGTTGGTATGTAGGATCCTTGAATGAAAACCTACCTTGGGATTGTATTTGGGATCTGTGGGTTCAAGGTCACTGTTACTAAAAATAGAAAATCAGTGTCCTGTCAATAACTTCAGTTTGGAATGACCAATGTTGACTAAACTTGGTATTTGGTATCCTTAAATGAAAACCTAGCTTGCGATTGTATTTGGGATCTGTGGGATCAAGGTCAAGGTCACTGTTACTAAAAATAGAAAATCAGTTTCCGGTCAGTAACTTAAGTTTGGAATGACCAATGTTGACTGAACTTAGTAATTAGCATCCTTGAATCAAACCTAGCTTGGGATTGTATTTGGGGTCTGTGGGGTCAAGGACACTCTTACCAAATATAGAAAATCAGTGTCCGGTCAATAACTTAAGTTTGGAAAGACCAGTGTTGACTAAACTGGGTATTTAGCATCCTTACATCAAAACCTAGCTTGGAGTTGTATTTGGGATCTGTGGGGGCATTAAAGGTCACTGTTACTGACAATAGAAAATCAGTTTTTGGTGAATAACTTAATTAAGGATTAAGATATTGCGATGAAATTTTGTGTGTAGGTAGCTTGCATACAGTCCATGCTTTTAAATTGCATCAAGGGCCAGTGGGGTCAAGGTCACTGTTACTGACAATAGAAAATCAGTTTCTGGTCAATAACATAAGTAAGGATTGAGATATTGCGATGAAATTGTGCTTGTAGGTACCTTACATCCAGTCCATGCATCAAGGGCCAGTAGGGTTAAGGTCACTGTTACTAAATATAGAAGTCAGTTTCCGGTCAATTACTTAATTTTGGAATGACTAATCTTGACTAAACTGGGTATTAAGCAACCTTCAAGTTTCAAGTTTTATTTCATTCACTCAGCATATATATACATATGAAATGAGTGTACAGTATGGAATTAACATATATAACAGTATACCAGGTTGTACATGTATGTAAAACTGTAAGGAATTAAATACAGTGAGAATACATAAGATTTACATCGGAATACATAATAAATTTTTTAAAAAGTTATGTTGAATAATAATTAGTCAGGTGGGTTTTTTGTATGCTCAAGAATTTTACTAATAAATTTACCCAATTTTATAATATTTTTATTCTTTTCTGTGTTCATAATATTTTGGAAAGTGTAGATATTTGGATTAAAACAAAGTTTAGGATGCAGAACAGTTTTCCTATCTTCTATGAAGTAACAGCACTTAAATAGATAATGAAATCCATCACCTATTTCGTTTCTACGACACAAATTGCATTTTCTCATATAGAATTCTTGTTTAAACCAACGACCCTTTTCAATAGGCAAGTGATTATTACACATTCTAAAGTTTATAACTGATCTCAACAATTTACCATCTAAAACATCTAAATACTTTTCAAAGCCATGTTCTTTTTTATAAATACGGTAATTAAAACACTTGTTTGAAACACTGACGTCTGATTGCCATTTTTGTAAAAACTGTATAGAGAGAATATTTTCAATAGTTGTTTGCAACGTTTTCTTCAAACCGTTATAAAAATGATTTTGCCAAATATATTGTAGACCACATTCATCAAAAATAGACTTAATAAAATTTAACCATTCAAACTTATGATTGTTTTGGATACAGTCTTTGAAAATAACTTTGTATACAACAGAAGACATTTTACAATTATTTGATATCATTTCAAGCCAAAAACCGACAGCTCTTTTCTTAATTCCAATTGATAATGGTACTCGACCTAAATCTCCATATAACATAACATTTGGAGTACTAGTTTTAACATGTAAAATCCGTTTTAAAAAAAAAAAGCTTAGTTAGCTTGGAATTGTATTTAGGGTCAGTTTGGTCAAGGTCACTGTTACTAAAAATAGAAAATCAGTTTCCGGTGAATAAGTAAATTAAGGATTACGGTATTGCGATGAAATTTTGTGTGTAGGTAGCTTACATGGAAACCAAGCTTGGGATTGCATTCTATGCCAATAGGGTAAAGGTCACTGTTAACTTATTAGCCGCACTGGAAACTGAACCACTGATGAATCCTTAGTGCAGAATTCTAGAGTACTGTGGTATTAAAGCGTTGGAAAACCTGGTTTCGTGGCATTGCCGCGTTTCTTGTTCATTTTTAAGATTATCATTTTTTTCTAATTGTTGCAAATTATTGTCAATCGTCTGACTTAAAGAAATAAAAAAACTCTTCTGTCGTATTATTTTTTTGGTTACCATTTTTTTAATATGACTGACCTAAACGCTGGAATGGATTGTTTGTACACCATGTTGTTGTTTAAAAAAGTGACATTATTAAACTTACATTTACTAATTATTTCGTTTTATATTAAATTGTATTTCTGATTTTCACATTTGACTTAGTCATTGAAAAGTTTTATGCTCATGTTATAGTACTGTCTTAATTGTTTTTCTAAATACATCGCACTGTATGCTGTAGTGATGTACCAATTATCAGAAAACATCGATTAGCTATACTAGTAGAAGCTTGTCGATGTCGATGATCGATGGTACATTTTCACAATCGATCATCGGATATGAACATGCTAGACTAGAACCCGGGTTCTGAGTTCTGGTTTTCGTCTTTTAGACCACATAGTATCAAAGGGAATTTAAATTACTACATCTGCATTCAAAATGAAATAATAAAAGCAATTTCTTTCTATCATATGGTGAGGCTTGTGATCATCCCAGACTTCCAGTACCAATTTCCGAGGGCTTGTTGGCCCTCGTGTTTAAGATTTAAATGTTCTGTTATCATGACTTGTTTGAAATTAATTCATAATCAAACAGTAAACACCTTTTTTTAACATCAAAGAGAACTGAATAATGTACAGCACGCATTGAATTTCTTACTGATCATAATCGGTAAAATCGGATCGGAAGCCTCAACCGATTCCAACCGATGATCGATTGTGCTTTCCAACCGATGTCCCATCACTAGTATGCTGTATGAATATTTAATTCTGTAGATATAGTTTTGTCAACATAATGTTTGCATAAGTTAAGTATGATAACCTGTATATTAAATTATGAATTTTCAGGCTGACAATGCCATTAAATGGATGACAATTGGGTCAGTTGTTGCTACAGTGTTGGCTTTTGTATTTGGAGGTTCAAAAAATTCTAAATCTCAGAGAGATAGAGATTAAATCATTTTGGTAAACTTCTGGTTTGTTGCTGTTGAAAATATCTATTATTATTAAATCTAAATGTCACTGAAATAAGTCTATTGTGATTTTGATGCAGTCTGTGATGTATGACGTTTCTCTGAAGAATGTATGATATCCCCTCATAATGTACATGTATTGACTTAGATTTCTTTTATGAGTTGTTATTGTGTTATTATGGTTACATTTATGCTTTAAGCTGTGGATTCCCCCCCCCCAAATTTCTTTTATCCTGTGTTGATGAACTGAATTTTAAAAATAGAAAACAATCTTGTAGGTTCCGGTATGAAATTTTTTTTTAATAGACAGTAAAACAATTATTGCTATACCTAATAGTACCATACGTAACAGAATGGGAAATGCATAATGACGTTTATTATCTATGGAATATGTGATTATTTTGTTGTTTAAATCATAAATATAAATTTTACTACACTATAACTGTTATATTTTTCTCCTTTTTACATGATCATGTTGAAAACATTTCTTGTCAGGGGAAAATTCCAACCATTTTAGAGGAAAAATGAAAGAAGTTTTGCTAGGAGAAACTGCCCATATAAGGCTGTAATTATAGCGAAAAAATGACTCTGTAACTTAAAGTATTATTTTGTATTATTGTACTGATCTATTTATGTACCCCCGAAGGGACGTATTATGTTATGACATTGGCGTCCGTCGATCCGTTAGTAATTTCGTGTCCGCTCTGTAATTCTTTAAGACTGCGAAGGATTTTGAAGAAAGTTTAATCAAATGTTCACCCCATCGAGACAATGTGCAGAGTGCATGTTTCGGAAGGCTTGCTTCAAGGTCAAGGTTACGCTTATGGGTCAAGTATGACTTATTTCATGTCCGCTCTGTACTCTTTAAGCCTGTATTCGTGTGCATGAAATTCCGTGGTTAAATAAAAACATGCATGCCCGCCCGGATATCTCAGTGGTTAGAGTGCATGTTTGTCTACCGATCGAGAGGTTGTGAGTTCAAACCCCGGGCGAGGCTCACACTGTCCATGACAAATTTGACTGAAGATGTTACATCCTTTGTTAAATTGTCCTCTACCTCTGAATTATGTGGGGTAGCTTGGCAGAAGCTTACATATAGAATGTGGTTAGTACTGGTTAAGGCCTAAATGAAGTCCAGGAAAGCTGTTAGGATAACTGCCTGCCACGATATAGCGGAAATAATGTTGAAAATGGCGTTTAACCCGATGAAACAAACAAACAATAAAAACATGCATATCCATGCACGAAAAGAACCCCAAGAATAATGTTTTTACAGTATCAATATATCTTCGGGCGTAGGCCTATATTGCTCTGCCTTGCAGTGCTTCTGTCTAGTTTTTGAAGACATGTAAACTGTTTTATTTTGGCATAAATTTGTTGTTTACTAAGGGTCAAAATTGCTTCATGATTACAGAATTTACAGATGATACATCCATGTGATATTGTACTTTATTTTCCTTATTTCTCATCCATGTGATATAATGTACTTTATTTTCCTTATTTGAAGTTATTTCTCATCCATGTGATATTGTACTTTAGTATCCTTATTTCTCACTCATGTGATATTGTACTTTATTTGCCTTATTTCTCATCCATGCGATATAAATGTTCTTTATTTTCTTTATTACTCACTCATGTGACCACCTCTGTTTTTAGCTCACCAGAGCATGAAGTGTTCAAGGTGAGCTATTGTAATCGCTTATTGTTTTAAACAACATCTCATTCTTATGCAGTTGGCTAATTTTAACGAAACTTTACAGAAATGTTCCTTGCATGTAGCTCTACCAAAGTTGCTCAAAAAAATTAATTTCATTGAAGCTTCTGGTTGCCATGGCAAATTATAGGAATAACATTAAAAATCTTCTTGTCCGAAACCACAGGGCCTAAAGCTTAGATGTTTGGTGTGTAGCATTGTCTAGTGGACCCCTACTCGGAAAATGGCCCTGGTGTCAATCTGATTTTACATAGACTTATATAGGAAAATTTAAAAAATCTTCTTGTCCGAAACCCCAAGGCCTAGAGCTTAGATTTGTTGTATGTAGCAATGTCTAGTGGACCTCTACAAATTTTGTTCAAATTATGGCCCTGGGGTCAAAATTGGCCCCTTTCCAGGGTTTACTCTATTTTATATAGGCTTACATGTACATAGGAAATCGCAAATCGCATGGCCTAGAGCAAGATATTTTGTATGTTGCATTGTCTAGTGGACCTCCACCAAGTTTGTTCAAATTATGACCCTGGGGTTCAAAGTTGACTCCATCCCGGGAATAAGTTGATTTTATATCTGTAGGCTTATATAGGAATTTTTTTTTAAAATCGTCTTGTCAGAAACTACAATTTATGTCTAGAGCTAAGATATTTGGTGTGCAGCATTATCTAGTAGACCTCTACCAGGTTTGTTCAATATATTGCCCTTGGGTCAAAATTAGCTCTCCCCGGGGGTAACTTGATTTAACATTATTAGGCTCATATAGGAAAATTTAAAAATCTTCTTGTCAGAAACTTCAATGTCTAGAGCTTTAATATTTTGTGTGAAGCATTGTCTAATAGACCTCTACCAAGTTTTTCAAATCATGGGGTTCAAAATTCAGACTGTCTCCAGGGTCAATTGATTTTGTATTTAGTCTTTTTTCGGTGAGTGATATAGGGCAATCAAGGCCCTCTTGTCTTGATATGGTTTTCAATAATGTCTGATAGCTTCAATTCAAGCATACATTTTTGTATTTATAATGCACCTGATTTATTTCAACTTGGGGTGTTTCAATTGAATTACATTTACTGTAATGATCAATATTTTGGTTGGTATGGATTTTGTTAAGGTATGTTCCACTTAAAAGATCATTGATGTTTATTTACTGATGTACTTCATATAACAGGATATTTCATGTATGACTGTGTCAATGGAATATACTTTTGCATGAAAAAAATCTCCACTTTTGTTTGTTTATTTTTATCACAGGGATAAACTTTGCTAGAAAAATCTCTTGATACTTTAATTTTGTATGTTAAGAAATGCTTTCATTTTTAATGAAACACTTATACACGCTTATACATTTAATTATACATGTACTGTGTCTTACAACTGTGGGGTTCTTGCACTGATTTATATAATTATGTACTGGGAGTAGTGAGAATTATTGTCTTTTACACATTATAAACTAACTGTTGTATTTCAATACTCTCATTATACTTACATGTATAATAATAATTACATATACATGTATCAACATGTAGCCTTTTGGTATTTTAATGGTTGGCTAAACTATAATGGTTGAGGGCTCACCTGTACTAGACCATATGGAAATCAATCAGATAAAAGAACAAGTAAAGCTCTAACATCAATCTATATTCAGTATAATTACTTATAATTTATTTAGTGTGTTCTTTTTATTATATACTATAATTTAAGCTATCTAGCTAGAGCTTTATGTTACTTTTTGCCATTATGTAGTTGAGTAATTTGTAAGTAAATAACATTTGAGAGAAACCTGAATAAATTGTTTAAAGTGTTTCCTTTGTTTGAAATATCTAGGAATTTTATATACATATAGGTTTTAACCCTTAATTGTCGGTCCTATCCTCCGTCCATCTGAAAATCTTGTGGAAAGTATTAGAGACAGAGTTATGAAATTATACAGAAATCTTTATCAGCATATATGAAATTGTGCACAGAGGGTTTTAACTCTGTTGGGTACATATACGAAAATCTTGTGTCACACATAGTTTTAAGATGAATTAATTGTCTCAAAAAGTAGTCAGAGCAGATCACAGATACACAAAATCAAATTTTGGCTGCATGGGCAACCTGTACCTAATAATAAGGGAAGGTATGTATACCCAATACATAGTTCCCACATCTACAATATTTACCTCCCTTGGCGGCCATCTTGGTTGGCAAATTCAACAAGCATTGATAGAAGATATTTATATTTTTGTTTTGATAATTCTAAATATATGATATTCATATGTGACAACTACATTTTCTTAAACCTGGTGTGTTTATGGCCATAACAACTTCATGATTAAGATACCTTTTATAATTTGAGTTGTTTGATAACCCATTTAATAACCAATTTTCTGATTTTTCTATTAAGAGCATAACAAATTTGCCAACCAAGATGGCCGACAATAACTATTTTCTTCTTGTGGATGACAGCAGGAAGATTTTATCTATGTGTCCAAAGTGTCACCAAATCAACACAAATTTAGACACATGTCATTTTCGACGCCCATATTCTGTATAGAAACTCCTTCCCAGCCACAGTTTGCCTTTGGAACCAATTAACTGCCAATGACACTTGCATCTCTCAACGCTTGACTGTTTCAAGGAATGTGCTTGACTTCTTTGAAGCAATGGAGCATGTATGTTTATATCAGTTATTAATCTGCACTTTTGCTCAACACCACTTAACAGTAGGCATGCAGTGCATCGATGCTCCTGACCCAATTAACCCAGCACTAACCTGGGAAAATATTTTGGAATACATTTAGTTTGCAATCTGGACATGTACATGATAAACTGGCTTCACTGTCAGATTGTGTTGGCTGTTAGTTTATGGTCGAGTCAGAAGTGTTCTATACCCTGTCAGCCTGTTTTGTCCTAAACTGATTTTTATAAGTTTTGAAAGCCAGAAATGAATGCACATGTACAAATTTTTGACAATTTATTTCTAAACGTCCTAATTACTTTTACCAGCGCCAGTTGTTGGAGTAAGGAGAAATCAATGACGAACTTCGATCAACAATTAATAGCATTTATTCACAGCAAAAGGCTCCACTAAAAAAAAGGGAACAACTTAAGCAATCCCTGTATGCGTATAAAACCCGGACTAAATACGGTCTACCGATACTCAACACCATACCATGGCGCTACCTTTTTTTAAAGAAATCACTTAACAATTAGCACTTTAAACGCAAACATATAATCAATCAATTGAGAAAAGTGAACACATAGGTATATCACAAACAACATATCAGTATCAGTATCACTACAAAGTTCCACAGCCAATACAAACATAAACATAATGTTCCGTTAACATAGGTCTGCACACTTGTATATATATCAATGGAAAAGAAAACTTAATCGCACATAGATCTATCAGTTATCTGGTAAAGTAGCATTTGTACTCAATGACTTAAAAGATAAGTGACACAGAATATGCTTTGAAATAATACAATACTACAAAGTAGATGTACAACAATGAATACCTATACAAGATGAGCTGAACACATACTTATTTAACATGGAGACCGGCGACATCAAAATACGTATAACCGATATACATGTACTATGTAATAATTTGACTATGAGAAGGGAAGCAACTCAAATTCTTCAAACATAAGTTTCATCTACGATTACTTCCCTTGTTAATCATACATGATTATTAAATCAAAAACACTCAAACAGAAATTTACTGAACTGAAGTGATCTGACATCAGAAGCATTTTCAAGTTACGAAGTCATCTAGGTACTTTGGACGCCTACGCTCACGTTGCGGCCTAGAATGTAAATTCACATTTTCACGCGATAGTTCATGAAACTCGGAAGGTTGAGTATCTTCCATAATGATAACTGATGGAGTGTCTTCATCATCCACATGTGGATCAGTTAGTGTTATTGGTACAATTACCTCCGCAGGATAACTAGAAACTGTTTCATCAGGACAATTGACATGTGGTCTTTCCTCAACGTCCATATCGCTTTCACAATCACTAATATCAGCACTAGTGTATGATAAATCACATAAGTCTCGGGGTACATGGAAGCATTCTGATTTTTTAACCTTGTATGAAGATGAACGCAACTAGTTACCAACATTTCTTTTTATATAACACCATTCCCCGTCGATAGACACTATTAAGTAACGCTGACGAGAAACATGTTTACTTCTGTCTGCATATAGGTGACAATATCTCCAACATTGAAATTTTCGCTTTTTCTTGTAGGATTATTTGGATACTTTGACTTTTCACTATGTGCATGATTGCTTGTTCTAGACAGGTTCTCAGTAATAATCAATTCTCTATCTACTAAAGGTAGTTGTTCATGAGAATACTGATCGCGTTGAGTCCACAATTCCCGAGAAGAAAGTCCATTTTTCTGAGTCTACAATTCAAACGACCTACACCAATTGACAGCTGCGACTTGTTCAATGGATCCACACCAGGTTGTAAGCGTATAAGTTCATCTTCGAGTTCCGCAATAGCTTTTTCCGCAACAGGATTTTTGTTAACGTTTTTGATACGACCAATGTCTAGAGTAATATTAGCCTGTTTGAAACCATCATCGTCGCGAAGAGCTAGAAATGCTGGCGCTGGGTCCACTCGAACAACCGCCGGAGGTCCGTGAATCGGATGCATTTCAGTACTTAAGCAAATCAAAGCTTCTCTTAGCGTATCCTTTTGTTCATTTTCAATAATAACAGCCTTTGTATATGAAGTTACAGTTTCTCTTAACACAAGTTTGCATTGTTTGTTGCGTTTCTCTATTATTAGTACCAATTTTTTTTTCGATCAGTGAAAGATATTTTTTATCATTAACAACCAGGTGCCTGTGCAATTAATAGCGTTTATTCACAGCAAAAGGCTCAACTAAAACAAAAGGGGAACAACTTAAGCAATCCCTGTATGCGTATAAAACCCGGACTAAATACGGTCTACTGATACTCAACACCATACCATGGCGCAGTAGTTGCAATCAGTTTTCAAAATTGAATTTGTTTGTGTAAAATTGATGCAGGTCAGGGCAGTACATTTCCATGACTGTCCTATCCGAGACTAGTCAGATCCAAGTTGGTCCATGTATTGAATAAATGTGTGATAAAGATATATATCATGATTACAACAATATTATGAAATGTATAGTACAATGTGCATTGTATTTGAATTTGTTTTAAATTAGTATCATAGAAATAATTAAGATGTTAAACTAGAGGTTAAAGTTAATGAGATACTGACTATGTATTGACTACATCAAGTGTTCAATTGGCTAATTTTGATTTTCAGATTTGTTATATTCATGGTTTGTGCATTACTTGGTATTTTTAAAAACACCAGTACATGAATGAAACAGTTCCTAAGAAGGAAGTTGAAGACCTTAAAGAACAAGTTGATGCTTTAAAGAGAAAGTACGAGGAAGCATCCTCTCAGCAGAAAGCAACACATGTTGAAGAATCCTTAGATCAGAATGTAAACTATACCCAAGAGGTTTTAACTATGATAGAAAATTTTCATACAGAAATAAATCTAAGGAGAAATTCTAGCTTAAAGAATCAGTCGGATGCATATGTTGAAGTTAAACTTATGCAAGTTGAATTTCAAAACAACTAAAAATGACTGAAGAAAAAATAAACTTCGTAGAAACAGGTATCAGAAAAGCTATAGAAACTGTGGAATCTGCTGTTGATAAATTAAATGACAGTGCAAACTCAAACTTTGAAGAATTTAGAGAAACGTTGGATGGATTGAAAATGACTACTTTAAAATCAAGAAATTGATGAAAATTTGATGAAACATACTGAAGAACTAGGTGATGTAACTAGTATGCTGCGGGCCAGAATGAGTACCTTTAAATCTGACTTAGAATCTGTCAAGAATGGGCTAGATTCACTTGGTATTGATTTTACCAGCAGAGTATTACCTAATCTGTTTAATAAAGGTGAGTAGATTACTTAGTGTGCACAGTGTGGCTAATTAAATATGAGGTTGCTGGATCAGATACAATGGCATGTACTATATAAACATCCAATGAGGAACAGGTTAATTATTATTGCTGCAGCGCATTTAGTCAGGGTTTCGTGATTGAATTATTTTTATCGCGTGATGTCCGTCGTCCGTGTGTGTGTGTGTGTGTGTGTGTGTGCGTCAACAAATGCTTTAAACTACATCTCCTTCTACACCAGTTGGCCAATTTCAACGAAACTTTACGTGGATGTTCCTTGCATGAAGCTCTACCAAAGTTATTTAAAACATTTAAATTTCATTAAAAACTCTTGATTGCCATGGCAACCAATTAGAACATCTTTAAAAATCATCTTGACCAAAACCAAAGGGCCTAGAGCTTAGGCATTTGGTGTGTAGCATTTTCTAGTGGACCTCTACCAAGTTTGTTCAAATTTTGGTCAAAATTGGCCCCGCCCCTGGGGTCACTTCATTTTACATAGACTTATATATGGAAATTTTAAAAATCTGCTTGCCAGAAACTACAATGTCTAGAGCTTAGATATTTGGTGTGTAGCATGGTCTAGTGGACCTCTACCAAGTGTGTTCAAATTATTGCCCTAGGATTAAAATTGGCCCAGCCCCAGGGTTCACTTGATTCATATAGGCTTATATAGGAAAATTAAAAAGATCTTCTTGGCCGTAACCACAATGCCTAGAGCCTTAGATATTTTGTTTGTAGCGTTATCTAGTGGACCTCTAACAAGTTTGTTCAAATTATTGCCCTGGGGTCAAAATTGGCCCTACCCTGGGGTTTACTCTAATCTATTTAGGAAATTTTAAAAATCTTCTTGTCCGAAACCACAAGACCTAGAGCTAAGATATTTGGTAAGTAGCATTGTATAACGGACCTCTACCAAGTTTGTTCAAATTATGGACTCAGAGTGAAAATTAGCCCCGCCCCGGGGTTCACATGACTTACATAGGCTTATAAGTTATATAGGAAAACAAAACATATCTTCTTGTCCAAAACCTCAAGGCCTAGAGCTTACATATTTTGTCTGTAGCATTGTCAGTAGGACATCTACCAAGTTTGTTCAAATTATTGCCCTAGGGGCAAAATCGGCCCAGCCCCCAGGTCACTTAATTTTACATAGGCTCATGATCATTTTCTCTAAGAGTCTTTTTATCTGGTGAGCGATATAGGGCCATTATTGTCCTTTTGTTTAGGGAGTTTGTTGAATTTTACATTTAAATGGTTCTGTGCTAAACTCCTCCTTTTTCCATGCAATTTTCAACAAACTTACAGAATGATTATCATCAAGTGCTGCAGTGCATTTCTGATTTCATCAGGGTTTTACAATTGAATTATTAGCTCACCAGATCACATAGTGCTCATGGTGAGCTATTGTGATCGCGTGTTGTCCGTCGTCCGTCAGTGCGTCAACAATTGCTTTAAACAACATCTAATGCTTAAGTAGTTGGCCAATTTCAACGAAACTTTACAGGAATGTTCCTTGCACGAAGTTCTACCAAAGTTGTTAAAAACAATTAATTTCATTAAAAACTCTGGTTACCATGACAACCAATAGGAAAACTTTAAAAATCTTCTTGTCCAGAACCACTGGGCCTAGAGCTTAGATATTTGGTGTGTAGCATTGTCCAGTGGACCTTTGCTAAGTTTGTTCAAATTATTGCCCTAGGGTCAAAATTGGCCCAGCCCTAGGGGTCACTTGATTTTATATATATAAAAATCACTTGATTTACATAAAATTATGCTTGTATAGGAAAATTTAAAAAATATTCTTGTCCGAAACCGCATGGCCTAGAGCTTAGATATTTGGTATGTAGCATTGTCTAGTGGTCCTTTACCAAGTTTTTTTTACCTGGGGTCAAAAGTAGCTCCGCCCCGGGGTTAACTTCATTTTATATATGCTTGCATAGAAAAATTACAAAAAACGTCTTGTCAGAAATTGCAAGGCCTAACGCTTAGATATTTACCCCTTTGGCCCTGGGGTAAAAATTGGCCCCACCCCTGGTCACTTGATTTTTCATAGGCTGATGATGTTTTCCCTCAGGATCTTTTTTCTGGTGAGTGATATAGGGCCATCATGTTTTTGTTTTTTGAGGGAGTTATTGCCCTTCTTTGAATTTTACATTTAAATGCTTCTGTGCGCAACTACTCCTACATTTACCATGCAAGTATCACCAAACTTTTACAGAATCATTATCATCAAGTGCTGAAGTGGATATCTTCTGGGTCACGCAATTGACTTATTTTTAGAGAGTTTTTGACCTTTGTTGAATTTTACATTTCAATGCTTATCATTCATATATATCCATGTATGTTTTCAGTCATATTTACTAGTACTGTAAACATTTAGTTATGTCCATGAATGTTAAAAAAAAATCAAAATTTGATATTTGGAAAATTCTAACAGATTTATTCAGTCTTTGAACCAGTCCTTTGGCAGGTTCCTAATGATTGAAATAATGTATGAATTACTTATTGAATTGTTCATACTTTTAAAGTTATATTTTATTTGTTCTACTTTCAGATTCTGCTTTGGCAATTTTTATGGGGTTTTTTTTTGGCATGTGTGGATGGAACTATTATATGTATAACAAATACTCAGCCCTTTCTCAACCATTTGATAAAGTGCGTCGGGAGTATTCATCAGTTAGTTATGGAGGCGTGTCTGGAAGAATGCCTGATCAAGGAAACTAATTGTGACATGTTTAGTGAGATATATGATTATGTTTTTGTTAAATAACTTAAGTTATAAAATTGATTCATACTGAAAGCGTTTTGATAGCTGTAATATTCCTGATAAATTCACAGGACTTTGTTTTCTCTTGGAAAATGAATTTTCTTTTAGACAGAATGTGATGCCTAATTATGCCCCCTTTTGAAGAAAAGGGGGTAAATTGCTTTGCATGTCAGTCAGTCCATCCGTCCGTCCTTCGTAACCAAACCTTGTCCGATGAATAAATAGAGAACTATTTAACCTAAGCTCCTCAGATTTGTTTTTGAGGTCGGTTATCACATGTAGATGTTGATATTGTGCTCACGTGATGTCTGTCGTCCGTGCGTGTGTGCGTGCGCGCGTGCGTCAACAATTGCTTTAAACAACATCTCCTTCTTAACCAGTAGGCCAATTTCAACGAAACTTTACGTGGATGTTCCTTGCATGAAGCTCTACCAAAGTTATTTAAAACATTTAAATTTCATTAAAAACTCTTGATTGCCATGGCAACCAATTAGAAAATCTTTAAAAATCATCTTGACCAAAACCAAAGGGCCTAGAGCTTAGGCATTTGGTGTGTAGCATTTTCTAGTGGACCTCTACCAAGTTTGTTCAAATTTTGGATGATCCTTTCATGAAGCTCTATCAAAATTGTCTAAAAAATTTAATTTCATTAAAAACTCTGGTTGCTATGGCAACCAATAGGAAAAACTTTAAAAATCGTCTTGTCCAAAACCACAGGGCCTATAGCTTAGATATTTGGTATGTAGCATTGCCTAGTGGACCTCTACCAAGGTAATTCTTATCTTAAATTATTGTCCTAGGGTCAAAAATGGCCCTGCCCCAGGGGTCACTTGATTTTACATAGAATTATATAGGGAAATTTAAAAAAACTTCTTGTCAGAAAGTACAATGCCTAGACTGGCCCTAGAGCTTATATATTTGGTGTGTAGCATTGTCTAGTGGACCTCTACCAATTTGGTTCAAAGTATTGCCCTAGGGTCAAAATCGTCCCCGCCCAAGGGGTCACTTGATCCATATAGTTTTATATCGGAAAATTTTAAAAATCTTCTTGGCCGAAACCACAATGCCTAGAGCCTAGATATATTTTGTATGTAGCATTGTCTGATGGACATCTACCAAGTTTGTTCAAATTATTGCCCTAGGGGCAAAGTTGGCCCCGCCCCCGGGTCACTTAATTTTACATAGGCTCATGATAATTTTCTCTTAGATTGTATAATATACTTAGCGTGTGAGTACAGCTACACAATTGGTTTGTATCAAAAGATTGATCTAACCCTGAGGCTGGGCTTTTACCTCGGTGACCAAGCAGTTACAGCGACTGAACTGATATATTTTAATGAGTAATAACCAAATAAATAAAAAAATGGCCAAAAAAACATCACTTACCAAAATATTCCTAATTAATGCCCCATGATTTCTTTTCTTAATGCTGAGTAATGGTTTAAGGCTTAAACGGACACCTTGGATATAGCATTCTTTAACCCATTTTTGTATATTTGTTTTTCACTAGACTTGAGAGTGATGACCCCTTTTCTCTGTTATCTTTATTATTACTGCACCCGGATTAGGGAAAGGAATTTGAAGCACTTACTTAATTTAAAATTATAGATGAATGCAAGGATGGCTATCATTGATTCGAATAATCTTGCATGTATTGAATTGTGATTGAGTCTAATTTTGGTGTTTGTATTATTCCTAATTTTTCTTTTAACCTTTCAATTGATTGTTTATGCCTGTTTCAAACATTACCTTAACAAAGGCATTCAGTATTCATGAATTGGGGTTTTGTTCCCAACTGCATAATTATTTTTATCTTTATACCTTACATTGTTATGGATTTATATGCCATTATCTAAAATTATTTTTGATAAGACTCTCTCCATATTTTGTTATTGCATTCTTGCATTTAAATTTTGCCTATGCATTTTAAACTTTTAATTTTATATTCTTACTCTTAATTAGGAATGCTTCTTTAATTGCTTTTATTTTATATGAAGTGTTGTATATTCACAATAGTTACATTTGTTAGTTTGATTGTGTTTTGTTCACTTTTAATTGGTAGCTTCATTATCATACAATGTATATGTGTTCATTGTTTTACAACACTTAAAATACAGAAAATTTACATACTTAAGGAAACAAATACAAACACAGTGCAAGATAAACCCTACTTCTGACACTATGTAATGAACTCAACGCTCATTGGAGGGTAACTCACTTTATTCATAGACTCACTCAGATAAGTACAGATAACTGAACTCTGGTATACATTCATACATGATACAAGAAGACAATACAAGTTGTGTCCCTTACATAACCAACAAAAAAAACGATGCACAATTTACACAGAAATGATGATAAAAAGATACAGTTTACCTTAAGAAGGGCCCAAGTGTCTTGTGATATCTAACATTTACATTTACTGAAATTCCTGAAGTTTATGTGTCCATATACACCTTGACCAAAACAGGCTGCCAAGATATGTACAAAAATAACAAAAGTTTGATTCAAACTACTAATTTGATAGGATGCCTAAATGTTATAAAAACATCCCCTCTGTTGATAACTACTCAAGAATACATTGTGGGAACAGTGATCAAATTTGAAGATCAGTTATAAAGTTTTCGGAAATTGTTTTAATCAACAGAAGACGTTCTGAACTGACATTACATGAAACTACAATTCTTTTCGTTAAAGACATATAATTATCACTATGTTACAGAAGAAAATGATTGATCTTTCAGTCTGATTTTGTTTAATTTTATACGTTTTAGGGTCCATACTAACATTACATACAAAGTGTGTATAATTGTAAGTATACATGTATGTAGGTTTATAATTGTTAATCATATTATATATATAATGTACAGTATATCATTAAATATCACAATGTTTTTTATTTGTAGTTTATTGTTACGCTTTATTTTGCTAATAAAACAGTTGACAGAAATTTTGATGTTTTCTTACATTGCTAACTGTAAATACTATAAGATATGCTTACGCACACAGTTATGTACTTAGTTTTATCTAAGTGAACTGTGCTTACATAATATACAAAGTACATGTACATTGTATAAGTATATGCCTGGTACACATAGACTAGATGTATATAAATATTTTTACTCAACAGCTAGATGTTACAACTTTAATACAAACTACAATTTCACATCACCTTGGCTAGAAAACTGGAAAATAACCAAACTGTACTACTTCCTAATTGTTGCTTTACATCTGAATACATTGTTCATGTATTTCAGACAAAATAGCACAACTTTTGTATCCCTTTCAAAATCGTACATCCAAACATTCAACCAATAGAAAGTATTCGCTACACATAGGCTCAGGCTTAAAATGTCGTAGGAAGCAGATTTCAGAATGCGTATGATGTGTATACTTAAGACAACCACGAGTTCTGTTGTTACTTAACATAAAAGATACAACTACAATAAAACTAGCCGCTGGAGAATGAAGTAGTATTTTTTTTTAAATACACCAAATGTATACAGATGTAAATAGACACTCTTGGAAGACATACTGATTTTAATTAGAAGCCAGGTAAGTATTTAGAAAGTTTCACATGCGATTAATGTAAGTGACTGATTGTCAGACAACCTGACTGGTTTTATAAGAAGTCGAATTAAAGAAATAAATTCAGACTACTATAGGCATCACTTCTGATCAGAATCTCATACATTCTTTCAAGTGGTTTGACTGTGACAATGACTTGTTATAGTTATAACACTGCCTTTTCTAACAGTTTGAACAGTTTCCACCAATTACAGACTACTTTCAGTACTTTGATATTCAGAAGAACACTGGCTAAATCATCCTTAATTTGCATTCAATTATAATGCTTTATGTATAAGTTAAACCATTCAAGTCTGCAGACATCGTCTCGTTCAATTCAAACACCTGTAACTAACACAATACAATGCACATTATAATTTGCATATATTACAGTTGATCCTCACTAAACTTTTTATTCATTCAAACAAATTTCTCATGATCCCTCTAATATCTACTGAGAGCTATATCATACGTATTGGCCCCTGGTATGTATGTTTAAATTCAGCATTCATGGGAGAGTCATGTTTGATTTAACTATAAGTTAATTCCTAAATTAGGAACATTTGTTATTCATTTCACACGATACTATATATGATAGCTGAAAGCAAGCATTTTGTTGAACTTTCTGTTGTACGTTGTTCCAGGTTTATATCGATATATCATTTTGGTTTTCCATGCATTGTCTTCAACGGTAATTGAAACAGATTGTGGCGAGTGTGTACTTTTAAGATTTTGTCTGACAAAGGTGTAGGGGTATTATAAGTTAGTATTAAATTGCAGAACGTGCGTTTATTATATTGCTCTCAGTTTTACTAGTCGAACAAATACACGCACTAACTATTCCAATTTATCAGAGGCTCCCGTCATCACATGGGCAAATCGCTTGAAAATGTATTATTCGTTACCTAGGTCTGTGGGAGTAACCTGTCTTTCAAAGATAAAGGGAAAAGAACATCCATTTCAATGAAATCTCATGGTAAAAGATGCAATTACAATATCAAAATAATTTGTGTAAAAAAAATAGGTCGCCAAGAAAAATCTAATTAAAGAATTTATTGTTCAACAAAGGCAACAACCCAGCCAGCATCACTACGTCGGCCCGACATCAAGCCGATATTGCCATCAATGTTGGCCCTACATCGGCATCTTGATCGTTCCGACATCGACCCGCCTCGAATTTGCAACGCGGCTCGATGTCGGCCCGACAGGATTTCCCCGACATTTATCCGATGTTCTGCCGATATTCCAGGAATCGCTTTAATGACCCCTAAAATACTGGTATAGACCTACTGCGAACAGAAGCGTGTAAGATAAATATTGTATAAACTCATACTTGTTCATACATGGATCATAGTCTGCTGTCATGTGAGGAAACAATCAAACTAGACCGAGTGAGAGAGTTTGGTTACAAAGCTACTACAAGTTATTTCATATATTTGTTAATTTCTAACAGGTCATCTTTCATTAAGATAACAAAATAAATAGAGTATTTTCTATATTTATTTAATCAACATCATGGTGATCATGTACATCTTATGATCTTAATTATGGGACTGGGCTCCAGATTAGTATTCCAAATCCAGACACTCCTTCCATGAAATAGAAATAATTTCAAAGAAAAATTTAAGGTTTAATACTAAGGATAGATTAATATTGCTCTCTTTCTTTAAAAAAACCAACAAGTGCTTAATTGTTAAATTATGGGGCAAAATATAACAGTAGAAAAATGATATACATGAGTCTTAATGTGGCTCTTGAAAGTTCATAGGGTATGAACTGGAATAGAGTCCCAGACCCATTATGATAAAAAATATATTCAAATTCTATCTATGTTTCCACTATCTAATGTATTTCATGTTATGACAATTAAGCTAAAATGAAACCCAAATACATGAAGAATGAAAAATACAATAAGAAATCAATATATAACTTAGATTTTCATTACTCTGGAAATCCTATGTTTAAAATATGAATGTGGTCAGTGATATTGTACTATTTGGCACTTCTAAATTTAATTATTCACACAATTAATCATACTCATACATAAACAAATGCAAAATTACTAATGCTAAGTAACACATTAAAAATACACTGTGTATATCTTCCAAAAGTCTTAACCAAAAACTTAAAAACACTATAAAAGTTCATTTTGGTCATTCATGTAATTGTTTATAGTAGATCAATATTATTTTTCGCTTCTTTTTCCACTATCCCTGGTCACTGTTGGTACATACTACATAGGCACTGTCTCAACACCACCTTAACATCAGCTTCCTAAACACTTTGAATTGTCCTTTGTACAGCTTCAGCTACAATATAATTAATCAATAAATTGATAACAGAGTATTTAAAAACATACAATAAGCACAATTCATTTCCTTTAACTAATGCAATTAGCCAAATAGTTTCCTATTTCATGTAGATAATTAGGTTCAAATTAAATCATACTGCTGTAATAGGAGGAAATTAATGTACCCAATGTGAGGACTCAAACCCCCCACCTTCTGCTTGCAAGTCAGATACTCTACCGACTGAACTAATCGGGCTGGTGAATATCCCATCCAATTCATAAATACAATGTATTACTATTATGTATCACACCGCCACATTGCTCCTTCCTTTTTATTAAAAAAAAGGATTTTGAGTCTAGTCTCATACTAACGGCATCAAATGTAATAGGAAGAAAAAAAATAATGTACCCGATGCATGGCTCGAGCCCGCGATCTCTTGCTTGCAAGTCAGATGCTCTACCAACTAAGCTGATCGGGCTGGTGAATATCCCAGCCAATTTACAAATTACAATATATCACACAGCAATTAAGAGTAATCAAGCTTAAAATCTTGAATATCTAATTGTGGTATACAAGATATATTTATATATATGATATATATGTGATAATAATTACATTAAAATTTTGTAACTTACAATGAATGTTACTAGTATATTGCCAACTTGCAACATAACCATTGTATAGTCTGACACACTCTCTGGCGACTAACTACTAAATACATGTGTATGCCATGCTGTGTCTTTGCTATCCTTCCCTGATAGTTGACCTGTAAAATATAAAATCAAATTCAAAAACAACATATTCATTGTATTTCAAACGTGTACCTTGTAACAATCTATGGTATCTAGTCATACTAAAATAATAACAACATTAACAGAACAATGACCTGATTTATACTTGTATACTCCTATATAATAGAGTCTATAGGTAGATCTTATTTCCATCAATATATATTATTTCAAAATATTATTTATAATTAGAACTTTTTAGAATAATTATTTATACATTCATTATTTATACAGAATAAATTAATATGAGCAGTTGAAAGTTCAATGTCTATTAATTGATATAAATTTACCATACAAGCCCCACATACCTGTCATTTAATAAAAGTTGTAACTCCTTGAATCCTCTAAGTGCATACTTTTCTCAAATCAATCATGTTTAATATATTATTTAGCAACTTAGTGCACTTTCTGTACTTCAAAAACCAGTTCTGCTTCATCTTTTTTATACTGTATAGTTGTACAAATCTGCTGGTCTAGAGCTAAAACAAGAGACAAATGGAAATAAGAGTAATTTTACACAAAGATTTAGAAATAATTTTGAATTTAATTATTAGACTGAGTACATACTGGTCATTGGTCTTTGGTGTAAATAAACCATTATGGTAAAACAATGAAATCAAATGAATAACATAAAATTCCTTGAATGTAGATATTCTGCATAAACATGAAATTAGTAACATGAGCAATTTTCTTTTGTTATAGACAGTCGCGAAAACATATGACAATAAAACAACAAGCTAAAATAAGTTCTCAAAATAATTACTTTACTGTCAATATCCACCCGCTGTTGTTGATGTATGCCTTTTAAAGTAATTTTCCAAACTCACTGACATGTTTCTTGCAACGAAAACTTGTTATTTTCATGAAATCTATCCGACCTGCTGCTGACACTAGTTCAAGAAATTCAAATATGGCGGTCAGCACTAAATGACTAATGCAGGCGGTTGACCTAGATACTTAAATCTTGTTACAAGTTATCTAAGATTTCAAAATGTTAATGAATACTTACATTATAATGCAAAATTAACGTTTTGCTTCTTCACTTCTTTCATTCGCCTCATTGATTATGTAAAAACAGTTAACTCATTAATGACAAAATACATTCGTCTACATCGGCCCTACATTAATCCGACATCTACTAGACATTGAGATTTGAACGAATGTAAAGAGTCAGATTCATCGTGTTTATCATTTATATTTTACATATTCATGTCTACAGATTAGGTTAGAACTTGAATAAGTTAACACCAAGTGTAATACACACTTTTTATAAAATCCACCTACGTCGGCCCTATGTAGGATTGACGTTGACAAATATTGTCGATATTCCGCTCTCTAGCCGCCGTCGGGCCGACATAGTGATGCCGGCTGGGAACCCATACATTTTTTGAAAATGTGTCGTAAAATGAAAAATGTTATCTGAGGTACTGACTATCTAAGAAATAATGACAATCGGGCAATACTATTTTTATAAAACTCTAAAACATGTAATAGCATTTTTATGTAGCATTGAGAAAATATATATAAGAAAATTAAATGCAATATGTCATATTCGTGAAAATTGATCAAAAAGAGAATTGAAAACTTAAATGTCGTTTTTTTATGATATGCCAATTGGTATTCGGAAAATTTTAAAATTGCACAATAAGATTTATTGGAGTTAACTCTCATGAACAACAAACATTACTTGGAGCATTGCCTGCTGGTTGTGTGAAAGTTCATGTCAAACTTGATGAAATGCAATAAATGTATATTACCGACACATAGTCCTTCTCCCTATCTAGAGAAGAAGTGAAATGCTACAAAATTAGATAGTGAGAAGTAGCTTTTGCTAGTACATGTTTTAGTTCTTATCAGTTTTTTAAGTATACATTTATTCCGGTGTGTGCATAATAACCATTTTACAAACCTTCAGTAGTATAAGATGTACTCTTTACATCACATTATTTTCAGCATGACAAATAGCTAACAATGCGTAAAATGTCACAAATTTACTTTCACCCATGCACTTGCAAAGAACTTTCTCTGAATCAGTGCGTTTTTACATTAAAATATGGTATAACTTTATTCCGTAGATATTTGAAATCGTTAAAAACTCCGCCTACGTTTGAAAGCAATTCGAATAACTCCGCCTACGTTTGAAAGCAAATCAACTAACTCCGCCTTCGTTTGAGTCATTCGAAGTCGGGTTATTTTTTGGGCACGCATGTATGCTTTTCCTTGTTTTGAAGCATTGCCCGGGGTGGATAAGACGTTTTTGTCACACTCTGTGACTTCTTCCAATCCCCGTCTGAATGATGGTAGTCACGTGAATGACAGTTAATGACCTCAGTGTTTTTCATACATTCATTTGTGAACTTTTGTTCGACTGCGTGGAATTAAAAGTCAGTCTGGCCTTTTCGAGCTCAATTGAAATTACTTTTTTTCATATTTTTCGCACGAAATGACCGACGTGCAGGATCACTGAGTCAGTATAGCTTAGCGCTTAGGGATAAATTCAGTACTTTGATTTGATAAGTTGGTTAATAATTTTTAGCCCGTATTTACATATAGGGTGATTCGGTTTGCTTGTATACTTTTCTTTATTCTTTACTCATGGCACAGTTAATCATCGAGGTGTAGACACTTTTGCTCATTTTCAAGACATGTAGAATCATCTGAGGATCAAGGCAGTATATACATCTACTCTACGATCGCAAGAAAAATGAGACTAGTAGTAGTTTAATACAAAGCAACAAAAATAATGGTCGTGCGCGGCTCTATGTCTCGAACCCAGAGGTCGTACGTATTAAGAAATGTTCTCTTAACACATGTGTTTTACATTATACCGTCTAGAACTTTATCTAGCTGAAGCTGTACAACTTTAAAACAATCTTAAACATGTCATACCTACTTGTAAATACTACTTGCACAGCGAATATGAAGCTTCTTCACTACACCTAGACCCCGATCTGATGGTCTGCTCAGTTGGTCAAGGCTAAAATCGCTCATTGACCACTTTGGGACAATTTGGATCTGCGAATAAATAGCCCCTGATGAAGCAATCTTCATTTGGTGTAAAAAAAACTCTATGGTAAAAAGACCTCTCGGGAGGATTTGTAAGTGAGGTTTTACCCCTCTACTCATTTGGAGTAACAAAATCCCGTCGGACGCTTTCGCCCCCTCCCATTTACACATGCTTTTTACACCTTTTGTACGAATACCAGGTACAATTTATCACCAAATTTGAAACATTTTCCATTTTAGTATTCTGACGTAAGAAACTGTACGTTTTGAGCAAAAGAAAAACAAGCTAGGTAGGTCCGGTACCTAAAAAGACGAGTATTTATCATAGGCACTCGATTTCGTGATTTTTATACGTTTACAGACGTTATTTTTCAATTTCACCCATCAAACAACGCAAACCTGTCGAAAGAAAAATCTTTATTTTTTCCC
Organism: Lutraria lutraria; assembly: GCA_964023205.1. NCBI lineage: Eukaryota > Metazoa > Mollusca > Bivalvia > Venerida > Mactridae > Lutraria > Lutraria lutraria. The sequence continues at coordinate 17,221,074 of OZ026843.1, read as the reverse complement.
TTATTGAGTGTATAAAATACTCCAAGGTAGTGAACTCGCCATCTTTTCGATTGACGGTAGTGACGAAAATAAGCGTGGGTCCCGGCTTTCCTTCTAATCTGCACGTGCTATCCGGGAACCTTGCGTTCGTTGTAGGGTTCCCCAACTTTAAACGTTTTGACAGCTTTTACAAGGAAAGCCGGGACACACGCTTATTTTCGTCACTACCGCCAATCGAAAAGATGGCGAGTTCACTACCTTGGACCCATAGACTATAATATGATTAACTAAATCAGGGACTCTATAATATTTTACATTACATAGTGTCCCTGTCATAACGGAGTAGGTGATCCTGAGCGAATCTACCTGTTTATAACTCGAGTTTTATAAGCTATAGATGACTTAATGAATGATAACATGGAGGTTCTAGTACTCGACTTAAAATATTCATGTAAATGATAATAATTAAACATATTTATCTCTAGCCTCTCCCTCCCCCCCCCCCTCTCTCTCTCTCTCTCTCTCTCTCTCTCTCTGACAAAGAGAGGGAGAGATTAAAGCCCCATTTCATTACATTACATCCGAAATCACAGGGAAGGGGCTGACCCCACCGCCCTAGCTCCACCCACGATTCCTACGACTCTGAACTAATATAGTCATACTTATGTGAATTAATTAGTACTTAATCAACATTTAAATCTCAAGCTGTAGTATTAAACGGACATGTGATGGTAAAATTGTAATAATTCTCTTTAAAAACACAACAATTTAACCAAACATTACCTTCAATGAAATAAAGTGTCACAGAATTCGACCCCCAATTTTACCAACACAGGTCCGTTAAATTACTACTGCCTATGGTTTGCACAACGCATGACCTTGAGAACTGCGAGATATCACCTTCACGTTTGATAAGTGTGTACTTTGATATTGTGAGATTCGTCTGTATTTACTTTTCCTCCCATCAAGTACGATTTACATGTACTATATTTTTTAGGAACATCGGAAAAGTAATGGCACGCCGTATCTTTTATGATGGTAGTATTCGAGCAGACGATATTTCCTCTGAAGTATAAACATGCCCGTAGAAAGCAATTTTAGATTTGGAGGCTAATTTTAGGTTATGTTTGACAACGGTGTGTGTGAGCTTATAGCCCCTTTCAATAACTTATAGCCCCTTTCAATAACTATTACAGTCGAAATTATTGGGATGCGGTTTAAGCCCTTTAGTAAAGTCCCTCGTGGCCCTGACATACTTCAATTTTTGGGGGGGAGGCATAATTAATTATTATAACGAATGTGTTTAATTAAAACGTTAATTGATTGAAGAATCCAGCATTTTGTTCTCGTTGGATTGATCATGAATCAACAAAAGGTTATTACAGAAACGACGATTCATAATAAGTCTTCAGATATCACCAAACGATCTATAAATAACTATTACAAACACTATTCTATATGTAGTATGTGATATGAAGTAAGGCAACTCCAGCTATAAAAGCGTTGGAAGGGTATAGCTCGCGACAAGACATTATGTTGCGTTACGTTATAATAGTTATCGTGTTTGCTATTTCCGGGACACTGGCTGCTGTTTCGGTAACAACTAAGTTAGGAGTTATCAATGGCGAATCTAAGGAATTTAAATTTGGAAAGAAGAAACACGACGTTCACCGGTATTTAGGGATTCCGTTTGCTGAGCCGCCTGTGGGAGAACTCAGGTTTCAAAAACCAAAGCCAGTTGCACCGTTCGATGAACCATTTAATGCATTAAAGGACGGACCTATATGTCCACAAGCCGAGTACCCATTCTTTCCACCGACTTCTGCATATGGTATGTCTGAGGATTGCTTATATCTCAACGTGTATGTACCTGTTCAAAAGCCAGATCAACCATCAGGACACGCTGTTCTATTCTTCATTCACGGAGGCGGGTTTTCATTGGGGTCTGGCAGCTGGCAGAGAGGAGACACTTTGGCATCAGTTGGCAATGTTATCGTGGTGACTATAAATTATAGAGTAGGTTTGTTAGGATTACTTGATCTGGACGATGAACGTGCTCCAGGCAACATGGGTTTTTTGGACCAGCACCAAGCTTTACTTTGGGTAAATGAAAACATCGGGGCATTCGGTGGAGATAAAGATAGAGTGGTTATATTTGGAGAATCTGCAGGGGCAGCGAGTGTTACTCTCCAGATGCTTTATCCAGAAAACAAGGGTCTTTTCTATGGAGGTATTGCAGAAAGTGGCACTCCACTTATGCCAACGATGTATGAGCAAAACTTAGTTACGGCGGGAAAGGCGTATGCAGAACGTTTGAACTGCAGTACAGAAACCAATGACGAAATAATTGATTGCCTCTTATCATGCACATCTGATGCAATTATAAATGTTGTTGACGAAGTGACCAAGTCTGGGGACATGGTTGAAATAATGAAGTTCGCCGTAACGCCTTCTATCGATGGTGACTTTCTGAAATCTTCACCATTTGATTTATTTGAAACTTCTAAAACGGAAAAAGTAGACGAAGTAGAGTTCCTCAGATCCATCAAACTTATAAATGGCGTTAATGATAATGAAGGTGCAATGTTCGTTGCCATGTCAGATGTAAACAATATGGACAATATGGACAATTTTACTGTAAGTCGGGAGAGCATGAATGCTCAAATACCCGGTCTGTCTTTTTTTGTGTTTGGACCTACCCGAGCAGCACCGGAAGCGGTCACTAAATTGTGGCTGTCAGATTATACCGACTGGACAGGACCTGATGATCCAGAAAAATTAAGAGACCAGTTGGCACGTTTCTATGGTGACGTGTTTTTCAATGTACCAGGGATATCATTTAGTCGTGAACATGCTAATTCGTCCGACTCTGATAGTTACGTATATCATTATAGAGCTTTTCTTAAAATCTCACCATTGCCTCGTCCAAAATGGCAGACTAAAGCAAACCATGGCGACGAAATGATGCCAGTGTTTGGATTTGATGTAGACCTTAAATTGATGAATTACACGGCGTATGAAGCACCAGAATGGGAAATTGACTTATCAACAAGAATGATGACTTACTGGTCAAACTTTGCAAAAACTGGGTAAATAGTTTGTTATATTTTATTATTCTCTTTAGATATTAGTATGTGTCCGGGATATCAACAACAATGTTGTTACTACTACTCTTGTTCAAATAATCATGAGAGAGAGAGAGAGAGAGAGAGGGGGGGGAGATAGAGTGAAGAGAGGGGTAGAGAGGGAGACAGGGAGAGAGAGAGAGAGAGAGGGGGGGGGTAGAGAGGGAGAGAATCGGAGAGAGAGAGAGATGGGGGTAAAGAGGAAGACAGAGAGAGGGAGAGAGAGAGGGGGTAGATAGAGAGAGAAGGGGTAGAGAGAGAGAGGGGGAGGGTAGAGAGAGAGAGATGGGGGTAAAGAGGGAGACAGAGAGAGGGAGAGATAGATAGGGAGAGAGAGGGGGTAGATAGAGAGAGAATGGGGAGAGAGAGAGAGAATGGGGAGAGAGATAGAGAGGGTGTAGAGAGGGAGACAGAGAGAGGGGGTCGAGAGGGAGACAGAGAGAGGGAGAGAGAGGGGGTAGATAGAGAGAGAAGGGGTAGAGAGGGAGACAGAGAGAGGGAGAGAGAGAGAGAGGGAGAGAGAGGGGGTAGATAGAGAGAGAATGGGGAGAGAGAGAGAATGGGGAGAGAGAGAGAGAGGGTGTAGAGAGGGAGACAGAGATAGGGGGTCGAAAGGGAAACAGAGAGAGGGAGAGAGAGGAGGTAGATAGAGAGAGAAGGGGTAGAGAGGGAGACAGAGAGAGGGAGAGAGAGAGGGGGTAGATAGAGAGAGAAGGGGTAGAGAGGGAGACAGAGAGAGGGGGTAGAGAGGGAGACACAGAGAGAGAGAGAAAGAGACGGCGGGGGGAGAGAAAACCACGACCGCTTATTTTGAAATCAGGGGCCGTATTTGTGTACAGTTCTGTAGATGAATTTCTGTCATTTGTAATTATGGATTCTCAAAATAGGTTTTAATTAGTTTTGCTGGCACTGAATAATGTCAAAATGATATTAATTAATCAATTAATTTGTTGTATTATATCTAATTAATACCATACTGGCCCTCTGTTCCGGATCTGGTTTTTATATGTACACTTCTGAATTTATTCAACATACATGTATATATAGCTATTGTTCACTGATCCTAATATTTAAAGCACATTATGATCTGTGTTAGACAATGTTCGAACATCCGTTTTCTTGATTCAAGCCCCTGTTACTTAAACATCCTGTTACTTTTAAATAGTATCATGAAAACATGGGAAAATCTTAATATACTCAATGAAGAAACAAGCCGTGTTTTAAAAACCTGAAAATACACAGGTACTGTAGAGGTTGTCCCAAGGAATCAACATATGACGTTTGATGATTGTTTGTGGAAGCGTTTTAATTCTATAAGCAAGGTTAAAGTTTTGTACAGACAAACAAAGGGCCATAATCTGCCAAAAATTATCGAATCACAAAACCCCGACAGTATGTGCTGGGGAACATGGTGACAATCGTTCTCTCTAAGTTTGGTCAAAATCCCTTGAGAAATGTGGGGGGAGTTGTGCACAGAAGAGTATTTCACTATTACATTAGCACAAAATCAACAAAGGGCCATTAGTCCTAAAAATAATCCAATCGCAAAACCCGGAATATAGGTGCTGGGGTTCTTGGTGACAGTAAGTTTGTGAATGTTTCGCAAAATCCTTTGAGAAATGTACCAATCTACCAAAGATGATCGAATCACAAAACTCACACTGAGTGTACTTGGGACAAAACACGTAATTCTATCAAAGTTTGGTCAAAATCAAGAAATATTGGAGAAGTTGCAACCAAAAGAGTATTTCTCTATAAATTGCATATACGTAAAATAATTCCGTCAAATATGATCGAATCATAAAAACTCGACATTTTGCACTGGGTAATTTGATAACAGTACGCCCATGAAAATTTGATCAAAATCATTTGAGAAAAAATATGAACAAGAGTACGTTGTATTTCTCTATTACAAATCCACAAAATAAACAAAAGGCGATAAATCCGCACAAAACAATCCAGTCACAAAACTGTTGGAATTCATGGAAACAATAAGTATGTAAAAGTTTCGTCAAAATCCCACGAGATATGTAGAAGTATCCTTGAAAATTTTAGGAATTCTTAAGAAGGCAATGACCCCGTGACTTTTGACCTACTGACATCGAAATACACATACCATGTAGAGTATAAGGGATGTTAAATTTATGCAGCACTAACATTTTTGGTCATTTCTTATTTAATCGATTTATCAATGATTTTTGCCTCTGATTAATCAATTTAATTTTCATGGACTGATTACAGTCACTAGTACAAACAAGGGACAGACAGACAGGTGGACGGACGTTCATTCGAGAGCTACATTATGGGATTTTTTTCCTTCTATAATCCTTTACTATTTTTCAACCCCACAAGAAGACATTTAAACCCACAACGGTGGTTTGTACGTACTGTAATCCCATAATTTCGATTTGTATTAACCCTAACCTAAACCCTTCAACCTACTTCTGGTATGTGCGGACGGACAGACAGACTGGGCGCATTTAGCGATACGGGGGGCCTAAAATACAAGAAGAGATTGTCTAGCACAGACAATAGCCATCAACAATACTATCCTCACGTGAAAGTTTCTGTTTTAAATCGTCATTGTATTTCAGAGATCCAAATAAACCTGTTCCTAGTTCACAGCCATTATTGACTTGGCCAGAATACGAGTTGGAGACACAAGATTATTTCGTATTCGACAAAGAAGACTCGCTAGGACAGTTCCTTTATGCTAGGGAGACAGACTTCTGGAAGAACATTGTTCCTGCTGTCATGGAAGCAACTGAACATCACGAGACAATATCATCTGCTTATACCTCGGGTCAAGAAGAAACATGTTCTAAAGATGGTGGTTGTGATTGATAATGACATGTCTTAGTTCATTTAGTGACACAATATACTCACTTATCTAAACACATTTAATAAAAAGACAGTCTTGCAAGGAACAGTAATAAACGTATATTGAAAAGTGATTTATTTAAGTTCCGGTGTGTATCAAGATTCTTTATTTACCAGTCATCATATATTGGAATAATTACAAGTACTTATGAATAAAGACAGAGCCTTGAAATTCACCGGACTGCTTACTTATATATATTGTTCAATAATTTCACATCAAATTTGTCAACATATTGAGCATACGTTGTTCACCATATTAGGAAAATACATTTGTACATGTGTTATGACTTTACACATATTTCTGATTTCTTTGTTCATTTACACCATGTTTTTAGCTACGTACCCTTTTGCTTGCAATATGAAAGTTATAAAAGTAATATGCTTTACGTGTAATTCTTTACATTAATTACCATATATGGTCACAGATAACAAAATTCCTTGTAAGTTATAGACAACTGTTAGCCATGACCAATTTCTTTGCCTCATAACCAACATGTGGCCATTATCTTTTTGTAAACAAATACCCTGGTGTCTGGCCTATATACTTGTAGTTGTTTTCGTTCTTCGTGATTTGGGGCAAAAGCTTTGTCCCAGCTCTTTTGTATGGTATTGTTGGAAGATACAGCCGAATTATATTCAAAATCTATCCCCAAAGAATCGTTTTATTGAAGAGTAAATTTAACATATACATTTAGATGCCCCCCATTTTCATGTTCATCAGATATCAACACAGTTATATATAGTCTATCAAGGACGTTTTATCATTAACACACTACTGAGTAACTGTTAACTGTAAAATTAAATGTAAATATATACATGTAGTACTAATATTTGAACATTGGCAAACATTCAATAAACCACTCACCTGGTTTGCGATAACACGTATGTATATAAATGACTCATGTAAAAGATAAAATATTATTTTGATCCAGGTAAGCTTGTAATGCAATAAACCTAACACTGACGTCGTATCAGCCTTCTAGTAAACATGTAACATTATACACATGGCAAAGACGCCGTTTCAGTCTCACTGTAAGATTGTAAATCTATGAACATCCCAACGGCGTTGTTTCAGCCTCGTTTGGAGATTGTAGCGCAACAATTTAGCCTACAAACATGACAATGGAATTGTTTCAACATCGTTACAAGATTGTAACGGTATAAGCGTTACAATGATTGTACAAAGATTATAACGATGTTGACACAACAAAGACGTCGTTTTAGCCTCGTTGTGAAATTGTAACGCTGTAGACATGACAATGACGTTGTTTTAGCCTCCTCGTGGGATTGTAACGTTGTAAGCATAACAAAGACGCCATTTTAGCTCGTTGTAAGATTGTAATGATGTAAACATGATAGTAACATTATTTTAGCCTCGTTGTAAGATTGTAACGCTGCAAACATTACCATGACGTCGTTTTTAGCCTCATTGTCAGATTGCACCGCTGCAAACATGACAATGACGTCGTTTAAGCCTCCTTGTAAGATTGTTACGCTGCAGACATGACAATGACGTCGCTTTTGGCCTCGTTGTATGATCGTAACGCTGTAGACATGGCAATAACGTCGTTCCAGCCGCGTTGTAAGTTTATAACGATGTAAACATAATGAGGTTGTTTCAAAATCGTTATAAGCTGACAGCGCCCAAATCATGGCAATGACCTCTATTCAGCCTCGTTATGAGATTGTAACAATATCAATAAAGCAATGACGTCCTTTAAGCCTCAATGCGAGAATGTGTTGTTGAAAGCATCGTAAAATCGTGATCTCTTCCTCGTTTAAAACTTGTTTAGCAGTAGAAATGAAACTGCCGACGTTTCAGCAGCAACATTGTAACGAAATTGTATCGCTGTAGACAGGACAATGAAGCCGTTTTGGCCTCGTTTTCGGATTGAAATACTGTAAGCTTGACAATGACTCCGTTTCAGCATCGTTGTAAGATTGAAATGCTGTTGACATAACAAAGACGACGTTTGAGGCTCGTAGTACGATTGTTAGACAGCAGAGATGATAATGAAGTCTTTTCAGCCTCGTTGTATGATTGTCACGCTGTACACATGACAATGACGTCGTTTTAACCTCTTTGTAAGATTATAAAGACGCAGACATGAGAATGACGTCACTTTAGATTCGTTGTATCATTGTAATGCTGAGAACATGACAATGACGTCGTTTTAGCCTCGTTATAAGATTGTAACGCTGTAGACATGGCAATGACGTCGTTTAGCTTGGTTGCATGATTGTAACACTCTAGACCTAAAAATAACGTCGTTTTAGCCTCGTTGTAACATTGTAACGCTGCAGACATGACAATAACGTCGTTTTAGTCTCTTTGTATGATTGTAACGCTGAAAACATGACAATGACGTTGTTTTAGCCTTTTGTTCGACTATAAAGCTACAGACTTGACAATGACGTCATTTGAGCCGCGTGGTAAGATCGCAACGCAGGAGACATGACTGTGACGAGAGGCTACACCGTTTTAGCCTCGTTATGAGATTGAAACGCTGAAAGCTTGACAATGACTCCGTTTCCACTGCGTTGTAAGATTGCAATGCAGTTGTCATTAAAAAGACGACATTTTAGTCTCGTAGTACGATTGTAACGTAGTAAGCATGCTAATGACGCTGTTATAGCCACGTTGTGAGATTGTCAGATATTGTCATGCTGTAGATATTACAATAACGTTGTTTTAACCTCGTTGTGGGATTGTAAATCTCTAGACACCGTTGTATGATTGCAACATGATAATGACGTCGTTTTAGCCTCGTTATAAGATTGTAACGCTGTAAACATGACAATGACGTCGTTCAGCCTCGTTGTAAGATTATAACGCTACAGACATGACAATGACGTCACTTTAGCCGCATGGTAAGATCGCAACGCAGGAGAAATGACTCTGACGTCGTTTTAGCCTCGTTGTATGATTGTAACGCTGTAGACATGACAATGACGCCGTTATAGCCTCGTTGTAAGACTGAAACGCTGTAGGCATGATAATGACGCCGTTTCAGCTTCCTTGTAAGATTTATCGCGCTGTAGACTCGGCAATGATGTCCTTTTAGCCTCAGTGTTCGATTGTAACACTGCAAACATAACAATGACGCCGTTTTAGTCTCGTTGTAAGACTGAAACGCTGTAAGCATGACAATGACGCCATTTCAGCTTCGTTGTAAGATTGCAACAATGTCAACATTACAAAGACGACGTTTAGCCTCGTATCACGATTGTTACGCTGTAAACATATTAATGACGTTGTTTTTCCCTCGTTTTGTGATTGTTACACTGTAGACATGACAATGACGACGTTTAGCCTCGATTTAAGATTGAAGCGCTGCAAACTTGACTGTCATATCGTATTAGCCGCTTTGTAAGATTGTAAAATTGCAGACACGACAATGACGTCGTTTAGGCCTCGTTGCCAAATTGTAACACTTTCGACAAGACAATGACGTCTTTTAGGCCTCGCTGTATTATTGTTACGCTGCAAACACGACAATGACGTCGTTTTAGCCTCGTTGTAAGTTTATAACGCTGCAGACATGACACTGACGTCGTTCTAGCCTCGTTGTATGATTGTTACGCTGTAGACATGACAATGACGTCGTTTTGGTCGCAATGTAAGATTGTAACGCAGTAGACATGACACTGAAGTCGTTTTAGCCTTGTGTATGTTTGTAACGCTGTATACATGATAATGACGTCGTTTTAGCCTCGTTGTAAGATTATAACGTTGTATACATGACAATGACGTCATTTTAGCCTCGTTGTAAGATTATAGCGCTGTAGACATGCCAATGACGTCGTTTTAGACTCGTAGATAGATTGTAATGCTATAGATATGACAGTAACGTCTTTTCAGTCACGTTGAATGATTGTAACTGTCTATAAATGACAAAAACATCGATTCAGCCTCATTGTAAGTTTTTAACGATATAAACATAATTACGTTGTTTAAGAACACGATTGTGTGAAGTGATTCAGGCGTTTGAGAAATTTGATTTTTATAATTTTACTATTGTGTCGCAGATAAATGAGGTAGATAAAGTTGAAACAAACTACTGAATGATCCAGGAAATTATTACTCTACAACGTATTTGTTCCCGTCAGCTCATGGAAAGATTTAATATACAGTGTTTACCACAGACGCTTGTTTAGAAAAAATTACCCCACCCACCACGTTCGCCCTAATGACTACCATACGTACATACATACATAGAAGATAACAAGCTCTAAACGAAAGCAGAACATATTTTTTGGGTTTTTCAAACAAATATTGCACTTGCGTCATAATTTCTGGCTTCTATGCACAATTACATCTTTTTTAATTCTATCGACGCCGCTCTCACACTCAAACTTGCAAATACAAGTGTAAATTCTGACGATTTCCAATTATTTAGTATCGGGGGCTGCTGCGATCGAGAAAATGCTATTTTTAGACATTTTAAAGCGTTTCCGCCTGACCTACGGTCACGTATATGGTCAATATCCACACAGAGTTGTCGTTCCTGTGCAATATACACATACATCAGTTTGGTACCCAAATCGAATTTTAGTTTCGGACAGTCTTTTGTGCAATATGTGGAATTCAAAGCATTGTGCGTCTTGGTAAGTATTTTATAAAATTCTTTAGTTACTTATTAAATTCAAATACCTATAAATATTAATTACGAGTTATATCAGTAATAAAATTAAACAGGTTGGTGTCATATACACATTGTTTTGTTAAAAAATACACTTTAATCGAGAAGTTGTGTTTTACCATAAATTAATTTTACTTAGTTAGGGGGATATGTTAATAATTAAGGTTCCACTATAAAGTCTGCCATCGCTGGTGTGACAATCATCTTTTATTGACATTAATTGCAATTAATTTTATTTTTGTAGTTATTTCCTTTCATATTATGTTCTTTTTGTTTCTCTATTATTGCTTAACGATTTGGACTACCGGTTTAAATAGATTATCTTAACAGTATATGCATCAAAATATATATTTTTTACATTTCAATTATTACTTGTTGTTTAAAAGAGTCTATGAACATTTGTTAAAGTGTCTGGACAGATTTACTGTTACATAGTATTAGTGTGTGTGACAGTGAGTCATTTGTGGAATTTATGAATTAGTGTTGTATTATTCAATGTAACATTGTCTGATTCGTGTTTAGAGTGGAGAAACTGGGCGTCCCAGGCAGTACAGATCGAGTATCTTGTGGTGTCTGTGATATGTGGCAATACAGATCACGCAACACCGGTGATTAAGTGTGTTTTTTTTTTCGGTTTATATATTATTATATATAATGTCTATATTTACTACTTATTCTTGATACTAAATATAATGGCTCACTTTATAGCCATATATAAAATATGTATACATTGTACTTATGATTTAAAACTCGTACAAATAGATATGCACACAATATTTCTTCATATATATATAGAAAAATTGCGTTTTACACAAATTTTCATTTCGTTTCATCATTACTATTGTTGACCAAATACCAATTTTGAATTTTTTTTAGACATCATCACCGGAACATGTAAATGATACTCGATTTAAGTGTTTAGAGGGAGATCACGGTATGGTCATTGAGTGTGAGTTAGCCAAAAATAACTTGGCAATCGTACTAAATTTATGGCAATAAACATTAAAAATATTCATCCTACAAGTGACGGCAAAATATCAATAATTATATAACACATAATTCATAATTCTGTATTTTCCTTAAGCCATTCTTCTATTGCAAGGAGCAATCGATCGATTTTTATGTTTATTTTCATTGTAGCGTTTGTATGCTTTTCCATTTGATTAAATATTTGATCAAGTACTGCCTTAAAGTACTTGTAATGTTGTTGGTAAATGTGACATGATAAGTACCTTTTCGTTAATGTAAATAATAATTATCTCGAGTGTAATATATGCTTTATGTTTATATGCATACTATCTTCAGCAACGTAAATACTTCATCAATTCATTAAAGTCCTCTTTATCATGCTTTTTCAGAATTGTCATATTGTTCTTCATCCTCAATGAATAATGTTTATCTTTATAGATCTATGTAATCTGCCTTTTTTCTTCCTTTTTTCTCTTCACGTTTTTGTCATTGTTATGTTTGTAACAAGATAATGTGTGTATAAATTACTTAATAAAATTGTGTTTTGTTCTGTTCTGTTCTGCTCTTGTTCCCAAATCATTGACATTTTTTTAGAAAAACACCCCGCCAACCACGGTCGCACTTACCACTATAAATGCATATATAATACTATCTATACTTTAATACTATATATGCATTGATATGTTTTTTTGGACATGTTACTACATTATTTAATCTGCACTATACGTTGTGTCGTGTGCAACCCCCATCGTTCTGCAAGGTCAATGTCACACGTATGCTTAAAAGTAATAATTTTGGTATTTTTGGTGTGTTCGCTCTGTAAATTTGCCATTCATTGAACGATTCTTACATAAGTCAATACATTTGTTCAAAAGGTCATCATTTAGTTATTTTTGGCGTGTCCGTTTAGTAACTTTGCTATTCTTATAAATATTTGATATTTTATTACATAACATGCATTATACGCTGTGTTGCGCGCAACTCTCATTGCTCTAACTCCGACGTCAATGTCATAAGTAGGGTTAAAAGATAATAATTTTTGTGTTTTGGGCGTGTCCGCTCTGCAACTTCGTAATTCATTCAAATATTTTTACATAAATGAATACATGTGTTAACTGTCATTATACAAAATGTCGCGCTTAACTCCAAAGGTGAAGGTCACACTTTGAGGTTACAGGCAAATCATGGACATTTTATCATATGTGTGTGTGTGGGGGGGGGGGGGGTATTCGTCAATCCTGTGACAAAACAATAATAACTTTTATTTTTTCTTCAATTTAATTACACATGTATATACAATGAAATTGAATGATATGAATGATATATTTTTTTGTAATATAATTTTATTTCCTCCACACAGGTTACAAGAAATATACGAATTCACATCTTCAATTAAGCAGTACTCTTCTGCTATAAAAAAAGAAGAAATGTTTTATGTAGGCATGTCCGAAAAAGATGTCTGCCTTCTCAAAAACAGTAAAAATGTCACTGATATAATACCATCCCCCTATTTTGTCAGTTCTCAATGTAATGATGAAGTGCATGTTTCAATGTTACTAAACATAGTGAAATATTACAAAGAAAAGGAGAAAAATACTTACAAATGTGTATATTAAAGTCCAAAACACCTTGTAAAAATTACAAATAATAAAATACTTACAAATGTGAAATATTTAGATGTCCAAAACCCCCGAAATTCAGCCGACACACCGTTTCAACACAACACCAATATGTCCAGGTAATCGGCCCCTTACACTGCGTTATCGTAGTTACGAAATGCAGGGAACCAGACAAACCGCGGTACGCGCTAATAGTCTAGTTGTCGCCTGCTTACGTTTTTGTGACAAATGTTCGATCGCAACAGCCCCCACAGTGCAAAACGTGAAAAAGTTGGAATTCTACGATATTCAGTTTAGTAGACCGTGGAAAGCGTGTCAGTTAATAAAGAAAAGCCGTTTTAAATAAGCAAAACAGGATTCCAATGTAAGTTAACCTTTCGTTTGTAAATAAAACCCAAAAATGTGTTCTGCTTTCGTTTAGAGCTTGTTATCTTCTATGTATGTATGTACGTATGGTAGTCATTAGGGCGAACGTGGTGGGTGGGGTAATTTTTTCTAAACAAGCGTCTGTGGTGTTTACCATATAAGGAAATAAAATACCGTGTTTATACTTAACTGTTACTCATAATAACTAATTATGTTGAACCTATTCACATACCCGTATTGTATGGATCAACTGGACAGGGTCGCAATTTATGACAAGTTTTTATAAGTATGTTTTGGGTTGACTAGAGGAGTTAGACATCATAATGATTACATAGTTCTAGTCGTTATACTCATGCCTAAGATTAAACTTGCGAAGATAATGCTGATAAAAGTTCATAATATGACACAATCAAGATTTGTCATAAAGTCGAATGGGCCTATTACCTAATGTTTGCATTATTATTATTTTTTATTTGATATATTTCGATAAAGATACACGTATACATGAATATAAAACATAGTAGCAAATATAAAAAATGCACGTATGAAATAAGGTCCATGATATGTTCATCAAAACCGAGGATGACAAAAAAAAAGAGACGAACTCTTATTTCCATCGTGATCGTCTGTGTTAAATTGATGGCATGACACAGTGATGCATTTTTAATTACTGACAATTCTAAACGACAACAAGCTGCAGGTCTAAGATAATTAATTTTGTAATGACTGATTTTCATTGGCATAAATCAAAACAAAGCAACACACTGCTACCTACTCAATATAATGACCGTCTCATTAAATCGGCCACCCTTTTCTCATTGTTTTTTAATAGTATTTTGATAATACATTTATAGCTTAACCTGATAAAAGACCATTAAGCTCAAATTAATGTTGTTGTGACTTTTTCTTCTAGTTCTAAATTTGGCTTTAATATCAAAGGGTCTCTGTATTTGTGATTCCTTTTCACCTATTTTGATATACATGTATTTGCAATCCGTTTGAATGTGAAGCGATTAAAGAAAATCACATAGTGTAGGAAGGTTTATGATCACGTAAGTATACATAACCATACATGTTTGTGATCGGTATTATCTGTCACTCAGAAAGTACTACCATTTATGGGCATATTCCATATAAGGATAGCTCCAGACCGTGTACGTATTGACTTTATCTAACCGATTTCCTTATGACAAATAAATGGATTAGGGGTTAATTCCGTACAGACATTAAGTGCAGCATGTAGATAAACGTACATGTACGTATCTCGCCGAACCAATGATGTGATGATTCTAGCAATAAAGCTTGAGACGTTATACTCGTATACATTTATATATATAATTAAAGGAAAAAATGGTTAGGATTCTTTGCTAACTTTATTTCTTATTAAAAAACCAATATAGTTGTAATATAATGCTAAATCACTTTTTAAAAGCTGTTTCTAAATGAACCCCAACCGATTTCACTAAAATCATCAGGGGGTATCTTGATTTTAGTGTTATTGAATATAAATGTTAATAAGACTTTGCCATGATGTCGTTTCTGCATCGATCATTATCGAAATTGACACTGAAGGTGGTGGCGATTTTTCGATCTAGGCTTTGAAAGCATACTGGGAACATGAGGACCGCATATTTTAGTTACACTACGGTTATAAATGAAGCTTGAAATCAGTCCCTTAATTAGCTTAAATTTCTGGAAGTATTTATGCTGAAAAGATGTGGCTTATGAATATATCAATACAAATTCAGATCGATAATGCTGATCAAATAATGTAAATGAGTGACGTTATTGTTTATCATAATTTGCTTTGTTAAACTGAATAATAAAATATGAGACTTAGAGTGGATTAGGAGACTGATCTCACACTGGTGTCGTTATAAGAATGAAACTCACAGACGTAATATACATGGACCATTCCGGCCTAGATATCAGAATCAACATTAAAATTTGAACGTTAAGAGCATTATTGTAACGTCGTTTTTGTGACGTTATCAGAACGCTAATCTGTCAGTACGACAATGATATCTTCTAAATCTATAATGAAATGTTATTTTGTAGTCATGACTATTTCGTTGTTTGGCTTCTTTTTTTAATGCAACGTTGTCGGCATGACGATAATTATAAATTTAAGCCTTATTGTCATAGAGACTTTGGCGTCACCACTGTCTCGGTATCAGCATACAACGTTGTCAGTATGACTCTGACGTTAAAATAGCCTTATTGTCATAGAGACATTGACGTCATTTCTGCCTCGCTGTCAACATAGAACGTTGTCAGTATGACTGTGACGTCTATAGCCTTATTGTCATAGAGACGTTGACGTCATTTCTGCCTCGTTATCAACATAGAACGTTGTCAGTATGACTGTGACGTCTATATAGCCTTATTGTCATAGAGACGTTGACGTCATTTCTGTCTAATCATCAGCATACAACGTTGTCGGTATGACTGTGACGTTTATAAAGCCTTATTGTCATGGAGACGTTGACGTCATTTCTTTCAACCTATCAGCAAACAACGTAGTCGGTATGTCTGTGACATCAATAAAGCCTTAATTATTGTCATGGAGACTTTGACGTCATTTCTGTCCCGTTATCAGCATACAACGTTAATTGTCGGTATGACTATTTACATGACGTCATTAGTAGAGAATAATAGAGCTTTTGTCCAAGATTAAATAATCTAACTGTGTCCCAGAATGCATCTCCGGCAATATACAGTGATTTTTTCGGGGGGGGGCATGCTCCCGGACAGCCCTAGAAAGGAGTCTACACATTGTTTTAGGGCAAGCTACGCCCCTGCTAATTAAAATATTATTAAAGCCAATATTAAACATTTAATGACTTGTTTCACTATTGAAATATGCTGAAAACACATTGAGTGTTGATTTATTTTAATACATAGTTTACATTCAGATTTATGTATTCATTTATTTAAGCATTTGCCTTTAAGGTCAATATTTCCAGGGGCCATCATGATCCAAGATATTCCAAACTTTTAAAAATAATAGCGTATCACCTTTAATTGTTTTATATGCATGTACATTGTTTGAAAGTATCATGCATGAAGGCTTATAAATGCGAACATTTGCAGTAACTATCTGTATATTTGTTATATGTCAACCGACTGTAAATAAAATTTTGTATCTTGTATCCATTTAAATTGCACTCGTACCTGCACGGTGTAACGACCTGGTACATGACCCACTTAATTTGCATACAGGTAAATCTTAGCCGACCTAAACATAGCCGACATCTTATCAAGACAGGTAAGGGTGTTTTCTTTTTATTTTCAGTTTTATTTTCATAATTTTGATTTCACGGTGATTGAAGTTTTACAAATACAGAGTTTTTTTATGATTTTAACCTACAGCATTTAATTGAGAATAATAACAGTAGTTTGTTTTTGTTTACTCTTAAGTTTAAAAAGTTTCGGAGTTTGCCACACCTACTAAACGCGCTGATAAGTATGGATGAAGTATCGTGTCATTAACTTTACGGGCATGTCTGACAGTTTTCACATAGACATTATAGGCAGAATGAAAACGTATTGAGAGATTTTTTTTAAACTTTGCGTGCATGATCATAGCATATGATAGAAACATATAAAGCAAAAAATGGGATCGAATTGTGGTTCAGATTTCAAGGGCAGATAATTCGATCACAGTAAAGGTAAACAAGGCATTATATATTTATGTTTCTAATGTAGCTGACTTCTTTTCGAGTCATCGTGCAAAACTTCAAGAATCAGTAATAAGTGGTTTGTTTAATATTCTCTTCTTAGCCCTAAACTAATATGCCAGTTTCCTTAAAAAATGGCCTAATTTTGAGGAATTTTCAGTGAAAAAAGATGATAAAAATGTTGAATGATTTGTATGGGATTTTGTATTTTGACCAAGAATAAAATGAAAAACATAAACCAAATGTAAAAATATGGTATTAGAGATTTATGTAGGAGTGATCTGCTCTTGAAATGACCAAAATAAGCCAAAAAAACACATTTGAAGGGCAGATAACTTAAATAACAAGCAACGCAATGTTCCGCTTAAAATGTTTCTGTTATCATATGCTATGATCATGCAAACTTTAAAAAATCTCTCTGTACATTTTCGTTCTGCCTATATATCATTGTGAAAACTGTCAGATATGTCCTTAATATACCTTGTAATAATTTTTCCTCAATTATCTCAAATTTGATTGCATAGTTACTTTAATAAGTGCAAAAATACAATTATACATATTTCCATCAACTTAACAACCCCATGACTAGTATTTATATAGACAAACAACACACATGTGTGTTCTTTTTTCAGTCACAGGATAATATATACTCACTGTATCATGAATATATTATAAATGAATATTGATAAATATAAATCATATTAAAAAACAACACTATTTATTATAATAATGCTAACATATTGATACTGATATTTTCAGTCAATATTGACATTTAGTCATACATAAAAAATTGTTTTCTGACCTAAACTAATTTCTCTCCGCGACCCTGGACTTTTTATTTTGGCCTCAGGAATGGTATCTCACTTTTTTAACCATTCTAAACACTTTCAAGAGTAAAAAAAAAAACCTACCTACAATGTACCTACGCTATTTTCAATGTTACCAGAAATAAACAATTTTTGTTTAGGCCTAAGGTATAAAATAAATCAAAGTAATCTAAAATTCAGATTCATTTTTACCTTAATTGAACTTTTGAAACTATCTGATAAGACATTTAACTTTACATACACATTCAACTCTTAAGCTGAACTTTTTATATACCTGTTATCAATCTAATACATGAGTGAAATATATTACACTGTAGATGGTGAAAGATAAATGTATACTTCAACTGTCACTGACCTAGTTTATTTACAATTCAATCTGTTTATACCCTTATGTGGCTATGCCCATAAATGGTATCTTGACAAGATAGATACCTATAATCTAAAGAATGTGATAATGTAATTGACCATAATTCGAGGGCTCAGGGCAACACTGTCGTAACTTATTCTTATTTCAATAAGAGTTACGACACTGTTGCGTTGAACCCTCGATATGTTGAACTTGTTAGTTTGATTCAGTTATAGGAATAAACATAAATAATCTTCATATATGTAACTGATGTTATTTGCTATAAGCTAAATTTTGAACTTGCTTTTTTGCTAATGGGATTTTTTTGTGTGATATATGTATATTTCAATGAATGTGTATATTACTGACACACAAATAATTATATAAAGTTCTTGGAATTGCTTTGTTGAATTATAGGTTGATAAGATATTCTAGTTTCAAAAATACCATTTAAGATTTTTTTTTTTTGTCTGCATGATCGAGTCTGATGTCACATAGAAAGGCTGCTTATATAATAATTGTTGCTTGAAGAAATGCAGGATAGTAACACATCAGTACATTACAAAGAATGAGTTTTCACTGAAGCACTTATAAACAATACATAGCATAAAAACGGTCAACAAATTACAATATACACAATAAAACAAACATTTGAACATACAGTACAACCTCTCCAGAGCGGCCCTCTGTAGACAACAACCTCTCTACAACAACACCTTCAAAATTTTCTAAGTTGATATTTACTATAAATCTAACGTCTGTAGAGCGACAACCTCTAAACAACGGCCAATACTTGCAGTTCCCACAGGGTGTTGCTCTACAGAGGTTGTACTGTATATCTAATAATAAACATGCCCAATAATTCATACCAGGTTATAAATCTTAGGATTTCAAAGGCCTGTTTTCTTTCCTTTTTCTAAATATTAATTGATATAAAAATATGTTGCTTACATTAATTGACTTATTGTTTAGAAATCATAATTATAGCCTTCGAGGCTGGAAGGCAAGGACTTTGGTAACCATCTTTTAAGTGAGGGGCACCAAATGCTAAATGTTTTAATCTCAGTAGACATAATCTGTAACAAATTAATAAATATGGTTTAAACCTAATAAGCCCCAGTCCTACATATTTCCTTTGTCATCTGCAAATTTCTGTATTTAAAAATAAATTACATGACTGTATTATTGAGTCCCCACAATTGTTCCCCCAAGCCCCAAATAGCTCAAAGTTCTGTGATATATGCTATATATATATAATCAAATAATAATGACTGATCTATACTATTCTGATATTACATATACAAATGAAGTTTGTTTTCTCATTCAGAAACAATTATACAACCTTTAAAAGAAGTTAGAGAGCAGACATCACAATGCCTGCAGGGAAATCAGAGGTTTATTTAGTGTCAGCAAAACCTAATGATGGGACATCAGATAAAGGATATGATAACATTGGCTTCAAGTCACCAAATGATGACCAGGTGGCTTATAAGTAAGTCACACATCAACTTATTGCTTTGTTGTACATTTTGTATGTTTTCATTATAAATCCAAACCCTTGAATTATTATTTTTGCACTAAGGACTACAGTGCAACCTCCCTACAACAGCCACCAATGGGTAGGACAAAAATGGCTGTTGTAAGGAGGTGACTGTTGTTGAGAGAGTGAAAATAGAGTAAAACATCTATCTGGGTGGCTATTATACTCTAGCTGTAACAGGGAGGTGGCTTTTATTTGGAGGTCACTATTCATGGAGGTTACACAGTTGTACTTAATTCAGTTCAAAACATTCTGTGTCATATCTACGGCAATTAGGGGCAGACAACAATATACAACAAGTACATGTATCTCTCTTTCACTTATTCAGTATAGTCCAATAATTACACACTAATCAGTGTGACATAAAATTGCAGTTTACTTCATGGAATAAGATAACCCCCATTAGTTGTGTGCCTTTTTAATAGCCCTAGAATTACAGATATAGCTCCTAGCTCCCATACACCTAGCTGTATTGTAACTATGTTACTGTTATTATAATAAATTATTTTTATATACCAATTGAAAATGCATTTTGTACTATTGTTGGGTTAAGTTCACTGACTTCAAATCACTGTAATCTCTCAATGACATAGTGTCGCTGGTTCGAGCCCAGCTACCGACCATGTCTCTTTATTTGAGAAAGTAGGCAGTTGCTTATGGAGGGTGGGGGTCTAGTACTGGTTCTTCCCAGGAACAATGGTTAGGTGAAATGTCCGCCTCATATGACTCTGACTGTTGAATAGGGGCGTAAAACTCATACAAACAAACAATTGTTGTATCAGGGCTGCTTCTAATTGCTTGTTTTATTTCATCAGTGTATCTAATGGTGTGGAGATACCAGATAGCAAGCCGAGGCCCAGTGCTCCATACCGTGGCATGGGGAAAGAAGACCTGCTTCATTTCTCCAGTCAACCATTCTGGAGACGCCTCCGCATGATTTTAGTGTCCATTATCATCTTGGGATGGTTGGCTCTGATTATCACTGTAGTCGCTCTGGTACTCGTGTACCCAAAATGTCGTGACCCTGACTCGAGGTCATGGTGGCAGAAAGAATCAGTGTACAGGATCTATGTACCCAGTTTTAAGGACAGTGATAATGATGGCATTGGAGATCTAAATGGTGAGTTTGTGACCATGAGGTGGTGTTACTCTGATATTAAACATGTAGACATTTTGTTTTACAGAAGGAATCTTACCCCATACAGTGAAACCTGTGTTAGCAGTCACCTCCAAATAAAGGTCACCCTGTGAACAAAGGTCATACATAATTTAGAACAAAATGATCTCTAAATTAAATCCACCTTTCATTAAAGACCGCATTTAGACTTTCCCAAGGGTGGCCTTTGTTCACAGGATATATAAGTATACATTTATGTTTGCACTAATTAAAGATACAAACTGAGGAATATTGACATATTTAACAAAATTTATGCTAAATATAAAAATATCACTTATGTCCTACGGAACTGAAATATAAAAGACCCAGTTGATTATTTATTCGTCCAACAAAGAATGAGTGCTTGTTCAAAATAATTAAGAATTTTAAAGAATAATTCTGGATGTATGTATCTTTGTTTAAGGTATCGAAATGAAACTTGAATACATCAAGAATCTTGGCTTCAGTATTCTTTCTTTGAGTCCTTTCTACAAGGTGGATAATCCAGGAAATGACTTCAAAGCTGGTAATGACATGGCAATCACCAATCATACAGACGTGTTTCTTCAATATGGCACATTACTTGACTTTGACAATCTTTTGACGAAAGCGCACGAAAAAGGTAAATCATTAACATTATAATTATGTAACATTCAATGTCTGCAGAATACAATAAAGTGCTCATTTATACTTCTCATTGTCTTGTCCAGCGTTCATTTGATCTTGATCTATAAAGGTCATGAAGTTCAAAAGTCACATTTCAGATTAAATTAATCACATTATTTACCACATGAAATGCTTAATAAAGCATACTCTGGACCAACTGCTTAATATGTAAATTGTAATTTAGTGCTGTTCAATGATGAGATACGATGTAGACGAATAGCGCTTAATTGTTATTATTTCCTAGGCAGGCATTCATTGAACAGCGCTAAATAATTTTCGATATGTTATTGGTATATAAATAACACATTTTGTCGAGCCATACCGTAAAAGAACTTACAATAAGTGAGATTCGGCACTGTGCAATGAATCACCTTACCAATAGAACTTATACATGTATTATGTAAGCATTATTTGGTGTATTACCGTAAATGCTATTCAGTACAGAATGCTCCATGTATGATGTATGCAATTGAACAACATGATATGTTGTTGTTTTTCCAGACATGTTTGTAGTGGTAGATTTTATACCATCTCAGACCAGTGTAAATCATCCATGGTTTATTGCAAGTAGAGCAAACAAAAATAATGAGAGGAAGAATTTCTATGTTTGGGCTGACGGCCAAGCTGCTAATGCACCCAACAACTGGGTTAGTAATTAAAACTACAGCATATATGAGATAATCAGTGATGTGATTTTTTAATAAATGAAGTGCCTGCCTTAAATTGATCCATTTAAACTTAACATTTTAATTAATGAAATCGAAATATTTCACTTCTATGATTTCAAGTTATCTCCTGTTAATTAAGCAATATCTTAGAATCTCTTTAGATATTCTCTCAGGTTAGACACCTTTGTTTTGTAATTAACAATCTGTCTAGTTAAAATAACTCTTGTAGCAAAATAACTTATCAAATTTATCAGTATTTGAAGCAGTTTTCTTAGTCTCATATACTTGTATGATTTTAGTAAGCCTCATACATTATGGAACTGTTAATTAAATGATAGCTTGGTCCTTAAACATTTACTGAAGTATACACTGTACAAAATGAAAAACAATTATTGTAATATTAATATACAGTGTGACAATGTTAAACTATTACTTTTGTGTAAATGTTCTGCGCTGACGGCCTAAGTCATGAATGAATTTATTGCATTGTTCTGTATTGTATCGTATGGCATTGCATCACGTAACAACACATCATTTTGTATTGTACTGTTCTATTGTATTGTACTGTAATGTTGTATTGTACTGTAGTATTGTATTGTATGTAAAATTTACAGAAAAGCATGTATGGTGGATCTGCGTGGGAACAGGTTAATACTGGAAGAAATCAGTTTTATCTTCACCAAACATCAGCTACCACACCAGGTCTAAATCTACGTAGTTCAATGGTCCAGGATGAACTAGAGGTAAATCAGAACTTAAAGGACTATTCAAAACTTTCTGTTTTGCTTTGAGTGCATATAGCTCATGGTTTTAACTCATTGTTGTGTACAAATATGAATATGTTTATTATCAAAGCAATAATATATATACTCGGTATGGTGATCCACTGGTATGAACTATGTTTGGTGATCAACAAATAAGAATTCTACCATTTTACAAACTGTTGATATACTGCTTGAAACCTTAACCATAACTGTTCAGCTAGACTATAGCTGCTATCAAATTGAAACATAAAACAAGGTCTCTTAGACAGTATGCGTCATCAATTTTAATTGTTCTGTGATCATGAAGTTTAGAACAGTCTCCAATAAGCTGCATTAACTTACTAGTCTCAAAGAACTGCCAACAAATTTAAGTGTTCCAAAAAGTAGTACATTTTGGTTCTTTAGAAAAGCGGTCGTATTAGCAGGACAGTCATATTATCGGACCGGTCATTAGGTGGAACTTCACTGTACAAGAAATTTGTCCCAGTGTAACATCTTTCTTTTTTCTGAATTAAGCCACCAGTAAACCATCTTTGTTTCTGTTAGATTTCTACTTTATCTACAAGCACATGTTCATTTTGTCTATAAGATTATCTGTATGTTTTATCTATAGGATGTTCTGTATTTCTGGTTGGATCGTGGTGTGGATGGATTCAATGTAAGAAATGCTGCCTACATGTTTGTTGACTATGATCTCCGGGATGAGCAACCTTTACCTGGTTCATCTGGGGTATGTACACAAGAATTACCCATCCCTATGTACACATTTCATCACATTTACAAGTACAAAACACTAATGTTGCTATAATCAAATGTATCTACAGATATTTAGTGTAAGTGGTACATCTGTTGTGTGTAAAATATCTTACATTTGTAATTTGAAATAGTAATTGGTTATTAAACATAGCATCAGTTAGAGATAAAAAATAGCATGACTTGAAGCCTTGTTACATTGAAAAGTTACAGTCCTATTATTTTTTTATAAGGCTTAAGAAATGTTTTGATAATTTATAAACATTCGATTTGAACTAATCAATATAACTCGGATAAATTGGTATTGACTAGCAATCTGGATGAAATTAATATTTCTATACAGTTTATGAGTTATTTTTTCTTCAGTTTTTTTAATAACCTAGCTGTGTCCCCCTCACACTTAATTGTCTTTGGTGGGTTGGGTTGTAGCTAAAAGATAGGGTTGAATGATAATAGAGCAATTGGAAACATATTTACCTATTTTTCTTTCAGAATGATTATGCAGATCTTGAACATACCTACACAAGGAGTCAACCAGAGTTGTATGGCGTACTTGATAGATGGCGTTCATTAGTAAGAGATTACAACAAGACCGAGAAAGTCAGGTAAGCTGATGCTGAATATAAATATGGCAAGTTCTATCAGCTGACACCCATATGGATACCATTCTAGAGTCTGACAAGTTGGTAACCATGCATTGTAGTAAATCCTGGATATTTAAACAGCGTTAAACCATTACACTTATTTGAAGAAAAAACATCAGTGTTTATATTATAAGGTAGTCTAATTATAATCAGTAGGAAATAATTAATACATACCAGTCTTTGAATGAATTTTTTGTGACAGGTTGCCCGACTATGAACTTCATGAACGAAACTCTCTAAAACTATGTTGTCCCCCAAATGACTTAAAGAATGGACATTTCAAAAAATCCTTTTAGACAGGGGGCAACCCACTAATTTGAAGACTGACATAAGTACACTATAGTTACCTTTATATTGAAGAGGTTATCATTGTCTTATTTTTGCAAATGTTAGATAAGGTTTTACTGTGGACAAGCACACTTGACAATGATCAACCCAAAAATTGTTCAGAATCAATAAGCAAAAATCATATTACAGCTGAATTACAGCTTTTCCCAAATAAAATAACAGACAGATATGGTAACCTACCCCGGGCCCTTATTCAGACCTGCAGTGATTTATGAAATATTGTATGTATGCAAGTAAAGTCCTATAAGTCTATAGAAAACATCATATCTTATTTTATTATATTTCGCTATTTCCTCACAGAGTTTTAATGACTGGTGTTGATGGTGGATTGGATGTTACAGATGTATATCAGGAATGTAGTAAATCAGGTATACAGATGCCCCTAAATCTACTGGATGAATCCTACCCATGTGACGGCAAATGTATACGTAATTATGTTGAGGATTGGATGAACAAAATGCCATCTGGCAAATGGGCAACTTGGCAGGTAATGACAACCTTTAACTAAAAAATGTTACACAAGTTAAGCTCTTATTTGGAACACTATACTTTTTGGTTAGTTATGAAGTCAGCATAGATTATCTTGTGTGAAGATTTCCACTTCTGACATGCACAAGAGCATTACGATTCATTTACAATTTATGATACCCATGTTCTCATGTAATATCATATAAACATTTCCACAAAACTGTGAAATGTATATGGGAATTACATTTGGTGAGAACAAACATTGTTTTCTAAATAGAGTTATGACATATTGACACATAATGAGAGAACCATGCTCTAAATATTTAATACATTCAGATTTTTTTTAAGTTATTTAGAAAATAAGTTATATTATTAAATTCAACAACTTTTGTATTCATTTATAAGATTGAACTTCATAATTATTAATTTATCAATTTCCCAGGCTGGTGATGAGAACACAGACAGATTTGCTTCAAGATTTAATGCAAGTTTTGTACAAGCCTTTACAGTTTTAACATACTTATTACCTGGAACACCTATTATGTATAATGGGGATGAACTCAACATGAAGAACACAGGTACTGCTGGAAGTATGGGGACACGTAAACAACCTATGCGTGCTGTGATGGCTTGGAACGCTACTGGAGACAACTTTTGTAACAACACATGTACACCATGGACAGACATTGGTGATGTTAGCTCTCCTGAGGTACCTATACATGAATCAACATGTTATAATTAATAATAGTGTTTTACATTGTGCTGTCTGTGGTCCTGTCGGAAAACTTGGGCATCTCTGCAAATATGCAAATTTAAATCACAAAAATACAACCTTTACAAATAATGGTATAAGTAAATGCAATTATTGCATTAGGCTGGAACAGTGGTGTAGGGTTAGAGCGTCGGACTCCAAACCTAAATTGGCGAAATTAGACCAGAACCTTCACAATCTTTTCTGTCTGCGCGAGTACTGGTCAGAATCCAGGAAGCAGTCATCGAAAGTACATAATGTAGTTAAATCAATATAAGTTTTAAAACCTTGCTTTACAATTGATGTAAAATAAATAAGTTTAAACTAAACTAAATGAAAATAAAACTCATGTACACATACAAAAGTTACATATCGAGGGCTCAGCGCAACACTGTCGTAAGTTGTTCTTATTTCAATATAAGTTATGACATTGTTGCATTGAACCCTCGATATTTAAATCTTATTCTGAATATTTTAACATGGAAACATGTTCTGTTTATCATAATTGTTAATTGGAACTTAATCAATATGGTTATCAATATTGGTGTATTATACATTTGTAGGCCATGTACCGAGACCTAATTCGAGAGCTGGCAGATCTGAGAACTAATGCTTCCTTCCAAATTGGAGAGTATCATGCTGCAGTTAGAGATGACAGTGTTGTGTCATTTGTACGGGAGTTTGATGGCGAAACTGGGTAATTTTGATAACACATTTGATAATAATAAATATCTTCAAAAAATATATTTTTTGCACATAATATCCGTTAAACAGTGCTGACCTTCTATAAAATATAAATATGCAGATTTGAATCGTAATACATGCATATCAAATTCCGAAAACAAAATTCAGACCTTTGTCGAAATATTGATACATTTGTCAATTTCACTAAATTTTATGCATGTTATTTCAAGATACTTGTATTGAAATTTCTTAGCTTATATAAGCAATATTCACTCTCATTTCATCCATCAGACATACTGTTCAGTATGATAAGCTGGTGTAAAAACTGAAAAATCTCTCTTAATCTTCTGCGTTATGACATATACTTGTACCCGGTATATACAGAAATCTTTTTTATTCATGTTAAGTCATTACCAGTCATTTATTCAAATACATATAGGTAACGTTGAATAGTTGACACTTTTGTTGGTCACATCAGCCAGTGTATAGACATGTTCAACAATACTGAAAATTAAAACGTTCTAATTGCATAAAATCGCTTCATGATACCTGTGTTACTGCATTACTTTTGTCTTAATGCTGGAGATCGAAGAAATGGGACATATTATTGAATAGTGTCATTATAGCATTTTGATATTTAGGCAGTACAGTACAACCTCTCCAGAGCAGCCCTCTTGAGCAACAACCTCCCTTCAACAACAGCGTGATTTTTTTCCACTACATGATTTAACTATTAATTTAACCAACAACCTCTCAACAACAACATAATTTTGCTACTCCCAAAGGGTGTTGCTTTGGAGAGGTTGCACTGAATTGAAGACTTGGTCTGAAAATAAATAAAATTGATGTTGCTCTAAGCCAGGTTTCAATGTATGCCATTATGAAGAAATTTAATTCATTGCATGAATCTAATTTTCAGGTACCTTGTAGCAGTCAACTTTGGTTCAGACAGTGTGACACGAGACTACATGGGGTCACATGATACCATACCTGATGCAGCAGTTGTGGCCCTTTCTCTTAAGTCTTCACAGTCTCTTGAAGATGAAGTAGACCCTAGTAGCCTGGAGATCGGACCTTTTGGGGCTCTGGTCGTATCTTGGGATTATATTGCTAAAGAACTCTAATTATGTTAATTGGCAAAGTGAATTGAATTAGAGTGAAACACTTTTCATGATAATAAATAAATGATTACCTAGTGCTTCTTATCATATAGCCACACAACATAGGCTATTAAAATAACTTTTAAAGAATTGGCTCTGCTGTAAATTGTCTGATGTTTATTTATATTCAGAATGTTTAACCACAAATATCCCTCACAGTTACATGTATTGACAGCCGATTACTCGTGGTATCAAATTTTGCAAGTTTTACCCTTGATGGTATGGCTATTTAAAAGATATCTGCTTTATAAATGTATTAAAAACATTGACTTGAAGTTTTTATATTTAGATATCCAGGGCTCAGCGCAACACTGTCGTAACTTGTTCTTATTTCAATATGAGTTACGACACTGTTGCGCTGAACCCTCGATATTATCTTTAGTATAATTACACACAATTAGACTAACGTCTTAGCTTTTTCCACTTTGATTTGCAGGAATTTTTGTAGCATGTGTGTATAAAATATGAAATTATCAGATTGAAATCCTGGACTCAGACAATTTACAGCAATATCAAGATCAAGATTATTTGATAACATTCAATTTAAATAAACAGAGATCATTCGAAAATCCTCTTGTTATGATGTGAAGCATTTTCTTTATCCTTGTATAATTATGTATCGAGGGCTCAGCGCAACACTGACGTAACTTGTTCTTATTTCAATATGAGTTACGACACTGTTGCGTTGAACCCTCGGTATTTATTTGCTGAAGTAGACTTGAATATTGGAATCTCCTCAATGTAGACTAGTCAAGTCAAGGCTCAGAGATTAAAAACTTAAGATCAGTCTCTTAGCTCTAATCTCATCTTTCAATTTTTAAGTTAATTATGATCGGACAATGAAGACATTATTGATACATTAATCTGCCAGCATTATTGATCTGGATATGTATTTGATCATAAATCAGCTCCATCTTTTCAGCCATAATAGTAAATGCTCTGACAATGAAAAACGAGATTTGAACTTAGAGACTGTTCTCAAGATATTTAACCTCAAAACCTGAGTAAATTTATGTCCATATTCAATGGGTTTCCATATCACGAAAAACATTTTTTAAAATACAATTTAACAAAACTGTTTGTGAGATCAACTAAATTGTAAGACCTTGACCTCAGACCTACTAACCTCAAAATCAATAGAGGCCATTTCCATGTGATGACCAACCTTCCAACAGAATCTGAAAAGCTTAGGCCAGATCATTCTCTAGTTATTGTCCAGGTCGACAAGGTTTGGTTACAGACCGACTGACAGTTGGACAGACTGACTGACATGTGCAAAGCAAATATACCTCCTTTTCTTCAAAAGGGGCATAATAAACTCTATGATGATGAATGCTAATTGAAATTAAAGCACTATATGTGGAGCTGTGCAGTTAACATCCTCCATAAAAGTTGGCTATACAGGTATATTGCTGTACTTTCATGAAAACAACCATTTATATCTACCAGGTTACCAGGGCTTTTTTCCTTCTATAACAGAGGCCGAAATTTGGTGACTTCCCAATTGCAAAAAGGCTGTTTTTTCCCAATTTCAGGCAAGAAATTCCCCAAAATACAATGCTATTCAAACTCAGTAGTCTAACCTTCTTAAAATTTGACCAAATATCGTGCTTAAATTTCCCAAAATGAAAGGCTAAGGCCCCTTCCAATTTTTTGGAAAAAGGCCCTGAGGTACCTGTGGTAGAAAAACAAAACTAGCACAGTTTGCTTATCAAGATAGCATTTATTATATATAACACATTGCACAACTGATTTATTTTCTACAAAAATCAACAATGGTACCAATGTTACATTGTTAGTACCAGAATTTATAAAGTACAAACAAATTAGACAAAATCACCAACGTAAGGCAAAAAAACTGGTGTTTGCTTATGTCCCTCAAAAATAAAGGGTCGGGAGGTTGACCAAATATTTTGCAATTATTTATAAGCTCAGAGAAAAAGCTCTTATCGTCAAGAATAAAATGGCTCGGTCCAAAATATCTCGGTTGAGCGGACAAAAATATGGTCAGTTGGGTAAAGCAAAAACCAGGTATTTTCTGGTATGCCTTGCTATGAATTATAACAGAATTAGATAACACTGTAATCCTTAGAATTACGTAATACTAATTAACAGTAAATCACTTTCTGGATAAACATATCATAAAACATTATGCAATCAAATAGAAACATCACAAACACACAAACATCAACAAAATACATGTAAGTAAATATGGTGTGATATTTTATAACCTGGTACAATACATGACTTAACAATCTCGTTTTCATTGTACATTTTGTATTTCTATATGGGGCCTTTTCCATATTTTGAATTATCTCCCATCATTGTAGGTAATACATGTTTACTAACAATTTTTATTTATGGCAACAAATGTTTACCTCTAGATGGGTTAACCAGAGATCACACATAATAAATATATATATGCATCACTATTCCATATATTTCTCCATATTTTTCCAGAAGAATAACAATTTCCCAGGTAATGGTTTTATAAGAAAATGAGACAAATCATAAATCATTGTACATGTAGCAAGGTCTGAGTATATAACGATAATTTAATTTAATATAGCACATTTAATGAGACCAGTTTGACAGCAATATGTTGCAGAATGGCTCTATATCATCAGAATACAGAATAACTTAATAATCTATGTTAAAACACGATGACCCAGAAAGGAATGACATAAGACACTATAATCTAGCACCAATTTTGGATGACCAATACGTAAATTTTGCAACTATTGTCAGTTTGTTGTTTTTCGTTATTGCAAAATGTAACACCAGTGGATTAGTTTGGTCTTGCCACGTGGAGATAACAAAACTTTCGTCAACAACCCCTTCCCCGATGTATTTCAGTTCCAGGTTTTTCAGAGGATATGACCCTATATTCTTTGTAAAGTGTAAGTAAAGACCTTTTAATGCCGCCTCAGTTCCAGCATCTGTGCACCATTTAACATAAATAGACTGGTTCACATGACCATTAAAATCAATGTCATAGTATGTTGACTTAGTTTCATACTGGAAAGCGCCCTCAGGAATTGCCGGGGTGGGTAACCTTGGAAAGGGTGGCCCAAATTTTTTCTTTTCCTTCGCTGCTATGTACCAATCAGGGAACATGGCTGGTTTACGCGTTCTTAAGTCCACATAAACAAAAGTCATAGCAGCTGACATTAATTGCTCTCTGGAACCATTTTCAAAGACATCAATCACAAAACTAAAGGCTGAATTACCAGCATGAACTATGTTCAAAGTGACAAACATTGGATATTTTTTACCCCAATGTCTGAATGAACTTATCTTGTTTCCCTGATCAGTCACATGATAAGATGTACTGGCCATAAATATTGAATGGTTTTCATCCTTCAGTTTGTCAAAGTGACCAAAACCTTTAAACAAGACGGAGTAACGAACACATTCAAAAAGCTTTGCCATTGACCAAAGGTTCATCTTACCTGAAAAGACACATATAGGGTTGAAATTAATGGGGAATGATTCACTCTTTAATTTTTATATTCTCTATGACTAATAATGTGTCATCTAATCAGAGGGCTAATATGTTACCCTAATGAAATATTAAATCTTCAGCGTAAAAAATAAGGTGATTCTCCCTTATTGCATTAATTTTATGATATCTCTTCATTTGGTCTCATTATTATAAAATAAGAAAGAAAGTAGCTACTAAAAAAGCTAATAAGAAACACTTTTTATCTATCTAAATGAAAGAATGCAATAGCTCAAATCTAATGAAAGGAAGATCAATATTATGAGCTGGCAACACCTTCATTGAAAAGCACATTTTGAAAAAAGTAGGAACACAGTGGTCAATGGTAATCGCTAATACTGTTAGTTTAACAAATAGTTATCTATAGATAACCTTAAAACATCTAACTAAAATGACACAAAGAACAATGCTTTTTACCAGCATTTGATTGTGGTTTATAATATGTTTGGAATAGTTTAAAGTTGATTTTTACAAATACTAGTTGGAATGTTATTATAGAATGTCATTTTTATGTTGAACACAACTACAGATTTCTTGACAACAGTAAAGAATAGACACAGTTCATTATCTTCAATGTCAGAAACATTCACAGCCACTTCTTCATCCACTAACACCTCACTGAAGAAATGCATCTCCAATTGTTTCACAGGATACAGTTCAATATTACCCTTAAAATCATTAAAGAATCCCTTAATAGCTCCTGTTGTTGCAGCATCGGAGCACCATCTAATATAAGTGGCGTGATTTACGTGTAGATTACTGTCACAGTCAGAGTGACATGCTTTAAAAAGATGCTGGAAAGAACCAGTCGGCAGTGATGGAAAGGCAGTTCTTTCAATGTTTACATTTTTTACTTGGCCAAGATGACTTTCCAAGCCTGGTAAAAAATAATTTGGAAGACTAGTTGGCCGTCTAGTTTGAGCATCTACTGTAACTACCTTAGCGAGAAAACCCCCGTTGATATTGCCTTTATCATCATACCAGACTGTATCAGAGCAATACGAGGATTTACTAGCATAACATATGTTAGTTATAAATTTCATAGGGGCTCTGTAACCAAGATATTGATTTGATTTCATGTTCCACACGCCAGGTTTAAATTTAAATATTTGTTTGACAACAAAAAGAAGTATCTGCCGTGTATCTGAGTTGCCGAACATCTCCGGTGCATAAGCATATCCTGCAGCAAATGACAGTGCTCGGGTAGCCTCACACATCTTTGCCAATGACCAAAGGGTTACTTTTCCTACATTAGGTAAGAAAAAACAAGATGTCAGTAAAGCGAACATTCAGGTAACCAAACAGACTGGGCTTTTGTGACAGAACAATGACACATTCTTATTCTAATAAGTTAAATACATAATATACAAGGACTTATAAGTCCTTGATATATACCAATTTTCAGAGACCAATTAATGTATCAACTACATGTACTAGTATACTCTGTGTCTACCTCAAACAAACATTTGACAAACCAAAAAAACTTAAATCAATCATGATTCATTGTAAATGATATAATGAGTAAAGGTAAAACATGTGTATCATTGATCATAAGTAATTTAAAGGTAAGTCTAAATCGTTTAGAAACACATTCCATTACTTCAAAATTACACTGCACTGTGTCATGACGGTGACTTGAACTCTATCAGGAGAATTAGGTACATGCTTTCAAACGCATAAAAACATGTAGTCATGTTGTACAAAAGTATATTCAACAGGTCACGAGGGTTCAGCGCAACAGTGTCTTAACTCATATTGAAATAAGAACACGTTACGACAGTATTGCGCTGAGCCCTCAAGGAGTAAATGATGAAAACAAGATAAACAACTACATGTAGATAATTAATAACAACTGACAATACAGTCAATATTCATACACAAAAAAAGTCATGTCCATTAAAATGACTTTAATTATTCAATTATTGACTGAATTATGATTACATCAATTTACATGTACCATACAAAATAAACAATGTGGTAAGGGTTAACATAATAATATTCGGAGTGAATGATTTTTTGAAGACCAGCACTAGAAAAAAAACATAACTAATATAACATTTCTTTCATTTTGATAAATCAATCGTTAATTTGTTAATAACCACAGAGTTAACATGTCTTGCTATATATACAGGGCTCCAG
Source organism: Lutraria lutraria (assembly GCA_964023205.1). Classification (NCBI taxonomy): domain Eukaryota; kingdom Metazoa; phylum Mollusca; class Bivalvia; order Venerida; family Mactridae; genus Lutraria; species Lutraria lutraria. The sequence goes on along the minus strand of OZ026843.1, from coordinate 17,187,397 downwards.
ATAAAGGGCGTAAATACGTGTTAGTTTTTCCATATTGAATAAGGCAAAGGTATTGCATATAAGCTATATAAACATTCTTCACTGGATACAAAACAAGTTCATGAGGATGATGTACACAATTACGCATTATATATAGAAGAACAAAATACAACAAAGTACATTTAAAAGGTAACACTTTAGTGTGTGTTTGTGCTTATAAGAGAATACCCTTTAGAGTGGTTCCCATGATTGTCATTACCCTTTAAAAATTTGTAATACACCCACACAAAAATACAAGGGGTAAAATACACCTTGCCCAAATACTTATCTGGAGCCCTGATATAATTGAAAAATAATTATAACATCATTCATATCAGAACAGTATCAAATTTCGAAATACACAGATATAAGTCAAACTGAACATTCATTAAATATGTAATCAAATATCTGACATATGTTGTTTTTATGACATAATGCAGTGAAGGCATTAGAAAATCAGAATCAGTAACAGTTGAGTTTCTCCAGGAAACTTTGGAACAAGAAAAACAAAAATAGAAATTGAATGTTATTTGGAAACAGAATGAACATTAATGACCACACAGTCAAGATCTTTAATTTGTAAACTAAAAGGTCAATTTCCACACATATTTACATGTAAACTACCAAACATACACAATATGATAGATATTCAGTCTTAAAGTTTGGCTTCCAAATGTGGGGCCAACTGTATTGGTTCACCATCATGAAATTCCATTTTAAAAATGAAAATAACTTTTCCATTTTTTGTTATTGCAAATTGAAGAGCTTTGCACTGGGCACTGGTCTCCCAAACATTAATTGTCAGTATATCATTGACCACACTTTCACCAATATAATGAAACAAAGAAGACTTCAATGGATACAGTTCAATATGTTTCTTGACATAAGTAAAATGTCCCTTGCGTGCCCCCATTGAGGCAGCATCTGAACAGAATTTCAAATATGAAGCTTGGTTGACATGTTGGTTTATATCACTATCACTGTGTAGAACTTTAACATCATATTTAAAGGCATCAGAAGGTATAACAGGAACAATACTTTTCTCTATTGTTATAATCTTTACATCTTTTACATGATCTTCAAAGTTCTTATAAAACCATGAAGGAAATGGATGAGGTCTTCTTGTATTTGAATCAACATATACTAAAACAACTGTAAATGTACACAACTTCTCACAAGACTGAAAATCAAAATAATCCTCAACAACTGTAACTGAGGATTTTCCAATTTTTGAAACATAAATTTGCGCCAACAATGGTTTGTTTAAACCAAATGCATTGCTATATCGTGTGTTGTGCATTTTTTCACTCACACTAAAAGACTGACTAGCAATGAAGAATACTGTTGCTTTTCCAAGTTTTCTCAAATCAGGGTAATAAAATAGCCCATATTTCATTGCTTGCCATCTCGCACTCTCTGACAATTTTCCTAAAGACCAAAATGATATTTTGCCTGAAAAGCAGAAGGAATATTTGAATATCAGCTTAACTTGAATCACAGATCGACACAATAAATAAAAACAAAACTTCACTAAGTAAAAGGAGATATACAGTATAACCTCTGTAGAGCAACACCCTGTGGGAGCTGCAAATATTGGCTGTTGTTTAGAGGTTGTTGCTCTACATAGGTTAAAATTATAGTAAATATCTTCTTAGGGAAATTTTAAAGGTGTTGTTATAGAGAGGTTGTTGCTATACAAAGGGCTGCTCTGGAGAGGTTGTACTGTACATCCATGGAGTTTTCAAAGACAGCCTTGTCAGACAGAGGATTTTCTATTCACCCTATAAATGAGTAAAAGTCAATAAATTCTGCAACTGTGTTATTCATTACATTGTACATACAACTTCTATCACCTTTCAATAAATCTCTTTCACAATCTGCAAAGATGCTTAGCAAGAACAACAATGTGATGCATAGGCCAATAACTGCAGGTTTAGTACAAAAGGAGAGTAAAATATTAAGTGTTCATCAAGCATTCCATCAGGTTTCCTAAACATATTCTTACGCTGAAGCAATGAGTGTCAAATATAGAATTCTTGTCTCACAGTCTGGCATCCAGGTGACGTGCCAACTGAACTGGGTCACCATTGTAGAATTCCATTTTCAAGATAAAAATATTTTTTCCATTTTTGGTAATAACAAACTGCAGTGCTTTGTACTGTGCACTGGTCTCCCAAACGTTAATCGTCAGAATATCATTGACTACACTTTCACCAATGTAATGAAATACAGATGATTTCAATGGATAGAGTTCAATATGTTTCTTGAACTTAGTGAAATGTCCCTTGCGTGCCCCCATTGAGGCAGCATCCGAACAGAATTTCAAATATGATGCTTGGTTGACATGTTGGTTCATGTCACTATCACTGTGTAGAGTTTTGATGTTGTACTTAAAGGCATTAGATGGTATCTGTGGTATTTCAGACTTCTCTATAGTAAGACATTTCATATCTTTCATGTGAACTTCAAAGTTTTCGTAGCAAAATGCAGGTAATGGATGCGGTTCTCTGGTCACAGAATTAACATATACTATGACTGTAACAAAAGTAGCAAGTTTTATAAGAGTATGATACTCATACAGATCCACTCTGATAGTAAATGATGCTGTTCCAACATTGACAATAGCTATGCAAGCCAGCAATGGTTTTTTGAAGCCAAATGAGTTGCTATATAAAATGCTGTGCATTTGTTCTGTCAAGGTAAAGCTATGACTGGCAACAAACATCGTCTTTTTGTCAACATACAACTCATTAAAATGAAATAATCCATTTTTGAAAACATGCACTCTTACACTCTCAAACAGCTTTGCCAAAGACAAGAGGGACACCTTGCCTGAAAACAAGAACAATTTAATTCTTGCTGAGAGCTGTTTACTTAAAGGAATCACAATCGATTCAATGGCAGCAGCATTGATTTTGTACAGTCAATTTTGCCAAGACTTTTATCTGGATTTTTAATACAGCTGAATATATATTATGAAATACTTTCCAACTAAATTGTAAGACTTTAACAAACCAATTGTTGATACAGAGGCAATGAAGATAATAATAAATAAATGACACATGTATATATGATTATACATTAGAGCTGGGTATCGGTCCTTAAAAGCGTATCACGATATATCACACTATTTCATGCTGTATCGCGATACATATCGCGATATATATAAATGGTAAATTTACAGAAAAGCATTAACGATTAACATTTATATAATGTCTTGGGTAATAATACAGACTATAGCTGACAGTGTAGTTTCACACTTCAAATAATTTGTTCTTTTTTAGCACCATTGAAACTATTAATGCATGTATACATATAAATATGTATGCGTGCACAGTCAATAATATTACAAGATTGACCAGCATTTAGACATGAATAACACTATACCACAATGTATGAACTATTTTTTAGTTCAGTTATTTAAGCTAAACCCGATATATCGGTATGCTGAAAAAATATTGTGATATTTATATTGTCTAGCTGATATCGCGATATACCGATAAACCGATAAAACTTCCCAGCTCTATTATACATGTATTTGCACTAAAGTTTGAAAGTTTCCAAAAGTTAGCTCATGATAGTAAACTGTTATACTGATGTAAGAAGACTGTAGCAGGAAGAGGTATCCTTTCCTTTGAGCTAAAAACTACAAACTTAAACTATATTGTAGTTCAGTCAGTTCATGATTCAATTTTGCAGTATTACAGCTCAGCTACAAATACATCTGTACATACAGGTATGACATGGGTATTCTCCTTGGTATAATATGAAAGTGAAACTTACCTCCAATCTTTTGATCAAAGTCAGTGTATGACAAGCCAGGTAGTAGAACTTCAGCAGAAAATCTGTCCTCACTCACACGATATTTTATCAACTTGTCAGGCTGTGTAGTGCTTATATCAGGATAATCTTTGAACTTGGAAGACATGTTGCTAATGAATTCAATCTAAAAAAAATCCAAAACATAGGTAGTTGAAACTAGAAGGTTGTCAATATTACACAACTTGTCAATTTTATAGCCTGATTTTACAAATAAAACTTTTAATTTTGGCTGAAAATAAAAATAAGTTGTTTGTTTTGGAGAGCTACAAACCACTCACGAAAATCCTAGCTCATAATTTTCTTCTGGCATTTTTTTTACAATTATTATTTTAGTAAATAAATACCCTACCTACCTACCCATTGCTATATCTGACTCTGGGGCAAAGCACATCAAATGAACATATTTTTATTTTCAGCCTTTAAAGGCTTAATTAGCCAAATAAAGATGAACTGTACAAAAGAGTTATATACCTGTACAACACTTACTGTATAAATGCTATTATTCTAAAAACTTTTACTTAAACCATATATTTTTGTGCGTATACCTACAAAATGTTGTCACCAAACAACTATTCCATTATCAAAACAGTAAGATTAAAGATGAACAGATTAAAGAATGACACCAAATGAACAGTGACAGATTTTATTAAGTTCACTGAAATGTTCAAATAATACTAAAGTCATACTTAATATTAAACCTAGCTTGACAAATTGAACAAAGTTTTTAAGTTTAAAATATAGGTATCCCTGGACAAAAAATGCTGACTAACTTAAAACAGTCAGCCAATATACATGAATGTGCATGGGGGCTCATCATTGCAGAGCCTCACAGTTTAAAATCTGGGACTCTTTTGATAGTGATTTCCAGTACTTACAATTAGAGACATAGTCATATATAATACATTTCAAGTTCTTTTTATAAAAGAAAATCAATATATGAGTTGTGATAAGTAAGGTTACAATGGGAAAAACAAGGACGATCAAGAAACTGACTGACCATTAGCATCAACTGACAACTTTCAGTACTTTGATTAATAATATGATGTCATCCCCAAAATAATGTACACACAAGTCTCAGTAGAATACCTGCAAGCATGATTTATCGGTTTAATATAATCTATAATGTATCATAAATTAGAAATACCTGGTTTCCGGATATTTCAACTTGAAACAAGGTACGAAATTTGATCTTCCAATCTATCAAGCACTGTGCTATCAGGGTCAAAATTCAGCGTGTAGTAATTATTACGTTGTAGCTGTTCTTACGTTACACGGAAGCAATATGGTGGACGAAGCAACTAAACGAAATTTGGCTCAGATTCCGTTGCTTAAAACTAAGTCTGGGCCTAGAGACGGAGAAATATGGGTGAATAGATTGAAAGAAGAATACCAGTCCTTGATAAAAGTACCTATTTTATATTTTTTCACGCTTGATATTGCCTGAAAATTAAATAAATATGTGAGGTTTATTTTGTGTACACGTCATATTTGACGGGTGGGGTAATAATTTTGATGTTAGTAAGGCGATAAAAGCGGTTTTTTTTTAAATTTGAATCGTAAATAACAGGTGTATATAACTGACTTGTTGACATCAGGTATTGCATCAGTGACAGCCATTATTTGGGTTAAGTTAAAGAATGTGTTCAAATCATTCTTTATAAACATATGGGTTGTAAAACCTTAAAAAGATATCAATGTTCAGATGTGAACGTTGGGAGGAAAATCATTGGTATTGGATCAAGATACCCTCAGATCACAAACAAGCTTTTGTTTAAGAGAGCAACACATATTCATAATGTAGTTATGAGGTTGGTCGGTATATCGACGATCGTATTAAAATAGCTCTATATTATAGACTCTTATCTCGGTATGGTTTACAATACATGTAAGACAGCTAGTATGATACGGTATGGTCTGGCATTTTCCGAACACGTTTTCAAGGAGTGTAAATCTGCCGAACAATGATGGTGGAGGTTGAATTGCAATCGCCTCAAGCATGTTATAAATAAAAAATATGAGAGCATTTTGGGTTCCGGGTAAAAGAAAAGATGGAAAGAAGACAAGTGAGCCATTATTGATTATGATAATTGATAGCCATAACATGATGACACTGTTTAGTTGATGTCTTGTACAAATCTGGCAATGCAAACAATATGGCAATTCTCATGAAACGACAACATCTGGACGAATTTTATTCATCTGCCTATTCTCGAGCCACAAAGAAAATGAAAATAGAAAATAAAGTAGTCGTCCCCTGCATTAGCCTATTAAATATAGGGGATAACTCTGCTTTATTTTCTTTTTCATCTTCTTGTTGATATTTTCGCAAAAGAACTTAACACTGTGAAGAAATATGCCTAAAAAGTATGGAAAGGACTTCGTCATCAATTAGTAAATAACTAAATTACTTGTTACAAACTTTAGTCTGAATAAAGTTTAAATCATAATTAATGGTCTAGTAACTTTTCACCTACAGGTCAATACGCATCGCGATACATATTATATCATAAACTCTGTACCATGGTACGTATCATGAAGTGAGCAAATAATGAAACCCTTATGTAGTTAAGATTAAATGTAGGCATTATGTTATTTTGCCATGAATTATTATATTAGATATCACTTTATTAGCAGGCTTCAATTATTGATATTGTAATGTTTTCTTGTCTTCAGTATGTTCAAAATAACAAGGAAGCAGATAATGACTGGTTTCGATTAGAATCAAACAAAGAAGGCACACGATGGTTCGGAAAGTGTTGGTATATACATGAACTACTGAAATATGAATTTGATGTAGAATTTGATGTAAGTCGCTTCATTTAATTGTCTCACCTATTTATTTATATTAATATTATCTCTCCTTTTTCCAAATCATGAAATGTACAGTGCCAGATTTTCTTTGTTGTACATTCGATCAGTAAAATGTAGATAGTGAATGGATTTCACTAGCATTTGAGTGTGAAAATGACCATTGGCTGGTATTGGTAATAGTCGGAAGAGTCACCTAAATTTTCTGCTCATGTTACAGTAAATTTGACCCTTTAGTTAAAATTCTCATAGTCAGAAGCTTAATTTAAAGAGTCAAAATTTTACATTTTGTGTCTGCATTGATTTTCCAGAATGATGTTTGGTTTAATGAAACATTTTTAAATTTGTTGTGTTATTTATGTAAACCAGAATGTTTAAATGTGTGAGTTCGAACTTTCATGTCTTGAAAGAAGCTTGTTTCTTTATGTTCATTTATGTGAAAATTTTGCCGAACTACCTGAACAAAATCCTTTTTGATGGGTTTCAGTATAAAAGTTTTCGAGAAATTATTGACTATATGATGCATAAATTTTATGTGATTTTATGTACATGTATCTTAGTTGTTGGAGGTATATATAGTGTCATGTTTTTTTTTAAAGCATTTTTTTATATGCACTCGACATATTTCGGCATTAGTGATCTTTGAACATCTATGTATATGTAATGTTTTAAAACCTCTGAATTCATAAAAAAGTAATTATATTTTGTCGCAGATTGGTTGATTGTTATTGTTATTAACATTATTTCAGATACCTGTGACATACCCAACTACAGCTCCAGAAATTGCTTTACCTGAACTAGATGGAAAAACAGCTAAAATGTACAGGTAAGAAAATTTAAACAATCTGACAAGTCTAATTCAGGGAAAGACAAGACATTTTTATTTACATATTTATATTAAACTCAATACTTCATTTTGCATTTCTTAAATTTTCTGCCATCATCAAAGTTTTGTGGATATTTTTCAGAGGTGGTAAAATCTGCTTGACAGACCATTTCAAACCTTTATGGGCAAGAAATGTACCTCGATTTGGAATAGCTCATGCCATGGCTTTAGGGGTAAGTTTGACTATTGAACACTTTTAGCTGCTAATTTTACTCCTGTATTGATAAGACAGAAAATGTTCTGATCAATTGTGTACTTTCATTTTATTCAGATATTTAGGTTGAATTTATGACATTATTATACATTAAATTAATTCTAGTCAGATCTGACATAACAAAATGGTAGCTGTAAATCATGATAAAAAATCATAACTTATAAATCATAGCTTGAACATTATCTTGAAAATACTTACTGATATTTAGACAATGTTCTGTTCCAATGCCTGGGAAATTAATGTTACAAGAATATTCTAATCTACTTGTTAGATATATGTCAGTGTGCTCGTGCTGTGTGGTTAATATAATTTGGCCTGGTAAAAACGGATGACAATAATATGGACTTTGACTATATCTGATATATCTATTGTGGCTGGTCCATGTAGAAGCTCATAGCCTTTCAGAAATGCTGTTGCCATAATGACAGTTGCTGTTGTGCATGTAAATATAATTTACAGTCAAATCTTTGTTAGAGACCACCTCCAAATGAAGGCCACCCTGTGAAAAAGGCAATTCTTTAGAATATGGTCATGGAATACCTGTATTTAGAACAATATAACATGAATAAGGGAATCTCCAGGTTTTGAAGCAGTTTGTTGTATGATAACCATTTATGATAATTATATTTTATTTGTTCATTTCAGTTGGGTCCATGGTTAGCTGTAGAGATCCCAGATTTAGTTGAGAAAGGCATTGTTACACATAAAGATAAATCATCAGCTTCTGCAGAATGATGTAGATTCAAATGTTAGACTTTGACATTTCATTTTTTACCATTTAAAGAATTTCTCTCAAACAGAATAATTGCAAAATGTGTTCAGAACTGTATTATGTTTCTTTTTGTTAAAATAAACACAGTGATGTAAATCTACTTTGATAAGATCATCTTTTAATTACTGATATGAAGCATTTTAAAGTTAAAGACTCTTCTTGTTGGATTGTGAAAGCTTATTCTGTGTTAATTATATTTATAGTAATGATCTAATATCTGTATATTTACTAGTTTATTTATATTGTGAAAATTGTTATAATATATCAATGATCACTGGTATAAACGATTCATCAAATGTTAGAAATTCGTACTCTATTTGGTCAGTTATGACAACTGTTGATGTAAACACATTCTACTGGTAAGATTTACTTCTGTGAATGGACTGTGTTATCTGATTTTACTCTTTATTTGATATATTTATAAGATAAGGCCATTAAAAAGATTGATATCATTCTCAAAATACGGTCTTAGTGATACCTGTTTCAAACTTTCAGAAGTTTGGTTGTACATTTATTTCTCTTTTGCTTCTTAGAATAAGATTCTAGTCTGAGTCAGTACTCTGTGATATCATTTTGAATGCATAAAAAGTTGTTGTTTTTAAAGTCAACGATATAAAATGGACCATCAAACATGAACCATAAAATGGGTTATAAGTAACTATGGCGAAGTACATGACTGTATGCTTTCTCTGGAAGGAAAATCAATGGAAATCTGTATCTCATTGAAGTAACTGCCTGTTCTATGGAATTATGTGATGAATTTAAAGTATTGAAGGCTGTAAAATTCGTTGTGTTACACAAAATAATAGAGTAGAAAAAATTATTTTCTATTTGTATAGTCTGTCATTTACCAGTACATATAATTTCTTTTAACCTTCATGAAATTAGATATATTTTTTGTCACCACTTACCTTTTTAATGAACTCAAACATAAGTTCTTAAATTGCATTTCAGAAGGTAAAAATGTCTTCGTTTTTCTGTTAAGAATGCAGAAATGTAACAATGTTCAGCTTATTTAAATAAAGAAATCATTTTAAAATTTATTCTTTTATTTTGTTTTTATTTTAGCAGCAGTGAAACCCAGAAAGATGACATTAAAATTGAGATAACAACAATAAGTTTTCAGTTGATTTGTTGTGATTTTCTTTATATTGAAGTCATTATACTGTGACTGACCATCTCTATCAGGGTAAAAAAGTTGAGTGTTCTGTAAGATTATGTAAAATAAGATATGTATGTTGTAAAACTTTCCTATTTTTTTCCAAGCATATATACATCTATTGCACTTTTGAGGCACAATTTGTCTCAAAATATGATTTACATTCAAACATTTTTTTGTTTAATTTTGCTGTGAGAAACTAGAATTGGCACCAAAAAGTAGGTTAACCAGAAACAACTTTTTTATCCTAGACAAAGAAAATAATAAATGCTTTCAGTAGATCCTGTTAAAGATCCTGTTAAACTACAGAGCACCAGATTTATCACTGAATAATCATCATACACAGCCAAGATTCTGCTGACACATACAAAACAGACAATGGTTACACATAAGGAGAAAAGGAATGAAAAACATTTTATGGAAATGATACAGAACAAAAGAACAATGCTTTGTACTCTTATTAATTTATTTTGCTAAAGTGTAAATAATAATAATATATTCCAATTAACCAGTTTATATATGTTATAAATACCTAATTACTGTTCAGTCAATTGTAAAATATTTATGGTTTGTTAATTGTCATGCAATGAATTGAAAGTTCATTCACTTATGATTAAAATCATACAAGTTTGGTTTATTGTCTAGTCAGATTAAATCTACAGACATTACTCAAATAATATTACTATCTAACCTAAGCTTAATGTTTTTAGGAGGAATATGTTTGTACGAAACACATGTGGAACATTATACTATACAAAAGGAACTTTTACAATTTTAAAAAATGTCATTTTAAAACCTCAGTCACATAATAAATACTAATCACAATACAGAAGTGGATAAAACTGGTTAGTATAAAATCAGGATGAAAAAGCTCTGTTCTGTTTGAATTCAATGTTTTGTAATCAAATACCCAAAAGCTGTAATTCTTTACTGGGAATTACATTTCAATCTTGTTTTCAAAATCATGTACAAAATCTTATACACGTTTATTGATATCTGTACATTATTTCAATTATCAACCAATAATACTTGTCTTCGGACATGTTCTTGAGTGATAATCACACACACTAGATATAGCATCAAACAGCAACTCCTCAGGACAAGCACGGATATAGAGAAATCCTTCAGAACAGGAAGCGAAGAAATGACAGCCTCCACATGCATGGTAATCTCCATTACCTACCTTATAGCATTCTTTCTTTAAAGTCAAACATGCAACTAAAAATAAAATAATATCTTGATACAATTTTATTTCATAAAAAAATACTAAAGGAAGGATGCACTTGTAAGCATAGAGTGTAGGACATTTGCCCCCCGGACATTTGCCCTCCAATGAAAAAATGGTCATGTGGACGTTTGCCCCCAGTGCTTATTTCTAAGTGGACGTTTGCCCCCCAGTGCCTATTTTTAAGTGGACATTTGCCCCCCAGTGCTTATTTCTTGGTGGACATTTGCCCCCAATGTTTATTTTTCAAGTAGTTTTTAAAACCAGTGTAATATATAATCTTTCTTTGGGGGGCAAATGTCCACTTGAAAAATAAGCACTGGGGGGCAAATGTCCACTTAGAAATAAGCACTGGGGGGCAAACGTCCTACCTACCATTTCTACTGGGGGGCACATGACCATTATTTCGTTGGGGGCAAATGTCCGGGAGGGGGGGGGGGGGCTAATGTCCGTATTGAATGCATAGAAAATTGTGATTTCATGTACAAAACTTATATAACCAGTCTGAATATATTTGACTGCATTTTAAATAGTTCACCAAACACTACATTGTGATAGTAGACATGAAAACTAAATTATCAAGATGGTCCAATCTGCTAATTTTATTAAGTACTCATTTAATAGATTTTGTATGAGAACTGTACATCTACTTACGTGAGTTGTTATGAAGGTTTGGGGTTGGAGTAGGAGCGACATTATCTGTAAGTAAAAGAATCAGCTCTTCATAATGTGATAACTTACAAGGATATTCTTAGATACTCGTTATGAAGAATATTATACACAAACATGCATTACAAAACATCTAGAGATGCATTATGGGATACTCAGACACACAGAGATGTATTATGGGACACTCTCACACAGAGAGATGCATTATGGGACACTCTCACACACAGAGAGATGCATTATGGGAGACTCTCACAAACAGAGATGCATTATGGGAGACTCTCACACAGAGAGATGTATTATGGGACACTCTCACACAGAGAGATGCATTATGGGACACTCTCACACAGAGAGATGCATTATGGGACACTCTCACACACAGAGATGCATTATGGGACACCCTTACACACAGAGATGCATTATGGGATACTCTCACACACAGAGAGCATTATGGGACACTCTCACGTAGAAATTTGCATTATGGGACACTCTCACACACACAGATGCATTATGGGACACTCTCACACAGAGAGATGCATTATGGGACACCCTCACACACAGAGATGCATTATGGGACACTCTCTCACACAGAGATGCATTATGGGACACACACTCGTTTTAAAACACAAAATACGTATTATGCAATGTTATACTAAATGTAGCAAATGGTACTTACAGACACATGCTGGAAGTGATGTAGTAGGTGACCACATTCCTGTGGATTGCTGACAAACTCGTTTTATTAATATTTCCTTTGTATCAAATATATAACCTTCCATACAGTTAGCAACACAAACCCTGTAATATTGTTCAAGTGTATTAAATTAATGATTAGATATCAATACCAGTAATAATAGTTGATTGAAAAACAGTGAACACTAGATTAACAAACTATAATGTAGAAATAACATACCAACATAATTTATGTTATTTTCTCTTCATTTCAAAAACTCTAAAATCATATGTATGATTTAATTGGTTGCATGACTTTTTAATTGATTAGAAAATGCACGACACAATAAATACTTTAATGATCATATGTACGACATTATAATTAATCATAAGTTGAATGTAGTGTAAGGGGAGATACTTTAGGAGTTTAATCAAAATCATACTATTAAGTGTAATTAGATGTCACCAACGTTTGAAGTGGAACGTGTTTTATAATATTACTTACAGTTGGTTACCCTGAGATTCACAATTTATAGTTCCTCTAGATGGAGGTGGAATGGCTGTACATAGATCTGGTGCTGCAGTAGCTGATGAAGAGTACAATGTGTATGTTGATAATTATTACTGTTCTAAAGTCATGTCATAGATAATCCATTACTTAGAAAATTGAGAAAAAATATACAACTTCATACACAAAATGCACCAGTAATAGTCGTATTCGTAATATAATAGCAAAGATACAATCGGTCTTTTAGACCACACTTTTTTTCAATTATTAAAATTTGAAAATTGAGTCCATTGATATGGCTAATCAATCATGAAATTATCGGCACCATTTCTATGTTTATAAGGGTCCGATTAATTACAAAATTCTTACTTGTTTGTTGAACAGCTTTTGTAGGTGCTACTGTAGTTATTGGACTTCTACCTAGCATAACATAAGTATAGAGGTAAGTGAAAGGATTTTAAAAAAATTTCATGCCAATTTAATAACCAAACTCCCTGCAGTGGTTACTTCCCCTTATCAGTACAGAAACGTAACAGTTAGTAGATAGTTTCAGAAGAAAATTAGTCAAAGCGAAATAACTCTGTTAAAAAGAATTGAAAGTGTTGCGGGAGTTACTTCCCTTATGAATTGACATCTATTATTGCAGCGTTGTGAAGTTCGGGGATGGGGCGGTTTTATGAGACCTAGCAAGGTTTTTTAGTCCCGTCCATATCGAAACCAAGCATGCACACGGAAGTAAATAGATATTATAATTAGTACGTAAATAAAAACGAAATACATGCGAAATTATAAGAAAATTAAATTATCACTCTTATAAGACGGAAGTGGATGTATATGAAGTTATATTTGTATTAAAAGAAATTGAGACGATTATCATCTCCGTGTTGGCCTACATGAAATCTTATAGCTACAAGTGTCTTGTTATGGCTTCTGCGATTTCTATGGGAACATTCAAAGCTTAACAGAATACCTAACATATGACGTCTTATATTTAGTTTTTTAACAATATGATATAATATGCTTATTATACACGAATATTCAGTCACTCCAGTATATTCAAACGAAGGAAAATATTCTGAGCATGCACATTCTAGACGTGTTTGGTACAAACAGACATGCCAAAACAATATACCCCTGATCTATCGATACGGGGGCATAAAACAACTTCAAAACTCCAACTTACATGCATTTTGTCCTACAGGTTTGCATCCTAGTAAATCAAACCTCAATGCTATATTCTCATGCCAAGCTAGTGGATTGATTCGTACAAATTTCGCATCAAATGGACACGACAATGTGTTTACCTTTGGACTTACATTATTCATATTTCCAGATAAAAACTGAAAGGTAAATAAAACCAAATATCACAATAATTCTGCGCATCTAAAATCTAAATTATAATTATTCAAGAGACGTAGGGAACAGGGGGGGGGGAGCTAGGGGGCTTAGTCCCCTGAATAATTTTGAATGTTATGGTAATTAAATAGGTTATACGTGTATAAATGCCATAATTAAGTGTATTAACACAAAACCATTTTGAACAAATTACGAAATTAAATGGAGAGGGTAACTTTTTAAAGCATTATTCGATTATACTATTCGCGATACGCACATCCGGATGTGTCGGCATTTCGAACATGGAACTATTGTTTAGAAATATATTGATGTCCTATCCATACCAATCAATAAATTAAATGTGCTTCGTTGGTTGCTCAGTTTCACTTTGGGCCTGTAGCCTTGGTCTTTACGCCATTTTTGATAAGGCGTAAAATTCTCAGAAAATGTCTGCTTTCTTTTTCTTACCTGATCACTGACTGTCTCAGAACTGTCTGGTACCTTAATGTTCGTACCTGATCAATGACTATCTCAGAACTGTCTGGTACCTTGTTCGTACCTGATCAATGACTATCTCAGAACTGTCTGGTGCCTAGTTAGTACCTGATCATTGACAGTTTCAGAGCTGTATGGTTCCTGGTTCTTACCTGATCACTGACTGTTTCAGAGCTGTATGGTTCCTGGTTCTTACCTGATCACTGACTGTTTCAGAGCTGTATGGTTCCTGGTTCTTACCTGATCACTGACTGTTTCAGAGCTGTATGGTTCCTGGTTCTTACCTGATCACTGACAGTTTCAGAGCTGTATGGTTCCTGGTTCTTACCTGATCACTGACTGTTTCAGAGCTGTATGGTTCCTGGTTCTTACCTGATCACTGACTGTTTCAGAGCTGTATGGTTCCTGGTTCTTACGTGATCACTGACTGTTTCAGAGCTGTATGGTTCTGATCACTGACTGTTTCAGAGCTGTATGGTTCCTAGTTCTTACCTGATCACTGACAGTTTCAGAGCTGTATGGTTCCTGGTTCTTACCTGATCACTGACTGTTTCAGAGCTGTATGGTTCCTGGTTCTTACCTGATCACTGACAGTTTCAGAGCTGTATGGTTCCTGGTTCTTACCTGATCTCTGACTGTTTCAGAGCTGTATGGTTCCTGGTTCTTACCTGATCACTGACTGTTTCAGAGTTGTATGGTTCCAGGTTCCTACCTGATCACTGACTGTTTCAGAGCTGTATGGTTCCTGGTTCTTACATGATCACTGACGGTTTCAGAGCTGTATGGTTCCCTGTTCATACTTGATCATTGACAATTTCAGAGCTGTATGGTTCCTGGTTCTTACCTGATCACTGACTGTTTCAGAGCTGTATGGTTCCCAACGTTGACCATCAAGACTGTATAAAAGTCTATATCTTGTTACATATTCATTTGCTGTATCTCCGCCAAGTACAGCTCGACCTTTCGTGATAATTCCTGTAATTCTTGTTATTTCCTTCAGTTCAACCTACAACATTATTCTAAATGCTATAAAAGTTGCATTATGATAAGAAATTAACATCGAACATCCATCTATGATATCAGTTCTTATCTAAATCGTAAATGACAAATGAAATACCAATGCACACAATGCAATGAGCATCAATTCATTATCCAGCTCTCGTTCAGAGTTGAACCCTGATGCATAAAACATGTCTTAAATATTACAACATGATGAGTGAACTGTTTGTTTATTTGTTTGTCTGAGTTTACGCCCCTTTTCAACAGTCAAAGTCATATGAGGCGGAGGGTTCATGTAACCATCGTTGCTGGTAGAATCCCATCATCCGTAAGCAACTGCCGACTTTCTCACATAAAGAGACATGGTCGGTAGCTGGGCTCGAACCCACAACCCTATATATCAGTGAGAGGTTACGGTGATTTAAAGTCAGCGACTTATACCACTCCACCACGGAGGTGGGTATAGTTTATAGTATATAAACAAATAACGACAAAATTAAACGAGCACCTGAATATACTGTTCAAGGGAGTTAACAGCCGCTCTCCACCCACCACTTTGTACAACACCATCGGGTTGTACTGTGACTGTTGATTCTAACCGGGCTCTGTTTGAACTGAAACTGTAACCTATTACGCCCATCCATTCCGATGAGGCGGTGATCTTTGAGTCGTCTACAGTTTGTAACAGTTTGTTCATGCATTTGTTAGCTGAAAAGGAATGACTTTTTATTATACATGTACTTTCTTTTAATCATGCCACCCCCCCCCCCCCCCCAAAGAAAGTTAAATCGAGGCTTTCTTTAAAATATTTTTCTTTTGTTCACTCTGCCACATGTATATTAATGCCGTTAAAATACTTGTATTTTATATTTAAAAATTCGTTTAATTAATTATTTTGTATTAGAAAGACAATTAAAGGAGTATTATCAATAGTACAGCTTAGAGGTTATGATATACATGTAGTATAATTATGTTGTGTCACCAAGTCATGTAAAAAGAATTACCAAAAAAATTAAATGCTTGTACATGTATACAGAAAAAAGTTTTTTTTCGAGTAATATCCAAGAAAACAACTTTGGGTATCATGCTGTAATTACTTCTCAAATTAATGTACCCTAATTTAGCTAAATTTATAATTTGGTTAGTGCTTTGTCCTACATGTGTCTTATTAAGAAGACTGCACTGTTCGTGCTTACGTTTGTTCTAAAGGTTACAAGCTCTTACTTCAGGTGTGTGTGTGTTTTTTTTGCTTTGCTTTCAATGGATTGATCCCTCCTGAATAAATCGTACGTACCCACACACTGACAGGTGGGTATATAGCAACCATGGATGTAACTCAGAATAAATTACTACTTACCTACACAAGCAGGATAATTATACTCGGTCCATGTTCCACCATTACAATCTCTTGTCAATCTCTTGTCTCCAGTCTCAAATATAAAATCTGTGTTACATACACCCGCACATGTCCTGTAATGTGTTCAATTATTATTGTAAGGTATGGTTTTGTTTGTTTGAAAGTTAACATATGATCTCACGCATTGTCGAGGTTATTTTTTTTTAAAAAAAGCTTGTTTTACGTGTACCGGTGTGTTTCTCATACACTATTAATTATAAAAGTGATATATATTTTAAAACACAGCCTAACACAAAATCACAATTTGTAAATATGTACTTTATCATTCTATAAGCAGTCTAACATACACACATACAAAATGTATGTATGGACCAGATAATTCATATTTATTATTAATTAATCGTGTTACAATTAGATGTCCATAACATGCACTTATTGAAAGTCTACTTACAAAATAGACGAATTTCCCGTACATTGCACAATACCGTTAATTGGAGACTTCAGTGGTTCGCATGCTGGTGTTGTTGCTAAAATATATAAGTGTGTATGTATGGCCCCATGTGTATAGTAGTAATATACACCTATATTGTGAGCTGAACTTAATAAAGCCTATATTGGAAAGAGATGAGCCATTCTTTCAAACGAACATAACAATACTCAACTTCTTATGTTCCAAAACAAAAAGTCTAAACTGATATTTATAGAGACATGGCAATCTTAAAACAAGTCATAGTCACCAAGTCGCTATAACTATAATTTAGCATTAGTACAAACACAGTTTTGTACATACATGCATATATTATTCGCTGAACACTGGCGCCTTAGAAAAACGTGCTCAATTCATGAACAGTGGAAATTGACATTAGCTTTCCAATTTGATACTATCATTTAAGTTAATTAAATGTTCTCATTGTTGCAAAATTGAAGAGAATGATATTTTTTCAAGTACTAATTTTTGTAAAGATTTTAAGATTAAACATGGTTTATCTTGTTCTTCCTCAGCAGTGATTTACCTCATTACTTGTAAGAAATGTCAGAAACAATATGTCGGCCAGACTAAACAAAAATGTAGCCAAAGAATGAATAATCATAAGTTCGACATTGGACATTTACTGAAACTTTAACAAATGTTTCTGAACATTTTAACCTTCCTTGTCACAGTTTTGATGATTTTTCTTTTATGCCTATAGACAAAGTGCACAATAACTGGCAACGACTTTTAAAAGAAACTAAATGGATCTATATTCTAGGTACTACCAGTCCGAATGGAATGAATTCTAAAATATTATTCTTATTCTTTTTGTGCTTTGCTGAAATCCAAGAGTCTGTCTATGTATCTCATATTTGTTATATAGTTAATATTGGTCTCCCATCATATCTTGCTATTTTATTTGC
This sequence comes from Lutraria lutraria, assembly GCA_964023205.1. Classification (NCBI taxonomy): domain Eukaryota; kingdom Metazoa; phylum Mollusca; class Bivalvia; order Venerida; family Mactridae; genus Lutraria; species Lutraria lutraria. The sequence goes on along the minus strand of OZ026843.1, from coordinate 17,169,066 downwards.
ATCTTACCAGTATTATTGTATCTTTTAGTATCCTGTGTAAACAAATATTGCGCAAAATTGTATGTCATATTTTGACGTTGTTATTGACGTCGCATGACGTTGATGACGTCATTTCCTGTTTATTGTTTTTATATTAATATTTATTGATCCTGATGTAGGCCAATATGGCCGAAACGTTGAGGTTTAAATAAATTAAATAAACAATTTAAGTTTTGCTGAAGTTAGACTTCTTTTTTACATAATATAATACTATCATATTAAAATCTCCATTTAATTTTCAACTTAAATTGGATGAGTGTATCTGCGTGCTGGATAGTAAGTGGAATAATTAGATTGCTAAGTAATTGTCAATACGTTTAATTTATGGACACGTGTTTACAAACATAATACAGTTCATCCTCTCCAGAGCGACCCTCTCTTGAGCAACAACCTCCCTGCAGCAACAACATCATTTTGGTATTCCCAAAGAGTGTTGCTTTGGAGAAGTTGTACTGCACATATATAACTGATGCGTTTGAATGGTTTTTATTTATCAAAGCAAGCGTAATGATTCATTTTCTATTTGCCTTTATTATATCTACGATAATAATTGTACATACCTGTAAACGCCGGTACGAAACCACAAACTACAAAGTAAGATGAAACGAAACTTAGCAATTAAGAAATTTCACAGTCACTTTTAATGATGATAAAATAGTTCACGATTTGATTGGCATTTTTTTGTTAAGCCGCTTGAAAGACTATAAAATTTAGACACAAATTACATATTAAAAATTAATTAACATACCAAATAAAATAGCAATCATTTTGCAAAAGTCCGCCATTTTCCGTCAATGAAGTTCACCGTTTGCGCATGCGCCAATGATACCGGGTCTATATATGTATGGTATTTCAAAACTAATTTCTTCTGCCATATGTTATCACCGTTTATATAATATTGTTCACTATCATGTTATAATATCCCAACCTAGTTATAGTGTTATGTTGGGTGTTAATCTTGTCCAGAGAAGTACGGTCAGTGTGTGCTCTACACGATAAGGCAATCTTTGTTTCTTGATTAATGTCTACTTTGATCTAAGTGAGATACTCCACTACTTTATATATCTGTGTACCTCAGGCCTGTAGGAAGTGATTTCAGACTGGGGGAGCTAATTTCACATTTTGTCTGACACGGGGAGGGGGATAATTTATATTTTGATAACTATTACAGACAAAAAGGTTTTAGCCTCACGGTTCTTACGGCCCCGTACCTGATGTATACTTGTACAAGCCAGTTGCACGATAACTATTGCGTCTCTCAATGGCACTTATTGTAACTATTAAAAACATATGGCATCAACATATTTACATGTACAGTACAACCTCTCCAGAGCAGCCATCTCTTGAGCAACAATCTCCCTTCAACAACAAGCATGATTATTAACCTAATAATTTAACATCTCCAGAGCAACAATCTCTCAACAAAAAACATAATTTTGCTACTCCCAGAGGGCGTTGCTTGGAGAAGTTGTACTGTACTGTGATATAATCATTGCAACAAGCTTATAATACAACACCCGTAGGAACTCGCTTCATAAAAACCAACACGAAAACTTCTACAGTACAACCTCTGTAGAGAAACACCATGTGGGAGCTTCAAATACTGGCCGTTGGTTAGATGTTGTTGATCTACAGAGGTTGAATTTAGAGTAAATATCAACTTAGGGAAATTTTGAAGGTGTTGTTATAGAGAGGTTGTACATGTTGCTCTACAGAGGGCCGCACTGGAGAGGCTGTACTGTATATTGATTTTATTTCATATTAGTTATTATAATAGAATCTGCAGTATTATGTGCATATTTTGGTGTTCTTCATAAAAACAATGCTAAAAGGAGAGGTAGAGACTATAGCTTTCTCATTACGAAGAACACACACATATGCTTTCAAACAGTCTAATTGATCCGCCTCTGTGCATGCGCAGTATATGTACTACGTAAGTCGTTCTTCGAAACCAAGAAGTTAGAACGCCTGTTTATATTCTATTAAGATAAGAAAGCAAAAAAAAAGAAAATCCTTGTCACTGATTGGATAAGAATGTAGGGCGAGCATTAAGTTTTATATCAGAATTTTAGTCTGCGATAAAAAGATGATTGGCTGTTACATTTTACCCTCGATTGAAACCTAGCAATGGCTTGAATTAGTATCTTTATTATATTCAACGCTCCATTTTTTAGCTTTTTTAACTTGCTACGTCCTTCGATGTTCATGGTGCTTACTATGCATTGTGTCAATTATTACAGCATGATTCATCGATTGACATTGTTCAAGACCATGTGACATTTTATAATGAGTCATGCTAAATAATTCATCAGTATCATCATACCGTTATAAAGCAATTAAACTAAATGATATGAAGTATACAACAACTGAACTCAATGTTTCTTATACAGTCAAGCCTGTGAACAAAGGCCATCCTTGGGAAATACTAAATGTGACCTTTATTGACAGGTATAGTCCTTATTCAGAGGTAATTTTGTTCTAAATAATCAATGACAATTTTTAAAAGAATGGCCTTTATTTACATGGTGGCTTTTATTCGGAGGTGGCCGCTAACACATGTTTGAATGTATGTGTAAATATACTTTAAGATGTTTTATGTTTTGATCTAAGAAAGTACGAAGTGTTATGTTTTGTAAAAACAGCGGAAATAAGGATTCACGGTTTCACGACTTAAGTATTAGGTTTAATGACAGACTGTTTACCGAGTTATTCGCTCCTTCAGACGTCCAAAACAAAGGATAAACTTTGGAAACAAAGATTGAAATATCTCTGTAAGTAGTTTGGATCCATTAAGTTTAACTGATAACAGTGAAATCTACATTGTAGACATAACAAGCTGTGTAAACATTGAGTCAATTGACGACGAAGGTTCGTAATGTATGACACAACAATGTAAAACAATTAACTGGTTAATTTAGGTCCACACGTGCAGTCATCATTAGGTGTATTTCTATGTAAGTTGATAATAAAAGAACAGAACAGAACAAAACATACGTTTATCAAGTCTTATGCAATAAAGGCCCATAGCCATAAACAAGTATATATAGGAAAACAAACAGTATACGGTTAATGTACATTATAAGAACAATAATTATAAGATGTTTACATACAAGACTAGGCAAAAGAAATACAGTAGGTTTTCACATATGATTACATGTGTAAGTTATTTATCCTTATATTGCGTCTTTCAAACGTTTTAAGTAAATAACACCCAACTTCTTTCTTTATGTTTAGGTTATTATATGACATTAATTCGATAAATGTCAACATACTTGGTCTGTCATAATATTATAGCTTAATTGACGTCCTCCAATAGAAAAAGTACACTATAATTAACAGTATATACTGGGACATGTCTGAGTTATGGGTCCTGTCTGTTGCTGATACTACCCGATCGTTATACGAAAACCTGTGTTGTCAAACTTGACCATGTTTACTGCAAAATCATTCGAAGCCACGAGTATGATGAATTAGTGTCATAAATCATAGTTGAAAATTTTCACAGAAAAAATCAAATAGAGTTATTTTGTACTTTTTATTCTAACGTGGAAGTGTACATACATGTATACTAGTAGGACTATTCTGAACTTTGTGGACCAAAGTATATACCCCCCCCCCCCCCCACCCCGGATAAGTCATTCTCACATGTACATGTAGATAAGTGTCTGTGGCCTTTTAATATGCATTGTGGCCACCTCCGAATAAATGCCCTGTGAATAAAGGTCATTTTTTAAAAACCGTTATTGATTATTTAGATGTAAATGACCTCCGAATAAAGTCCACCTGTCAAAAAAGGCCACATATTATCTTTCCCATGGATGGCCTTTATTCACAGGTTTAACTGAATTAACCATTCAAACATTTTTACCCTTCCGAATCCGGATAATCAAGTGAATCAGTGACAGGGTGGCTGATTTTTAGGTTGATTGTTCCATGCTCAAAAAGAGTGTTGGTCCAGCGCAGCTGACCGTAATATTACGTGACGATCAGTGCCATCATATGAGTATTCTATGTTCACTGGCCTGGCTCTACATGTACATTCAAGTAAGAAACAATCAGACAAAGTTACAGCAAGAATGTTACCGAATATAGACGTGGGTAAATAAAATACAATCTGTTAATGTACGAAAGTCTTGTGGTACGCAACGGTATTGCTTTCTACTTGCATTAGTCACCTATCTAACTGAGCTAATTAGACGGCTAATAAGTGCGTATAAAACATATATACGAACTTTGAAAGTTTGATTAAAGACATAATGATACGGTTCGGGTGTAACTTAACGTATTTACCTTTCTCAGATAACTCGCAACCAACATCTGTATGCATGATACGGCGGTTTTAACATCATCTCAATTCTGGTATGACATGCTTCATGTACCGTATATGTGAGTCCTGCTTTAACTATTACACATAGATAAACATGGATTTCCGCCTTATACTGATCTTTGGTAAGTTTTTTTTTAATTTTGTTTGATCCTCTTTAAGATATTTCCTTCATTCGATTTCTGTTGCCTTTACTGGGAAAGTCTGGTTTGCATGCATTGTATTTACAATTACTTATGCCTCTGCATTGGCTGATACCCGACCACTGAAAAGACTTAAACAAGGTTGTTTTATGTGTTTTTTCTATCACTTTTGTTTACTTATTTTTACAAGATTTGCGGATCGGTACCTGCTTACATGTATGCGCTTGGCACACTCATGATTGCAATCAAATAAATCTATCATGATTGTCTTAGTTATCAATGGCTCTGAATAAAAAGCTTCTATTGCCTTTCAGTATCTATCGCCGTTAGAGAGATCACCTGTAAGTAAAATTACTTAAGTCAAATTGAAATAAAGATCGATTAGTGATCAGAATTTGAAATGATACTTAGTTTCTATTTGTGGTTGTGTGTATAGGAGATTTGTGGTAGCCGTTGCATGATTGTAATTTATTTGATATTACTGGTACATCGTGCCCCTTGCTTCTTACTGTTATTCAGAAAACGTTTGCATGTGTATTTTTTATGAAACCTGAATAATATAATACATATATGTATTTGTTCTACTGGTTGCTCAACAAAGATTATATATGCATACACGTATTTCACATGAAGCAATTTTACAACATAACATACACGTGGTAAAGATTGGCCGGTTTGCTGTTACATGTATAGTAACAAGATCGAATTAAATTTGTATTTCTTGTGTATCGAATGACGTACATTTTATGCTGATATCAAAAACATTACCATGTAGGTCGAGATCCTCTTTGCGACGATGCGTTGGTACAAGGATTACCTGACAGTCAACTCTCTGCTTCAAGCTCATTGTCAGATCCTACATTAATCACTAATCCTGCTAGAGCCAAACTTAACACTGTGGAAAATAACCTTAATAATGGAACTACATACATGGGTGCTTGGGCTCCGGCTGTTGATGGAGGTGGCCAGTATGTACAAGTAAGTCTTGTGTTGAGATTATTTAAACATGTTTTATTAAAGTCTCCCAGTTTCATTGTTTTTTTTTGTGTTTTTTTTCATTATTTGTTTCACAGTCGCACCTGGGTCTAATTGCGACTTTCCAGCTTTAACGATGGACTGGAAGAACTTAGGCTTACACCTGTGTAGAACTACCTACCCCCCGGTATGCTAGATGGAAAACTTTCTCGTTTGAGAAATTTGGTACCGGGTGGGATTCGGACTCACAACAGCGAGTGGCTGGTGATTAAAGCCAGAGACCAGAACCATGCTGGTAATGTTAGATTAGTGTATGGCAGAATGTTAATACAACATCATTGGAAAGTGAACGATGGTGCGCATGAATTTTATTGTGGACCAAAGTGCAACATCCTATATTTTTTTACATCCGCCATGCAATTGATAAACTAGTTCCCGTACCATGTTGATGTGCAAATCTGTTAGTTCAGTTTCCCCCAGTAGCCTACTTTCAGTACTTTGATTTTATTTTAGGCAATGTTTCCAGAGATGACTATGATTAATAGAATTCAGACACAGGGTCGTAACCAGGGTACTGATCACGTGACACTGTTTAAATTAGAATATACACTGGATGGATCAACATGGCAGACGGTTAATAACGACGTTGGTGTAGAGCAGGTACTTTTAGGTTCGATGAATTTTAGGGAAGAATAATGAACTTAATAATATAATTATTTATATACTGTATCCCATACAAAAATTGTTTCCATTTTTAAGATGCGAACATCGTCAGTGCATGAAGACTAGACATGTAGATAATGTATGTGGTAACTTCCGGTCCTCTTTATTAAGACAGAGATATACTTCCGGTCCTTTTAGCTCATACGATTATTTACATTTGTTCTTCAATTCACAGACGTGATTTCTTTTCTCTCAATTCATTTTATAGATATTTATGGGTAACAATGATGGCGATACTATACAAGACAATCCCTTAGACTGCTCCTTATTTGCAAAAGGTATCCGAATAATCCCCCTAGAATGGGATAGAAAGACGTCGCTTAGATTTGAAGCAAATGGTTGCTACCTAGACAATGCAGTCATTGGTAAGTGACATAATATACAATTACATGTAATTGATTATTTAAAAGAGCGAGTTAGGATTAATCGCGCTTCCTGTTAAAACATTACAATTTTACAAGCGGTACGTGTAGTCTTATAGTGTGACTCTGGTCTAGGGTTAATTTCAGTTCTCAAAAAGATAAGAATTTATTGTTCTTGGAAATTCTGTGGGTATTTCTTGTATAAATATAAAGTTTATATCAACGTCATACTTTTAGAACTGACTGAAAACTTGTTAGAGATAAAAACATTTCAATGCATGGATTTTCATGCGCATGTATAAGAAACACAACCCAAATATGATTATGGTTCGCCCAAAACTGACTTAAGCATCATTCAATAAGAAAAGATACAATCAGACGCCTTTAACTTGTTTATACTTTCAGTAACCACACCATCATCAGCTGCTACGTTACTGACGACAATAGGTACGACTAATAGCACCTTCCTGCCTGGCATTGTGACCCCATTCGGTGGCACAACGACTGGAGCCCCACTAGTTACCACGTCCACCCAACCTTCAACTACTACCACCAAAATGTGTATGTATACATGACCTTCATTTTCAAAAAAATAGATCCGACATTCTGAATATATTAATCCATAGTTTCTTACTGGATCATTTCTCTTTTATTGTTTTAAATCATTTGTAGTCTTTGACATCTGTATTAGATCTCATAAATTATAATAAGTCCACTAAAACTATGTACGAATGATTTTAAAGTATGCGTATCTTTATAGCGTGTCAAACGTTGCAATATTCGCTGAATTTCATTTGTGGTCTATACTTTTATTTATATTCAATATTTTGTACCGATGCCAGTCTCTCATTGGATGTATGGAAATGTAAATGGCGGCGCAGCCATAACAATTCTATACAACCAATGAGAGACAACATTTGACCTCTGACGTAATTCTGTACCCACAATGCAATTATCGCATATAAATGAAATCGCATATAAATAAATTATTATTTCATATAAATAAGAAAATATTGAATATAAATGAAAGTATAGAACACAAATGAAATTTAGCGAATATTGCAATGTTTGATACGCCATATATTTTCTATCAAGAGGTTTAGTGTGTGTCACTGGCATAAATATGTTTCAATTTAAACTACAGCGACCACACCCATTACCACATTGAAAACTTCACCAACAACGACGACGACAACGACAACAACTACAACAACAACAACCACACCAAGTACGACGACAACAACAACAACAGCAAAAACGACCACCACTCCGTATGTTTTCATGCCAGGAATAATAAATCCATTCGGAACAACAAAGCCTGGTTCCCAGCCAAGCATCTTCATCGGTTAAGCAGGCGCATAATTCTATCATAAACTTTGATCCCTTGTGTACCTTAATCAAATATAAATGTATTATGATACTTTCAAATACATCGCAAATTTTGTTTTATATTATTATAAACTTGAAGACTGGGTGTTTTCTTTGTAATGCTTTTGTGTGTGTGGCAATTTAATTTTCTGCTATGAAAATGCATATACTTTTAATCTATTGACATAATTGTTCATATGTATTTAGTAGAAAACAGATCTTTCATCTGGATGAATATTTAAGATAGATTGATTGGGTATGGCAAATGTGTCTTAGCTGGAAATGAAACTTTTACCTTACCGATTGTTCACTTTTTCTTTCAACTGATATAATATAGTGTCACACAGTGTATGATAGCACGAAATAGACACGAGACATGATACCACGCCCTATTGATGACCCTCTCCAGAACAACCCTCTCCAGAACAACCCTCTCTTGAACAACAACCTCTCTTCAATAACAGCATGATTTCCCCCACTACACAATTTGACTATTAATTTAAACTTTCTAGAGCAACGACCTCTCAACAGAAACATAATTTTGCTACTCCCAAAAAGGGTGTTGCTTTGGAGAGGTTGCACTGTAATTGCATTGTTGCCACAAGAGTGATAAAAAAACAGGAACTTTCGAATATAGTGGATATAATAATAAAACAAAGTCATGAATTTGTGTCATTGCATATTATATAGAATAATTCCAACATAGTCAACTGACCAATCCTCTGTTCTGAATTCTTATAAATAACAAGAATTTCTATCTAACCCCTTATTTTGCTTCCACTGACCAGTGGGTTTATAATGTCCCAAAACAAACCAAAATTAATTTCTACGAATTGACATTCGATTAGTACTTTACCGAGCGGTGACATATTAATTATCTCTTTATTTTTACATTGGACCGTTAGTTTATGTTCCGTGGAATAATTTTGCAGTCATCTGTTTCTATAAAAATATATATCCTTTTGTAAGAGAAGGAATAGCATCGTTGGCGAAAATAAGCAGATTTATGGTAAATGTGGGGTTTTATTTGCACTAAGTCAAAAATCTTTTTTTTAAAGCTTTATGTATGAATCTAATCATGATAAATAAGTCGACACGGAACCTATACAACTGTTTTTTAATGTGATGGTTTAGTTAAACACTTTCAAACATCATTTTAAAAGAACAATAGCATTGTGTTGAACTATTATTTAAGTAATACAAAATGTAGTTAAATTAGTACACACTACAAGTACTGTATTTTAATGTATTAGGACTTAACCTAGATCTGTTCCTGTCAGCCAGCCGTTCTTGTAGTAATTGTCATATGTTATTGAAGATATACGATGATAACAAAATTATCATTCGTAAATAGAGATAATATTATGACCATGAGATAATGACCTTCGTTCTATTTTCTATGATACTCTTGTGCTACCGGTCGTAATTCTTGTGGATGTACGATATCTGAGTGGAACACATGGCTCAGATAAGACAACGGTTCAAGTTTGACATAGTCTTGTGACTTTTGACACCTGGTACTCTTTGGTATTGCACTCTTTTGAGGCCCCGCAGTGGACAATATTACAATCTAACTTCCAAAATAATTTACGGAATATTCAAACCATGATAGGCTTGATTTAACTATATTTTGTTTGTTATATTCTGTTGTTTTGATTTTGTTACTTCTTTTAGATGCTTTAGTTGTTTAGGAAGAAAATGAAAGAAATTATAATATACACTATCAATTAATATTTTCCAAATCTGTAAAACTAAATTATAAAGATAACGACGTAATATTGTTTATCATAAATTATATATACAACCAGTATATCAAAGAAAACACTATTTGCGTCATGTATGTAAGTGAACTAATTATTGTTATACTAGCAACACCTATGCTAAAACTTCTTTTAAAGAGGAAAACACTCAAACAATATATTGATCGTCGTTGTCTTAATCTTTGTCAATAATTGAATATAATGTTATGAATTTTAGTACTAAGGACCAAGTAATAAACAAGATATTCAATTCCCGTATATTATCTATGGATAATCAATTAAGACTAATGGATCCAAATGCTCAATGCACCATATATAATTATTGGTGAAGACAGAGATGACAGAAAAAACTCATACTGGTAACGGTTACTTACGTAAATATATACTTGTAAACGTACTACTAATAGCATCTACATGACAATCAGTGTGGACATAAATATGCCACTAAAAGCATCTACATGACAATCAATGTCGACATAAATATGCCACTAATAGCATCTACATGACAATCAATGTCGACATAGATATGCCACTAATAGCATCTACATGACAATCAATGTCGACATAAATATACCACTAATAGCATCTACATGACAATCAATGTCGACACAAATATACCACTAATAGCATCTACATGACAATCAATGTCGACACAAATATACCACTAATAGCATATACTGGATAATTGAACCAGTTTAAAATCGTTGTATTAAGCAAGTCGGTTCCTTGTAATTGCGACAATAGTCAACAGATATTCCGGTATATTGGAATTGACCAAACACGTCCAGGGCCTCACGTAACAAGGTTGATAAGACAATATACATGTAGGTGACTTCATTACACTGGACATACAGACCTTGTGATCCCTCTACTGTCACACACAGTTTTATTCTGATACTGAACGAAAGTCTGGAAAACATGGTTGCGTTCCTCGTCTGTAAGTATCTTAGACACGTTTATTAAATTCATTGTAAACCTATATATTTTTACACTTTGGTGATGTTCTCGTGAAAACAAAACATTAATTAGAAAGTATAAGTATTTAGCTATGTTTCAATAATGTACGAATCGCTGTATAATGTCTATTGAACATGTATGCGTATCTTATGGTGACTGATTTACGCCATGTCGTATTTTCGCTTTTTCGCTACGAAATGGGAAAATTCGAAAACACAAAGGGATAAGGCTTGACATTGTCGTGTCTTCTTGTTTTCGTATGTTCGCGTTTTCGCCTCGAAATGCGAAAGGACGACAAAGAAAAAGCGACAATACAACGTATAAATGTGTTGTATTTTCGTATTATATCTGTCGTGTCTTTGCATTTTTGCATTGTCGCATTTTCGTGGCGAAAAAGCGAAACTACGACATGGCATTAGTTAACCACCATGGTCTCTGGTTAGTAAATATTAACTTGCTATCAATATGTATGTAAATTGAATGAAGAACATATTTGTATACTTATTATAAATGTTGTTGCTATTTAAAATATACGTAAATATACTTAAACAAAGAACATAATCAGCTGTGAAGATATTTTATATTTTGATTCCTTTTGTGCGATTTGTGAATAGTATCCTCTCTAGATTTTAATGAAATGGAAAAAGTGTGTTTTTGGATATTTTATGTTGTCAATAAGTTATAACTTGATTTGTGTAAGTAAAAAAGATTTGATAGATATTTGTAGTAGAATTATTGGATTTTTAAGCTGTTTCTAGAGTATACATGTACGAGTATATTGTCAAATCATATACCAGTATACTGACATTAATTTTACAGCATTTATCTCATACCGGACAATAATTATCTACAGTCAAAGCAAAGAGAAGCGCCGTGAACTGTTTGTATATACTGATATTATAGTAATTTGTATATTTATTTATCTATGTTTTTCTTTGTTTATTTTTCAGTATCTTTATTCGTCATCGGTTCTAATGCTCTCCTGTTTCCAATGAACAATGGAGGAGGTTAGTGCTAACAATTTACTTATTTTAATGTTTACTTCACAACGACATTTTCTTACAATCATGTATTTACTCCTGTTTTTTATTTCCCATACCACAGGTCTTAAAACTGGTCCTAAAGGAAAGTAACATTAGACAAATAATATACAATTCGTATAAATGATTTAGATGTGTGCGTACATGTGTACAGCAGGAACTTCAAAACTCTTAAGTATATCTATCGATTTGTTGGACATTTTACATTTACATAATATGACATTAGTTTTACGCACAGCATTTTCCCAGTTATGAGCACAATTTTGCATCTTTATTCTTTACAATGATATAAATTTCGGTTATGTTGTATATATTCTTCTTGCTTCCCTAATCGTTACAAAATTACCTTATTTATTAATATGACCAAAGAATGAATTTTCTTAAATTTAGCAAAATTGGGAATTAGAAACACTTAGAACGTTATTCTGTAATATAAGTACAACAAGCTACTTTGTAAACTAGACCTTGAAAGCTGACAATGGCGAAGTGAAATTATTTCTTTTCCCTAACCAATTACTTCCTTAGTTCAAGGTAATACATATGCAGTGAAATTAAGATACAGTTCAACTTCTGCAAATCAACACCCTTTGGGAGTAGCAAAATCATGTTGTTGTTGAGAGGTTGTTGTTCTCGAGAGTTTATATTAATAGTTAAATCGTGCAGTGGGAAGAAAAGCATGTTGTTGTTGAAGGGAGGTTGTTGCTCAAGAGAGGGCCGCTCTGGTGAGGTTGTACTGTATAGTGCAGTTAATAAGCAGGTCCTAAGGAGTACGCTATATAACCGTGTACTATTGTATCATAAACAATGTAAAAACATGGGTCATTGTATGGTTTTCAGAGCCAGAACCCGAGTTGGTATTTGCTTGTCCACCACCACGTGTTCCACAGTTCGGAAGTATCAAGTGTGACTATGACCTTTTTAATATGTAAGTATAGCAGAACATATTATAATATTTAAGCGATGCCGTATTTGTAAACTTTAGGTTAATGTGTAGTCCTGTAGATACTTAAACCCTGTTTGACTTGGGCAAATAAACATTGCTTGTTACTATTAAACTGATTCTAGTTATTATTGAACTGATTCTAGATACATGAACATGAACAGTCAGAAATAACTCCTACACGTTTTAACCTGCTTAATTACTAATTGATTCATCAAAAGTATCTAATTTCTAAAACATTATGTAGTCTATCAAATTTATTGTTCTTTATACGCATATGTTTTACTTCAGGAGCTGCACTGTACGATGTGACAGTGGTTTCCAATTTGAAAATGGTATGCAAGAGGCAATGGTTAAATGTGATCTGTTTGATGGTAGATCAACTCCTGATATTCAAAAATGTGTTAGAATTGGTACGTTGATATATCGGCATTTGATTTTAATTTTATTTTACTGCAACTCGAAATAAGAAGTTTAACAAAGAAAATGTCTTCGGTAAACGAACTATAATTGTATAAACAAGACGAGAAACTTCTTTTGTAGGACACAACGTGCGTTCATAGTGTCTGTTCAGTATGAATATGTATGTTACAGACAAACATGTACAACTAAACGGGGCGGGAGGATGTTGTCAATATGAATCAGTTATTCATGTGTCACGTGATAGTCTAAAATGTTTGATATAATTAATAAGTTTTCTTTTTAATTACAACATTTCTCTTTTTTTACACCAGGAGTTCTGACCCCAACAACTGATATGCCCGCTGTTGTCACTGGCGGGATTGTTAACCCATCTACAGCAAATAACTGCGTACGAACACTGGGTGATTGCTTCGGACAGCCAGCAGGGGACTACGCATACTGCGCCAACTGCCGTATGTTCGCCACGTGCGCCGGAAGTGGATTTTATGTTCGACCATGCCCCGGACTTACCGTGTTTGACGCATCTGTGGATAAATGTATTGATTACAGTACAGCTGCATGTCTTAGGCAATAATTGCCATTTTTTAGATATCTACTACATTTCAGGGACTTAAACTGTATTTACTATTTACTGTCATTTTAAATTATAAAGACAGTCTTAGAAATTGTATTTCATAAAATAATTACATATGAAACCCATGTTTTTGGTTTGTTATTTTTTGCATATATGATATTTTGCTGTTAGTAACTAACAATTTGACTGGTCGTTCATGTATTCACAATTATGGGGATATAACGATTCAAAACAACAAATCAGTAATAAAATGTAAGTATCTATTAAAAATGTCTTCATTAGAGTCCAATTAAAATGTCGTTGATATGTCATGGTAATGATACAGGCGAATCTTTCGACGTAGAAGTAAATAAGAATATGAAGTCCGATACATTTAAGTACAGTGTCGTAGACGAATTTTGTTACTTATAACACTATAACTTGGAAAATTCACTCATTATGGCTGTATCTCATTATTATTGTATCAGGATAAGACTTACAACAAATTAAACGAGTAAAGAAAATGAATTTTATGCTCAGAAAACAGAGTCAACTCTAGTTATTGTTTAGTCACGCGTGTTAAGATTTTTATATAGTATCCATGATGCGGCTTTATGTCAAACTATATACACAGACAGTAAAATACAAGAACTAGTCAATATCAACATGATATAAACAGATGTTTTAAACAACTAACACAAACATATCAAAACACCTTTTCTAGAAAATGTAATAAAAAAATCACTCAGTCATTATGTAAGATGGTTCATCGATTCCCAATCAAATGCAAGTTTGTTGAGAGGGGAGGTAACTCATGGACCTCTACAAGTCGATGAACGATATTGGCAACTACCAACATTATCGTCCCATTTCAAATTTAAAGGACATGGCATCTGATAGACCCCACTTGCTGCACAAGTAGTGTAGTGACCACATCCTTTACAGGACTGATAGTTTCCTTCTGGTTTTCCAGCGCAGCCTTTGATGTCACTAACACAACCTCCTGGAATAAATTAAGATCTTAATTTTATAAATTATTTGAATGGAAAGATGATGTCATATGCTTGTCACTGCATCGAAACTTACTTAATTGTTTTAACTGGGTTTGATGTAATAAACAATACGTTTGATTTTGATGGTAAATATTTAAACTGACCATACATTATGTATCGCTGTCATTGGCGACGCCGGTGAACGACGCCGTCTCTTATGGAGTGTAATTTTTATTTGCACATGAATGGTTAGCTGGTTCCCGTTCAATATTCAGTACAGCCAGCAATGAGGGAGCAAAGATATTCACGTTATGGTGTCACGTGGTAGCGCCACGTGATCTAATGATAAAGTGACTATAACTGATACTATACTTACTTGTGAAGAGATTGGTGCCTGAACTGACATAATTAACTCCTGGTTGTGTAGGTATACCAATATAAACTGAAACAAAATGAAAACAGTCTTAAGTAATGGTTAAATACAAAGAGGCAAACCATTGTTTGAAGAAGTCAACAGCACATACATCTTAGGGAGATTGGATTGCCCGGTCTGAGAAAACACACATTCCTCTGTGAATTGGATGGATTGGAGCATGGCTTTCATTCAAATTGGAAAGTCGATTGTTTGTGGAGAAACCGGAAATAGCAAGTTATGTATGTATGAGTCGTATGATGTTTTATCTCGAGACTCGTACATACTACTTATCAGTGATCCAGTCTGGACTTCATATGGTTCTCTGTCATCATTTGTTTTCTGCGCATGCGCGCATTTAAGTAAACTGCTGATGGAAGCTGGTTGCTTATCTTCTAGATGAAATTACGTCCTATAGTCAAGATGTGTTTTTGAAAAACAATGCCCCCCCTCCTGGTGACCTTGACCTTTGACCTACTGACCTTAAAATACATAGGTTCTGTATAGGTTGTCATGAAGAACTAAATTATGAAGTTTGAAGACTGTATTTGTCATTTTGATTTTATAGGCAAGGTTTAAGTTTGGTACAAACAGACAGGCACACAGACAGATAGGCCGAAAACAAAATGCCCCCGATCTATCGATACGGGGGCATAAAAAATCTATTTTCCTGTATAGTTATTTCATCCGTTGCAGTTTATAATAGATACGATGCATCATAACGACTAGCAGATTTTTCTTACACCGGGTATAGTTAGTTTATGTACAGCTTACCTGTCGGGGGTGGTATTTTTGTGGTTTTCGGCAGTGCCCGTGTTGTTGCTTTCGGGGTTGTTGTTGTGGTTTTAACTGTCGGAGCTGTGGGCGGAGTTTTCACAACTATTGTGGGCTGGTTAAGTTTTGGCTTCCAATCTGAATAAATAAATGAATAATCAACTTAAATTTGGTAAATTTTACACTTTTAGATCCGATGATATTCATCAACACAATCGCCAACAATGCCAATACAAACACAAAGGAAATCAACCAATATATATTATAAGATTCGTTTTACACAACCGAGTCTAACATAGTAATTAAAATAAGTTTTAACAGTAATTGTTTTAACGTACATTTATCTTTCTCGCAGATATAGTTGCGTTTCAAGTCACAGTTGTCATCATTAAGTTCATTGTTCCAGAATTCTCCACAATGTTCTCCGTAACCTCCATTGTCTGGTTGACCTTTCTTCCATTGTCTAGAGGTTAGAATAATATAGGTGTCATATCACATGTAATTTGATCATACTAGATTTTAGTGACTAAATGTTCAAAATAATTATTAAGTATTAAGTAATATAATTAATATTTTATTTTGTTATTGCTAGTGAGCATAAAGCTAACAGTTCACTTATACTTTTATACACTTACAGTACTTGTTGTATACATACTGTACACGTGTATATTTACTGTACATGTGTATACTTATGTACACGTGTATATTTACTGTACACGTGTTTACTTATGTACACGTGTATATTTACTGTACATGTGTATACTTATGTACACGTGTATATTTACTGTACACGTGTATACTTATGTACACGTGTATATTTACTGTACATGTGTATACTTATGTACACGTGTATATTTACTGTACACGAGTATACTTATGTACACGTGTATATTTACTGTACACGTTGTATACTTACAGTACACGTGTATCCAGAGGGTTACCATCTGTCCATTTATGGTCCTTTGCGTCTTTCCGTGGTTGATTACTTAGTCCTATCCACCACATACTGACTGAACTCTTTCTGATTTCTTGAAGTATGAAATCCTAAATAAAGTTTACAATGTGAAACCATTTAGTAGACAATAAAAACAATCGAAACTAGATATAATTATAACTCAAATGAGTAACTTAAAACAATTCAATTCGAAAGATGCGGTTGGAAATAATGCGTTTTTCACGAAATTATTGTAATTAATGCTAAATACATTCCACTTTTATTTTGATGTTAGTGGAAGGCGGTCTTCGATGATAATCTCCCTGAAATGCACACGCTGGTGTCGTGTTAGGAATGGCGATGAATCGAATTCACAACCTCAGAAAGCGGTAGCTGACATTACATTCGTCCTTTCGTAAACATTATGTACCACTACATATACATGTACATGTATGTCATATAATTATATGAACATAGTTTACCCTTTTTGATATTGTTTCTATATCGACTAAATGTCCATGATTAAGCTGACAGTCTCGGCTAGCGTCTTTCCATGATCCAGTCTTATTAGAAAACAGGAGACATTTTGTTGTTCCTGCCAACGCCTTCCAACCGGGGTCACATTGACCCATACTGGCTAAAAATATAAGACATGTTGTATTTACTTAATATATTGATACACAGAGTGATACTGCTGCAGTTGTTATTTGAAATAAGTACAATTTAAGCTACATGTACATAGATTGCCATAATTTAACCATAGGCACTCGATTCCGTGATTTTTATACGTTTACAGACTTTTTTTTCAATTTAACTCATCAAACAACACAAATCTGTCGAAAAAAAATCTTCTTTTTTTCCCTTATTGAGTGTATAAAAAACACCAAGGTAGCGCACTCGCCATTTTTTCGATTGACGGAGGTGACGAAAATAAGCGTGGGTCCCGGCTTTCCTTCTCATCTGCACGTGCTATTCGGGAACCTTGCTTTCGTTTTAGTGTGCCCCAACTTTAAACGTTTTGACAACTTTTAGAAGTAAAGCCGGGACCCACGCTTATTTTCGTCACTTCCGTCAATCGAAAAAATGGCGAGTGTACTACCTTGGAGTTTTTTATACACTCAATAGGGAAGAAATTGAGGATTTTTCTTTCGACAGATTTGCGTTGTTTGATGAGTTAAATTGAAAAATAACGCCTGTAAAGGTATAAAATTCACGGAATCGAGTGCCTATGAATTTAACTGCACTGAAAGTACTGACGGAAGGTGATTTTTTCCTACCTCTGGTTGTAGTAGGATAATCAGTTACAAACATGAATACATGTATATACATTTTTTTCAAATAAATCAAATTCTATTTATTCAATTATTAGACAAGCCAACTTTATCCTCAACTCAAGTTAGTTTCGTGATCCAAAGCACTGATTGCACTGTCAGAAGGTCAAGTACATGTATATAGTCTACATGAACACACGGACTGAGTGGTATATTGTTGAAGAAAGACTGAGATTGGGAGTTTTGCGCAGAGGCAGAAGTAATCGGTTAAAACTGCGAACGCCGAAAACAATCGGTCTTACATCAACGCATGTTGTATCATCCGCCACAACCTAAATATTGAGGTCTTTTTCAGTCACATCGGAATACTGAAAATATCCATAGCTGTACCATACCCAGTAGCAAACAGGTGTTTGAATATAATGTGTCCGTGATAATCAAACAATATACACTGTATTGTACCTGGACTTTCTAACTAAGTAAAAGAGATCGCTTTTTAAATATCCACAAGTACAAAGATATTGTATATTATAATTATCTACACGCGGTAGATTAACTTTAAATCATAGATTTTTTACTGTGCTTCGATGCTCACTTGTTATTGCTTGGCAACCGATGGCGTCAAATCGGAGAGCGATGTAGTTGTGCCAATTTTGTGGATGAATTCGAAGGAATCGGGCCATGAAAGGACAGTCAAACATATGCGTAACCAATGAGTCCTCGTCGGCATTTCCTTTGAACATCTGGATGAAAAGAAATGTATATTTTCTTCTTATACTCGTATTATCGTATATATATATCAATACTACAGTGGTACATTGTACATGTATATCCCTTTTTATGAATTAAGTATTAGTTATCGTTCATATTTTGAATTTTATGGGATATATCACAAGCGACGCGAAGCGGAGCGTAGTGATATGTCGCATAAAATTCATAATATGAACGATAACTGATTTACAGTTTGTCCTAATTTCTGTCACGTATGCATGTTTTGTCTCGACGAAAACTACCAATCATCACTATAGATGTAATTTGACGCCGCCCACAAAGTACCTCCGTTCAGAGGGAAATTAAAAAGAAAGCGGGGCATTCAGTGTGCTTTATATGCGTTAAGAAGAGCCAACATTTACCTGTAACAATGGATTTTCACTTAGCTTGCGACGAATTCTAGATTTATGATTGATTTATTCTTGATGAACTGGTATTGTCTTAGTTATTATATAAACAATCAATACCAAGAAATGCATGATTTCTATGTTTCGTACAGTCTGACCAGAGACGTATAATACAAGAGATAGGCAACTCGTTCTTTGAGATAAGGAAATACCGGGAAATCTCGTATGCGCCGCGGGATTTCTCACGCGATCAACAACCGCAACTGTCGTCCGCCATTTTGTATCATTGAGATACGGTTGCTTACGTCTCTGTTAATCAACTTCACTTCACAAATATCGAACACTAGCTGAATGCATAAAATTTAGAAAATTATTATTAGATCATTTCGTGTGTGTGCATATATATATCTATGTACATACTCGACGAGTTCATTGAAATAAACAAGTAGAGTACTGAGTGGAGTTGCGTTGTAACTTGCGGTGGGTGTGGAAGGCCAGAACTTCAAAACTGTACTCGCTAAAACTCGAGAACTAATTGCTGGATTTAAATAATAAAAGTTATTTTGACTTTGTTGATACATGATTGATGGTTGCCCGAAGTTTCAATGCTCTCAGATTCGATTATATGTCATAATTTATGTTTAAACTGATATCACCCTTAAAGTCTGATTATTCGAGTGAAATTCTAGTTCTAGCAAATACATCAAAACTGTACTCGCTAAAACCTCAGAACTATTAGTTTGATTTACATGATTCAAGTTATTTTGACTTTGTTGATATGTGGTTGATGGTTGCCCGAAGTTTCAACACTCTTAAATGAGGCTATTTGCCTCAGAATTCAAATTTAAAATGGTTACGCTTTAAAGACTGAAAGTTTCACTGAAATTCCTGGCCGAGTCATAACATCAAAACTGTACTCGCTAAAACTCGAAAACTAATTGCTGGATTTCAAAAATTCAATTCTTTTTGACTTTGTTGATACATGATTGATGGTTGCCCGAAGTTTCAATGCTCTCAGATTCGATTATATGTCTTAATTTATGTTTAAACTGATGTCACTCTAAAAAGTCTGATTATTCGAGTGAAATTCTAGGCCTAGCAAATACATCAAAACTGTACTCGCTAAAACTTGAGAACTATTAGCTTTATTTCTATTATTCCATTATTTTAGACTGTGATAATGTGTGATTGATGGTTGCCCGAAGTTTCAACACTCTCAAATGAGGATATTTACCTTAAAATTAAAATATAAATTGGCTACCCTTTAAAGACTGAAAGTTTCAGTTGAATTCTACGCCGGGTCATAACATTTGTGTTTATTCTATACAAGAAAAATTAAATATGTATATATTTTTTATTCTACTGATTTATTTGACACCTGTAGTTTTTCAAGTAAACTTCGTGATTTATTGGGTATTTCTTTTTCGCAAACACATTGTTTTTTTAATAATGGATTTTTCATTATTGAATGTTATCTGATTGTGCATATTAGTCTTGAAGTGTCACACATGTCAGCTGTAATAAACAATGCATGACCATAAAACTTTTGGTGAAACATGTTTCTGATGATATCTATGGACCCATACTGTTCTGGGACCAGTAATTCCCTTGGTGATTGCACCAATTAACATGTAATATCGTAAACAAAACAAATTTTCACACAAGATAGCCACTTGATGTTAACTTCAAAGGCCTGCCAAAAAATAACAAAATGTATGACATTGAAAAAAAAATTTGTTAGTATTTTTTTTCAATATGGTACATGTTGATATTAATAATATTATGCGATGACATATTAAATTAATAGATAAGCAACGCGCCGAACATCTATGTGCAGCATTAGTAACAAAATTCCACAAAAAAATAAGAAAATCCATAGATCTATCATCTTTAAGATGATTCAGTCATGTTTTTTGGTGACATTTTCAGTTTCCAACTGTTGTTTGTTGGAAACAGATTAATTGTTTCCATAATCGGTATATTCACCAAAAGTAATCTTAAATCTAGACATTCGTTATGCCATGAGAGAAAGTCTGAGGAAGACGTGATGTAAGTACTAGTGTTATACTCAAAAATAAATTACAGAGATTAATTATAATTGGCAACTGCATGTCGTGTTTATGTAAGGACAATATATCAACTTCACACCTTCAAAAATAAGTGAGAGGTGTTGACTGATGAACAATGAATGAGGTCTATAAATTTCATTTTTTAAGGAAATTATTTTATGTCGCTAAACAGAATAATCCACATTGTACACAAGCATCAATAAAAAATCGGTCATATTGTATAGTCGAAAACAGCAAAGATATATTAAAGACCCTAAATTCTGACAGTTATGGATCAACGTCTCTAATATATTAAATATAATTATAAGTCTTTTTGTTTTCGATAATGTCACTCGCATGCCCTTTCCGAATTATTCATATATACTGTATAATCGACAACACTATCCGGTCTCGTACCGTGTAGACGTACTATATACCGAACTGAGCGATCACGCTAAATATCGCAATTGACATACGAGATATTGGGAGATTTCGCGTAGTTGCCTATCTCTTGTATTATACGTCTCTGGTCTGACCATTCTTTCAATTTGGACCAGTAGGTCTATGCACCGTTATTTACAGTTTTCGACCGTTCTGTTTCTTGCCAAAAGTCTTGGATTCTTGCACATGTTTCAGTTCGAGTCCGGCTTAGATCGGAAAACCTTGCAAGTGTGGTGTCTAGCACCGGCCCAGATGTTATACAACTTACACTCGACTTCTGAGCATCAAATCCATTCCATTCTCAACGCATTATTGTTGAATAAGGTACTGGTTGATTTATAAAATGCACATTCAGGTTAATTATGATGATATAAGATTCATGTATCTACATGTATTTATGAGTAATTATTATAACCATGGAACCTGGTACTACTACCAAGGAACGATGGCAAATTGGACTGCCCGCTTATATTTGACTGAAATTCTGTTGTAAACGGGCATTAAATTCAACAGAAATAGCGAAAACCATGGAAAATTCGTATGCTATACGACCTGGTTCGAATGATGCAATCTCCCACGAAGTCTATGAGTAGTTTAAACTCCGCCTACTTTATTGCACGGTTAAGGATGATGTAATAAAACTGATGCAACTTGCACCGCCCTATTCAGCGCTTGGTCACGTAGCACACAAATTCGACTTATTTTCTCCATATCAGCGTTTCGGCAAATTTTATGCGATATATTTTTCAAACTTCAAATGAAATGCGGACATTTCATTGGACGAGAAATTAGGACAAACTGTAATTGCCAGTATATAAATAACACATAGCTTTGTGGGTAACAGTAAAAATGTCAGTCTTCGGAAAGTGGTGCCATGAATGTAACAGTAAAATTATCCCTGTTTGCCTATGGGAAATTAACATTACGAAAAAAATGAGGGGTAATAATATGATATACACGTTTATGTTATACCTTAAACGATCATATATCAAACCATTGCCAGATAACATTTCATTGTATTTGTGGGAAAATCTAGCTGCAGTTGAATACAGGTTGTTTCTCAAGAGAAGGCCGCTCTTTTTTGTTTATTTTGTTTATTTTGAGTTTACCGCCCCTTTTCAACAGTCAGAGTCATATGAGACAGACAGTTCATCTAATCATCATTCCTGGGAAGAACCAGTACTAGACTCCCATCCTCCGTAAGGAACTGTCTACTTTATCACATAAAGATACTATACTATACTATGATCGGTAGCTGGGCTTGAACCCACGACCCTCTATCAGTGAGAGGTAACAGTGATATATAACCACTTGATTTATATTTTAACCATTCGACCACGGAGGCGGGTCTACATTTCGTTATAGAAAATATTATAATGTGGACAAATCGCATAACTTACAGACACAGCCCACATCTCTAATAGGTCAAAATAGCAGTTCAAACGTCTGCAAACTAAAATTACGTGAAATGCTTGGATTATCACTGATGGTATGAATAGAACATATAAAGTTACCATGTCATTTCCATTCTTGTCTTTGACAAACTCCCATGTTTTACCATCAATACTCCAAGACACTTTGTAGTCTGTAACTCTTTGAACACAACATAACGTCAAAGGATTCAGATGACGTCCTTGTGTTACAACTCCTCGTACCAGACTAGGACGCACAAACTCTACCTAAATATCCAACAACAATTTGTACTGGATTATGTATATCTCATACATTTATCACAATTTAAATCTAATATGGCGTTCATTTAGTTTAAAGATAACATAATATGATATACAGTGTAATAACCATATTGGTGTCGTATGCTTGAAATGTTGACCGAGTAAAGGTATAGAGCATTCTTCTAAAACATATAGAAGTTTTGTGTGTACGTGTGTATTTGTTTGTAAACATATTGTTCGAATCATACTGGATTTTGAAAATTACCTGTCATTATCACTTCAAACACGCGCACGTATTGATTAATTATTTGATCTAAAAAATAATGATAATATACGTATGTAATATTTTGAGTTCTTGTTATTACTAAATACTCTTTTCCATAGTATAGTTCGATTTCCCTTTCTTTATGGTTAACGTTCTTACTTATTTTTAACACTTACCTGAATGTACTGGTTTTTATCATTAACTCCGGCTGACCAAGCACCCCTATAGAATGTTCCATTCCCGTAGTCATATGCTGTTGTAAATAAGCGTGATCTTTCCGGCCCATTGTTATCGTTGGGTAAATGAGAGTTCCATGAGGATGTCGCAGTGAGATGATTATCAGGTACACCATGTGGTCCGGAGACTAAATATTCGTGACATACTTGGGCTCCTAAAGATTTATTCATAATAGATCAGCAAGTCGTCTTGTATCGATATTATACGTGTACATAAAGTGAACATTATCTTTAAAAATGCCCCAAAATAAACACATTTTACACGGAACTGAAATACATGTGAAGATATCAGCAAATTAGAATTTTGACAGAGACCAAGAAAGAAATAATAGAGTCGGGTGGTTAAGGCAACGTGACTGGCTTAATACGCTGAAAACGTTAAATAGTATTTTGTTATTTTCAAAGATGATATTTCATACTTTAACACCAAGCAAAAAACATTATAACTGAACAAGCAAAAAGTGTTTTATTGCGATAAACACAGCACCCCTTTATCAACTTTACTTTATCAGCGTTTACCACCTCTAATGTCTAATTGTAACTTCATTAATTTTCACATTTTTTGTTACTACAAAACGCATCCAATACTCCATACCTTGAGGAGCATTACTAGGTGCTTGGAACGGTATATACGGTGCAAGTGTCGTCATCCGAGTTGTCGTCGGCGGAGTAGTGGTTGTTGTTGTCGTCGTCGTCGTTGGAGTTGTAGTTGTCGATGTTGTGGTAGGCGTGGTTGTGGTACTTGTCGTGGTAGGCGTGGTTGTGGTACTTGTCGTGGTAGGCGTGGTTGTGGTGGTACTAGTCGTGGTAGGCGTGGTTGTACTAGTCGTGGTAGGCGTGGTTGTGGTACTAGTCGTGGTAGGCGTGGTTGTTGTACTAGTCGTGGTAGGCGTGGTTGTACTAGTCGTGGTAGGCGTGGTTGTGGTACTGGTCGTTGTAGGCGTGGTAGACGTGGTACTAGTCGTGGTAGACGTAGATGTTGAACTAGTCGTGGTAGAACTAGTTGTCGTTGGTGTTGTAGTGACTGTACTAGTTGTAGTAGGCGTGGTTGTTGATGTAGTTGTATGTGTGGTGATGGTAGTTGGTGTAGTAGGTGCAGCCAGCGGATGACAGTGGTACGTAATCTTGAATAAAAGAAATACCAGTGATTTTTATATTAAATATAGCAGTTTGGTATATGTTTTCTTTTTTTTTGGCACTGTACATTGAAAAATGTCGCATTTGAAAATACAAAATGTATTATTAGAAATGAACATAAAGAAGTCGTCTTACTAGTAGATACTTAGGCTGCCCCGGGCATGGATCCGACACTTTCAGCCATGCACTTGATGCATATACTATACATGAAGCCTGATGGTCACAATAGACATGTACTGTGTCATTACTTCTTGGACCAGCCTTACAGTTTAGATTGGTAAATGTCTGGCCACCTGTATTACATGCCGATTGACTTGCTCTTCCGTAAAATACGGTATCAATTAATATTTCATCTCCAGGATTACACCGTAATGTCTCCTTCTTTGGTGGACACACGAGCTGTGATTTTACTCCTGAAGTAATAAATAACCATTCTTTAAATTAAGTTATCAAGTTATTAAAAGAAGGCATTGTGATTAGCCTCTCAATTTTACTGGGTTGCTTTCCATACCGGCTACTTGTAATAAAATTGAAATAGACCAGTGTGATGTTTTGCCATATCATAGTATCGAACATTGATATTGTGATCAGTATACACAGTTATTCCATTATTGATACATTTACCATTCAGCTTAGCGAACAAAATTGAGTCGAAACTCATTAACGAACGAAGCCGTTTTTCTATCTAGAAGGCATGCGGTCTTTGACCATTAATTTGTCATTACATATATTTGTTCCCTTATTTACTAAGAACAAGTAAAACATAACATAGTTTGAGTCCGGCGGACAAATTAAGTCTCAAAGCTCAATTTTCATTTGAGTCAAAAATCAAATTCCCAATAACAGACTAAAGTAGATTTTAATAAATTATATCATATCAAGAGTTTATAGCTAGGAAACTATTACAAACCATGTGTGTACTTTCTTCTTTTATTGCATTCTGAATTGCATACAATAAAACAGAGAAATGTTTGAATTAATCAGTAAGTTGAGATTGAGCAAAATACAATGTTCTTTTTGTGGAACTGATGTCAGCTCCATTATTATTGTAATGTATAATTGTGAAGTCTATCTTGTATTCTGTTCTGTCTGCTGCAAACTGACATTTATGGTGACGTGGTGGTTATTGACATACAAAGATGTCTGAAGATTAATCAGATCAGAGCTCGAAATATATCAGTTGTAATGCAAGTATAAGTAAGAAGACAAACTTCATCTTGGCAACAAGTACTTACCGCTTGGGAGTGTTGTCATAGTTGTGGGTTTAGTTGTTGGAGTAGTAGGCGTGGTCTTTGTAACAGTGGGTGTGGTTTTAATAGTTGTAATAGGCGTCGTTACGGGTGTCGTGGCCTGGAAGTAATTGACAATTATTTGCCGTGTAATGTATTTAGATAAAATAAGAAAATAAGTGTTATTATACGGTACATTGTATTCCTAGCTAGCTATCCTTCCGGATTTTCTATCTATTTGTTCCTTTCTAATTTTTTTAAGAAAACGTACCGCTTAAATAACAAGAACAACTATAACAAAACGTCATAGTTAGACGAATTACAAGAAGCATTGGTTTAAGTTTTTGTATGAAGTTGCTTTTTTCATAAAGGATATTGACCGTCTACTTTATTCATTCCTCCATTATGGAGAGTATAACATATTTACAAGATACATATAATACACATATTTTGACAATCATGAGTATTTGACAAATGAATACATTCTTGTATATAGTTCACATTTACATGGTATTACCATACCATACATCAATGGAATAAAGTACACCCTAAATATTACCAAATCCATTATAGTCTGATATGATACGATCACATTAAACTTACATCTAATGATGTTTCCGATATTATGCCACGTTAACATCATATAACGATGCCTACATTACTTACTTACGTTTCAACATCAGAGCAGATGAACAGATTCAATCAAACATGACAGGTAACGCGACGAATAGCCAGTCCAATTATTGACCAATCAAAAATGACCGAAATCACTTTTAGCCAATCAAATGGCCAGGATTAGCCAAACTAGTAATAGACAATACAGTAAGTACTCGCAAACAGCTATAATAAACAAATACTCGTAAGTATAATTCGTCTAGAAAAAGTCAAACCGAATTAGATATTTGCTTTTACCTTCTTCTTCGAAATATAATTAAGCATATACCAAAATGAATTAATTGTATAATGCCTCGAAACTTTCGAACAAAATTGTCTCATTAGAATACTTTGTTGACTTAAATTATGAGCGACTTTTTTTAGATCAAAGCATACTTTAAGATGTCAGAAATGAAAACATTTAGTAAAATCATCTTACAGCTGTTGTGGCATTCGTAGTGAGTGATGCTGTCGCTGTTGTTGTCGGGATATTACACTGGTAACTGACTTGTAAATACTTTGGGATACCGGTACATGGATCTGGTCCAAGTTTTGTCCAGTCATTTGCAACAACACAGCTATGTTTACCATTACACACACTTTCCACGTGTTTAGTGGCTGCGGGACCTCCCTTGCAGTGCGCACCGACTACCGGTGTATTGTAGGGGTTACAAAGGGTAGCTGGCGCCGGTGGTAATCGACCCCATAACACATTTGTGATGTATAAAACTTTACCCGTAGGGCAAGTAAATGTTGCGCTTTTTGTTTCACATATAGTCTTTTGTTCTACAATAATAAAATAAACGTAATATTACAAAATACACACAACCAGATTTATACAGTATTATTTGTCCAAAATTAGTTAACGATGAACAAATTATATGACAAAACTAATGTAGCTGACATTGATGATAGCTTATCACAATAGAATAGATGCATGCATTGTGTCAACAGATCTCGGCTTCGTTGGTTTGAATCCGGGTCGAATGCCACTCGAACTAGCCGCTGAATTGATTGATTCATGAAATTACTGTTCACCAAAGATGTTAGTACCGGTACGGACTCTGGTTCTGTTAACTTTCTGGTGGTACTTTACTGAAATAATGATGCAAACAGGCGTAAAGCACTTACGTTGTGATGGTGCTAATGTTGTTGTCCTAAATGTCACCACACCAGCCTTCGTCGTTGTTGTTACCATTGTTGTTTTCGTAGACCCTGTGGTCGTTGCCGTCGTCTTCACTGTAGGAGTCGTTGTTCCTGTTGTTGTTTGTGGTGGGAGGGTCGGGACAATGCATTGGTAATCTATTTTTAAAAACTTCGGTACTCCGGAACATGGGTCGCCAAGCTGTGTGTACGAATTAGTAACTGTACATGTTGACTTTCCTTGGCAAAGTTTGTTTATTTTATTACTCGATTGTGATCCACCGACGCAATTGAAATTAGTGATGGGAGTTTTGTATGGATTACATGTACTGGTAGGTAAAACATGTGTTCTCCCATATAGTACGGTTGTGAGATCTATGCTTTGTCCAAGCGGACATGTGATGGTACCTGGTCCTGTTGTCTCACATACTACGATTGATTTTGGTTGGACATACGCTGTTCCGAGTACCAGCAACAACACTGAAATAAGAAAATGATGAAAAATGTTTACTATCTTGTTTAGCTTGTACCACTTACTGACATTTTTTCTACGAGCAAAACAAAGTTCAACAATCCTTTCAACATCGATTAAGAATGCTGTCCGACTTGCTACAAAGGAAGTTACATTCTTTTCATTTTATTTGTCACAATTATTCTTTGTTAGCAAATGTACTTTGAAGAGCTAAATTGAATTAACATTTTTACTGTGTGTCACTGACATGTACTCGTGTACCACAAAGGCCTTAAACTGTTTTGAAATTTATACAGAACATATACCGTGGTAGGTCTTTTACTTGTTTACAAAAGTACGAACATCCGGGCTCCATGTTTAAACCCCATATCGTCCCCTATTGCATGTGTTATATCTATTCCATTTTTGAATAGGTGAGATATTAACAGGGACTGTCATAGATTTTGACAATACAATAGATACAATACAATAGTTTATTCACGTAATATAGGCCTCCGGCCCAAAATACAAATTAAAGCATTACAATTTAAATAATAGAGAGTCGAATTGCAAATGCAATTTTATCAAAAATACGACACGTTGTCACCCAAAGAGGGGGGTACTTTTCTTGTTGTTCATCAACGATCTAGTGTCAGAACTACCAAGAGGTGTTCATGCAGCTTTACCAGTATGCTGTTGACCTGGTATTATGGTGCAAGGAGGAGTGTGCCACCACAGCCATACTGAAGATGCAAGAGGTATTGAATGTGCTCACCGCATGGACAGAAGAATGGTATGTCACAATCAACAAGGACAAATCCTCATCAACACTTCTTACCTTGTCATTTAAACAGAAAGCTGACAACAGAAAGCTGTCTCAAGATGGGCACTACAACACCTATAGAAGATGCACAGGCCACATATCTTGGAGTGACTTTCGACAAGAAGCACATGAAAAAAAACTGTCGATAGTGCGTAAATTTGCGGGAACAACATTGGGAGCAGGTGAACAGATACTTAAAACAATCTACCAGGGAAAAGTCAGACACCACCACCCGTAGAACAACTCAACTGATTGGGCCGCAACAGCCGAAAACCACCTCCAGAGCCTGGATAAGGTTAAAAGTCAGGCGCTATGCATCATTACACGAGCCATGAAGTCAACCCCAATTCAGTACATGAAGAAAGTCACCGGGATACAGCCACTACAAGAAAGGAGAAATACCAAATATGTTCTCCAGACGCACAAGTATAGACCACCCAATGAAAGATAAACTACAAAATACAAGGCTTCACCAAGAATAGATTGAAGCGTAGTAGTTTTGTCCACGAAGCCAAAAAGCTGGAAAAGCAATATGGGTATGGCTGACATCATGGATCCGTGAAGATCTATCAATGGTGACAATCTGCACCAAAGTACCATAGCTTGAACAGGGAAATGAAGACCCCAATACTAAGCGCAGAATGGTGGGGCCGGTATTGCCATATTCTACCCTGGCGGCTATACAGAAACAGCCAGTGCATATACAGGAAAATATTACAGCAACTACAAAGCATAGAGACAGAGGCATTGGTGAAGGCCATATCTTCTGTCAGAGACTGAAGACATAAGAACTCCGTGGTTGTTTTCCATACTGACGCGAAGTTAGTACTTAAAGTCCTGTACAACAGCAAGCTGCCACATCTAGCAAAGACTCTGAAACATCTCAGCACACTGCCGTGTGGTCCTTCAACGAATACCGGCCCACTGCGAAGTTCCTGGAAATGAACAGATAGACTCACTTGCTAAAGAAGGTGCCAAAACAGAGCAATCAGATGCTAATGTGAACTACCAGGAAAAGATCACCTGTATCAAAGCGCTTATTAAGCCAAACAAAAAGATGCCTACCACCTTCTCATCAGACCAGAGCAAGTCATAATGGTGAGACTGGGGACAGGGCACAACAGACTTAATCCACACTTGCATAAAAAGCTGAAAGTATCACCAACAGCAGCTTGCCCATGCGGTGAAAAAGACCAGACCACGGAGCACACACTCCAAACTTCTAAAAGACACGACCAGGAGAGAGCAACAACATGGTCAACTGAGACGGCATTACATCAGAAACTACATGGTGATGTGGAAGAACCCAGGCGGACCACAAAGTTCACTCTTGCAACAACCCAGACAGTGTAGCAGTGAACGAGAAGAAAAAAAAGAATTATAAAATATTATCTATGTTGATCATGCAAAATAATCTTCATTGTGGCTTTAACAATGATGTAACCACATTGAGATTTAGACAGATCTTCGGTATCCAAGGTTGTTCTGGTATTGGTTTGTTATTGTATAATTCCATGTGATCTGTTCTAGATACATCATTTCTCAGTGATTTGTTCTCATCTAGTTTTACTTTCAAATTGTATTCAATGATAACTAGTACTTAAAATGGACTTGGGTTCGTAATCTTGAAATCATATAAACAAAGATATCAATAAAAAGCCCACACAAGAGACAAGACCATATTAATCACTATCAGAAGAAGCCGAGTAAAATAAAAACTTAACGCTTAATTTATTATAAACATGCTAATGGTCCTACTTTTTTATTTTCCATAAGTCACGAGGTTGGTATTTTAAGAACGGTGTTTTAGAACGGTGTGGCAATATTCATATCTTAAAGTAATGTTTTGAATATTGTCGCCCACCTTAGGTTGAAAAATGCAAAAGGATGTATTGGCCGACAGTGATGAAAGTAATGAGTGATCCGATGTTTAGGCAAATAAAGTTTTAAACAATCCACTTAATAAATCATTACAAACTCTTCCTCTTAGAGATAAAAAGACCACAGGCTGTAGAATCGCCCATCAGGGGTAAGGCTGGTAATGGCAACTTTGTCTGTATTTATATATATGTAGTGTCAATCTGGGAGTGATATCAAAGACGAAATTACAACAGACGCAAAACATAATCAAGAACGTCTATACAGTCATACCAGTTAAGTCCTTAAATCATTGTCTATGGTAATCTACATACTTGTTATTGGGTGTTTGAAAATAGATTTGGTTGATCACGTGTCAAGACACGCAACATCGAATGTATGACAACTTTATAAAACTAGTTGAAGATATTGGTATACAAAGTAATAAGTTTCCTAAGAAACACATTAATTTAGTGTTGGTCTCATTTTGTGACAATATAAGAACTGGAAACTAGATTTCTTTTTAAAGCATTTGCCCCTATTGTTTTATAAATTTGAGGTTTTTTTTAAAATGAAGCACATTGTTTTTTTTATATTGAAGGTAATTTTGGGTAACATGTTTTAAATTCATTTCAATTTCACCATCGCAGGTCCGTTACTACTGCTTGTGTGTAAATTATGGTTACTATGTTCGGTTTTTTCTTTCAACGAAAAGAACTACAAGCTTATACAATACCTTTTTCTTGTCTGGTGAAAAAAAGGCTGATAATATTTCAGTTTTATATTAGTTTCTTATAAAATCACTCATTCACAATAACGTTTTAATAATCCGCATTTTTATAATTAGGAGATATGTTTTGTAAGCCAGTAGAATTTACATTTGGATATTTTGTTTCTAATGGTCATATGTAAATATATTTTTTGAATAAGTTAAAAATGATGTATAATTTTTGTGCTTGGTATAATTTGCAACGGGTATTGTAGAAATGAATAATTATAAATAATATTTATATCTTAAATGCTTTTGTATTTCTTTAAATTTCCACTAATTAGATTCTTAATGTCGTAATGGTTTGGAAAGAATTCATTTATTTGGGGTTTTTATGCCGGTTTTTTTTCAACAATTGTTCAGATATGTACGGCGGTCGGTTCAAATGGCTAGTTTTCCTTGACTATATTCTAACCAGTAATAATTTACCCTTCCACTAGGATTCAGCAACGTTTCCACATGTAGAGGAAATTCGACTTTATTGTCAGATTTTCATGGAAGGCGACCGGGAATCGAAACCGGATCGCGCCTGGTTACAAATCCAGCGCAATAGCCACTGGACCACGGTCACGGCCCATGTTTGCAAGGAAGCCTTTTTCAAAATAAGTAAAGTGTATAAATGGTACACGAATCATGCCAAACTTATTAGTTCACTTTCTAGCTGATTAAGTGTCTATAAATTGTTCAATTTAATAAAAAAAACTGTACCACTAACATAATTCGTATTAGAAATACTAAATGTAAAAAGAATTGTATTTCATTTTGATATGGTAACGTAATTAATGACCGTTCATAAATTATGCGTTAAAAGCTCGAAAATTTTCTAGACAATTTGTCATACGAGCACTGATGTTATATAAATTAGTGCTGCCGATTAAAATTTAGATAATTGATTTTCTACTCTTCAAATTGGTAAAATGGTCTAAAATTGCTACACTGATACATGGAAATATTACACTTCCACGCAAGCTGTATTAATACTGATTAATTCTTTTAAAATAAGATTTTAGCCTCATATATTGTCTGCAGAATCTTGGCAACAAGCACAATATGTAACAACACTTCTCAGAAGAGAAAGCTACAGTCTATTTTGGAATTGTTGCTCTGCGTTCGCAATTAAAGCTAATTAGATAAAAACACACAAAATAACGTTAAAACCTAAAAAAAACAAAATCTTATCAAATTTGATAAATCATAAATATATAAATTATTGTATTTATCATTACTTTATTCAGTATACAAATATGTTTAATACCAAGATTTATGTTTTTTGACTTACCTGCAAGCAAATACATATCCTCACCCATTTTAACCCACGGTCGTTTTAATGATAGATTTCTAAATTGGATCATATATACCGTGGGCATATACAAAATCTATGCATATTTGTGGCTTGCTTTTAAAATCAAACTTTCGTATCAGAAACTTGTTACAGGGGACAAACACCCTCATTGAAATCTCACAACATTCCACCGACATCTAGCAGCAAGAGGCCAATCTGTGAGCAGAACCCGCATTAGGTGGGTCCTTAATGGATAGATAGAGGTCACTAGATCAGTGAAAATATTGTTTGGGAAT
The DNA here is from genome assembly GCA_964023205.1 of Lutraria lutraria. Classification (NCBI taxonomy): domain Eukaryota; kingdom Metazoa; phylum Mollusca; class Bivalvia; order Venerida; family Mactridae; genus Lutraria; species Lutraria lutraria. The sequence continues at coordinate 17,135,654 of OZ026843.1, read as the reverse complement.
TTCTGTATTAAATTTGATCCAAATTTAAACCTACCGATCCGTATGGTCTAGTTTCTGTTTTTATTATTTTGCCCTGTCATGATGGGATGGGTTATCCATATTTACAGAACTGGGAATTATCTATTGTCATTATTTCTGGCAAATGGTGTTGACAGATTTTTTTTAAAAAAATCTTTATCGGAATGTCAGTATTTGTCAAGTTATAGATTCGTCAGCTTAGTAGATGTTTTCTATTACTTTGATACACACTGTTGAAAATACAATGGTGTTAAAACGATTTTGTATACTATTTTTGGTCAACAACAACTATGCTACATGTTGTTTACGAGAAATTTCAAATTATTGGTTTAAAACTTGCTAAAGAATGTACGCATATATCAAATATGTTTTAAGTTGTATCACATATCTATGTGTAACTGTGATTCTCTGTGCTGATACATACTAGTATAATCAAAGTACTGAAAGTACTCATGGAAACTGGACTTACATATACTTGCACTGCAACATGGAACGGGAACTAGTTTAATAATTACATGATGGATGTAGAAAAACTTAGTATTTTGGTACGCAAGGAAGTTCATTCGCGTTATGGAAATCTGAAATATTCTTCCGTTACCAAAAACTGTCTCCCTTTTTAAAAGTCGTTGTTTCTGCTCTCCAAGTTCAGATTGCTTTCATCCATCTTATATGAATACATTGTACCAGCGTAAGTTATTCTTCATAAATTCGAAGTTAGGACTCTATTCCCCGTAACTCTTCAGTTAACCATATTCTGTTATAGCAACCATGTATATCGCACTTGTTATGGCAAAAACGTTTCCACTGACAGATACAGTTTGGTCCATACATTCCATATTGGGTGTTTCTTCCCGGAGGCTGAAGTACCTTGTTGGGACTTTAATGTAAATCTCAGGCAGACAAACAAGTATCAACTCGCGTTATGAAATAGACTTTTAATGATAACAAACGCGTCTTAAATATCCATTTGTTTGTAAGTTAGCGTTAGTTGTCTTCAAAAAATGTCGCCGTTCTATAGCTTAGTTGATAAGCGAATGGAAAGAGTGTAAAAAATTGTGCATATTTATAATTGTCGAATACATTAATAAATTACAAAGTGGATAAACATTCTATTCTAATTGTTGTTAATTAAAACAATACGTGTTACTTCTTGTTCTGCACTTAATCCAAAGGTTAAAAAATACCAGATTTTATCAGACATTTACGTCTTTCAAACTTCTTGGTACAATTGCTTCCCACGGTAAATACAAAATTACGATGACGTTCGTCATATTACTCCCGTATCTGTTACCATGGCAACAAGTTACTTCCGGACATAATCGTAATAAAAACATCACGTTTTCTAATTAATCATGAACAGTTTCTATCATTAATGCATTTTGGGATTATACCTCGGGTTACAAAGTGTAATTTCACTCGCGAAAACAGCAAACTCTCAATTTCATACCTGTACAATCTGTTGAGTATACACTCATTGATTTGTATAAGTTAAGTTTCCAAATCCAGGATTAAGTTATTAAGGTATTATGTCCATGATATGTAGTGTACTTATTTTACTTATCTGCTCAATACTAGTAAAATGACAATATCAAAAGGACATTAAATTGTTGCCCAATTTGCATAATTTCTTTGATTGTATAACCCTAGATACTTCAATTTATTTATGACAATTTTTGAAAATTATATTGCCCTTTCAATTGATTGTTGAAAAGGAGAAACAGATTCTGAATATATTGGCACATTGATGTACATTTTTTTAAATTAAATTATATTAGCATTGTGTTTCCGCATCTTTTTACCGTGAGTTTTAATTGAAATGGACCATACTTTTTATTCAACCTTCGAAAAATTGGCTACCCCGATAGACTAAATGCTCGTTTAAATTTAAAAGGACAATAACTCAAAAGATTGTCATCGTTTCAAAACAAAGCTCACGGTATATCATCTTTTATCAGGGACAACTATAAATATTATGAAGGTTTCAAAAATCTGTCCTCTCCCTTCAGATTTACTAGTTTGGAACATTATGGGTATATAATCTTAAGTAACCCAGTTTTAACATGCGTGTATGTTATTTTAAGTTGAGGATGAAATCATTAATGAAACGATATAGCAGAACATAACAGGTTCTTTATTATATTACTTGATCTATAAATATCTAGTAAAGTATAACAAATACTAGCTATATTTTATGTGATATAGCTGTATTTAAAGTGATCTAGCTATATTTTAGTTGAACTAGCTAGCTGATGTGTGATCTAGCTAGGCTGTTAGATGATATAACTGTATTTAAGGTGTTCTAGCTAGCTGTTAGGTGATATATCTAGCTTTTAGATGATACAGCTGGCTGCTATGTGATCTGACTGTATTTTAGGTGATCTAGCTATATTTTAGGTGATCTAGCATTTAGATGATATACATAGCTTTTAGATGATATAGCTAGCTTTTACTTGATTTAGCTAGCTTTTACTTGATTTAGCTGACTTTTAGGTGATCCATCTAGCTTTTAAGTGATCTTGCTATATTCTATGTGTCTTTTATTTTTCAGTCCACAAACAAACAAAGCGATTCTCTGAAACAAAATTGAATTAAAATGATAAATACATATAGTTTGCGTATGTAATACATCTACACACTCACTACAGATTTTCTTAAACATGGATTTATTACATACAGTACAATCTCTCCAGAACGGCCCTTCATTTACGAACAACCTCTCTTCAACAACAGTATGATTTTCGCCACTACACAATTTAACTATTAATTTTACCTCTCTAGAGCAACAACCTCACAACAACAACATAATTGTGCTACTTTCAAAGTGTGTTGCTTTGGAGAGGTTGCACTGTACTTGTCTTTTGATGTAAATATTTCTGATAATTATAATAATCTTACAAGAAAGACAAATAATGAAAACAATGATTTGTGAGAAAAAAACTTTCCATAAACAAAATACAGTAGAAACTCAATAATCCGAACTCCCTTCGGACTGACCAAAAAGTTCGGATTAGAGAGGATTTCGGATTAGAGAGGTTTTGTCCATTTAGAGTTTATAGGGAAGATTTACTTCATCTGTTGTATGCCATTGTTGGTATGTAAGTTCAACTGTAGTTCCTGTTCTTTTATAGTCGGCAGTTGTGCATTGTTCTTGTTTTGTGCAGAACAAATAATACAATTTTATTGTTCAATAGATGTATTTTATTACAATTACATGTATATTATAATAAGGCTATAATTAATAAATGTTTGTATGGGGAAAACTCATCCGACGCTGAACGTCTTGAGAAAAAAATAAGAATCAATGGTTGAAAAACCCAATCATTCAAAATGATATAAACAAAATAAATAAAATCAATGAACCTTATAACGAAATAATTTTATGACAATTACCAAGATCAAAGACATATACGTGTATTGTATAGGTCTTTGCCATAATGTATAGCATGATTTATATCAGTTTACAGTTTATTTATTGGCAAAACGGCAAAAGAATATTGCCTTTGGCCATTTACATAATATCTACAAGGAATATAATCAAGACATTTAATACACATAATATTTCCATGTACAGAATAAACAAAATGTATACATTTCTAATACAATGTATATGTAAATAAAACAAAGTTACATATTTTTAATACATTTATATCAATGGTGTAGTATAAACAAGTTTGAGAACTGCCTTGTACAAGAACATCTACCACTTTTCATCCTGAATTTACAATAAAACAACATTCAATGATTTGCTTTACATATTACAAAACACAGAATGTTCTACAATGCGTTTTCGCCTTTTTTACGGTACGGCATTTTAGGCGGTTTTTTTTGGCCAGTCCAGGGAACAGTTTCATATACTGAACTAGAGTACAACTATATATAGATGTCATATAATTATCATGTTGAAATCTAATTAATCTTTTATTTAACACGGCGATATACTAGCCCGTACATAATACATTGCGGCTAAGGAACAATGCATTGTCTTTACAACGTGTCTTTACAAGAAATATGCTAAATAAAAACCATTGATTTATGTTTTATAACTTTGAGATTTGTACTATATCGGCTTTTATTCCTTGCTCAATACACCGTAACAATGATCTATTTATTGAACCGGCAAGGCGTAATAATCAATATTGTTATAAGCAAATAGTGTTTGCGTTCTACCTGAACACCGTGGTTATGGTAATATGTAAACAAATAAAGCGCCCGATTGTCATTTTAATAATATACATCTACAAAGACCGATAAAATTGTATGTTTAAATTCATATATACGAAATCGTGTAGTTCGTAGTTGTGAATTAATTCACTCAAAATAAAAATGCTGTGGAAGTTGTGTGTGCTTTTTCTGACGTGTATTCTGCAAGGTATGTTTAATGATTTTTGTTGTTGTTGTTCATAGTGAATGCATACACGTGCATATTAGAAATTTGAGATCTGCGCGGTTAAGCTCTCGTGCTCAACGGCTAATTTTTCTGTCTCACTTTAACACTGGTCATTTACAGAAGTTTATAATGTTACACAGGGCTCTTTCAATCTTCATAACATAATAAAGTTCACGCCGAGATAACCAAGCCATACTTGAAATTCCTTTTTATTCCGTTTTCTTATCTCCAGGGAGAAGATGCATATCGACGTGTTATTACTCTTATTTAACATAGTAAGGGTCTACGACTCTATAGTGCTTTTATGTTTAGTTATTTAGGTTGACATGATTTAGGGGCTACAATATCACGACATTAAGTAATGTGAAACAAACTTGTACCTAAATTCACCCAAAATGCATCATTCCAACTGTTTATTTGCCCTATATTGATAAACATTTCATCGATTTTAAACTCGTCTGTAAGTTTGTAAATTACACTCTTGTTGTAACCAAGCATTGGTCCATTGTGTCAATTTGTTAAATAGGTTATTATATATGTATATTAACCAGGGTCTAAATAGTTCATGCTTTCAAAATGGCGGAAAATCTATGAGACAAACCTGATATATTTACAGTCATTGTGACGCATTATGTACACAAACATGTACTTAATAGTTGAATAACGAAACTTAACCGTGATAAACAATATAACAAAATTAAAGGACTTCTTTTATAACAGAAAGTCAACCAAAAATGTATGACTGCCTTGTTACTACGCAATATGCATTGGTGGAGGGGTATCTAGAGCGTCGGACTCCTAAACCGGAGGTTGCGGGTACGAATCCCGTCATTGGCGGATTTTGGCCGGAGCCTTGACAATCCCTTCTAGATCTTTCGACGCGAGTACTGGTCAGAATCCAGGAAGCAATCATCGAGAGTTAATATAAGTTGTAAGAACTTGCTCTACAATCAGTAATGTAAAATAAATAAGTTTAAACTAAACAGTTTCATGTTAAATTATTAGATATTTATTATATATATGGTATGTGATATCAATATGCTAACATCAATGATTACATGTTCCGTGAATAAATTTTATGATTAATCGTTTTGTGATATGTTTCAGGTGCCGCGTGGTAAGTTTCAACTTTTCCAACTTTCTTCACATAATAATATTACACCATGATTTTTCTTTTGTTTCAATATGCGTCGATGTATACTATGTATGTACATGCATAATGAAGTCAATGTACGCAGACAGCATATATATAGACTGATAGCCTGTTCATATAATTATTAGACACGCCGTTGTCATAGGCTTTTCCTCGATAATTTCGCTGATCGGGTCAAGTCAAGATAAATATAGGACAGGATTTCAAAATTACTACATGCATGTATAGTCATGCGTCATCGATGTCTGTCATACTGTACATACCCTCAATATTCCACTTAAATCTTTTCTTTTAAGTTCATTGAACGGGCCGGGTGGATTTTAGCATTGACTGTATTTCAAAATGGTCAGTTGTCATAACGAGACATAAACTAGATACCGTTCCATGTTGAAATGCACCAAAGTCTCTATGCGGGAAACAGTTTAAGCGAGACACTGCCAAGCTTCGCTCCATTTGGCCACTTGGATTCAAATAGGCCCAAAGTGCTTAACGTGTTTCTGCATTATACTATTGTTACGCTTATGACATTATTGTTTCTATCAGGGACGTATAATGTAGAGTGTCTGCTTCTATTCAGAGAAAATCATTAAATTCTATACAACTAATATTAAAGATATTGATTAAGCTAAATCTACGTCAACTATGTAAGTTACGTTTGATGTCAGTCATCAATTTCATTTAAGCTATATAATAGTGTTGTAGATATGCATTTACCTACGACTAATTCTGATATTCTAAAAATTTCACAGCTCTGGTCGTTATTTTACGAAAGACCGGTGGTGACATCTCAACTTCAAGATTTAAGAATTTCAAAACATGAAATAATGAAGTTGAAATCGACGAAAAATCGTGAAATTTTGAACAAAAAAATCGTGAAATCGTGAATTTCATGATGAAGAAAAATCGTGAAATCGTGAAATTTTGAAGAAAAATCGTGAAATCGTGAATTTCATGATTTCACGATTTTTCATAAAAAAAATCACGAAAAAAAAGTGAAATCTTGAAGTTGAAATGTCACCATCGGTCTTTCGTATTATTTCATTTATTCTGAGTTGGATGTATGCTGTCTGACAAGTTAGTCTGTCCGAAAATAAACATTATACTAAAATTCCACCCCGTTTTTCTGCTCTGTACAATACATTACGGATATACCAGTAAATGTCAGTATTTAATATTGAGCAATGACATACCGGAAGTAGAGACTGAGTCGAACGACCACCGGTATAATCTAGTGGGTGGGGTAATCATAATACTCGGCATGATTGGTTTAGTAGCCTTGTGTGCAGATTCTCCAGTTTATTATCAAGGTATCTTATGTACAGCTTGCATAAGCAACTAATCAAACTCGCTTCCGCTTTATCCATGTAGTTGTTTTTTACGTTTTAACACTTTTAATCTGCGCTACAAATTACTAAACAATATACACGGTCAGCCATGCGTGCAAATCGAACGTTGAAAAAAACACAATTACCTTATGTGGCATGAGGTGTCGTATATGTAAGTTTTATGGTAAGCACCGGCTTGACTATATATTTGAAATTTATTTTATTTCATTGATCGAAGTAATGATTTTTTATCTTATTTCTGTATGCCTAACAGTTTATGTTGGAATATTAATGAAGCCGATTTTGATAAAATGTGATAATGTGTTCACTGTGTCGCTTATTCATATTTTATCACTAACCTTGTGCTATTAACTACAGAAGTGTAAAGCAGTTCATTCAAAATAATAAAAAATAACAATATAATTACATCACTAACCTATCCTCAGAAACTTGCCCAGCCAAACAGTTAATGAATGTCGCAGATTTGGCTCACACGTATTAATATAATGGGGCAGTTCAACGACCGTGAATTAAGTACATGATTTTTTGCACCTACATGCACTAATATTCTGAATCTTTAACCCAGCATGCAAGACTGTGTTAAGCTTACCGATTGCGTACTTGAACTAACATTTTTTTTATTGTTTATCAACTAGCTCTCTATTTTCTTAATTTTCTCTTTTAGCGCGGCAACCGACAGCAATACCTCGGAAGAGTCAGGAGCCCAGTATCCAATAATAGGAGCTGTAATGCTTCTGATAAGTCTCATAGCAGTGGTTGCCCTTTGTGCTTCCGGTTCTGTTGCTGCTGGTACCTGATTTTGTCATTCTTTTCTCTATCTTTACCTCTGTTATAGCTGGGTTCAAGTTAATATTTTTTATATATGATATATTTTTTCCATTCGCTTCCTAGTATGTAGCTAGTATGGAACTCAACACTTCAATGACACGTTTTTTCATACATTTTCTAGACGCATTTAATTCGAGTTTTAAACATTATGTATGTTAACCAATATTTACAAGTTTACGTATTCATAAGCGCCTAACTATTACGTTGTATCTAAAAGTCACCATCGATGGACATTTTTCATTTTATTCAAGCGCGTGGATATATATCGCCGCGTGTTTCTTTAATTGTCTGGTGGACACAGCAAACTTTTGTTTCACTGAAAGTTAAACGTTGTCTACAAGTTGTTTCAAACCTCTATTTTGTATATTTATTACTGAACGGTAAATACAAAAGTATAATAAATTCAGAAAATTTATAAGAATATAACTCAGTATATGAGCTATACTCAATGCATCGTGTATTTCAGGCGATCCTATTCCACCATGGGTGATGACAATATATCCAGATCCTGCCCTGGATCAGGGAATTACCGGAACATCTGATGGAATTAATGCAATCAACAACAACTGTGTCCACCGACACCGAAAGGGAAACTTTGAGACTGACGGTGCGAGATGGGGTGCCGGTAAGTGACATGCACGACTACTGTACGAAAGATCGTGGACTCAAATCTCGGTACCGCCTGTCGAATTTCTCTGGAACGCTTTTTCAGTGTCCCCAGCTCTACCGAGCCGAGTACTGTGCCTAGATAATCACAGTAAAAAGGATGAGGCTTGCATCGTTGCTTTACACCGGGCATGATAAAGAACCAGGAAAAACTTTTCGAAATAAGGATAGAGAAACAAATGCCCGTTTCTTCTGTATCTGCACTCCCCTCTCTCTTGGGCGATCCTGGGATGACTATATCTAACGAACGGCCCGTTTAACAATAGAACAATTAAACATCTGGTTTGAGCTTTAAAATACTGCCGATTATATGATATACTAAACGTCTGTTCACGTTTACCTAAGCCTTTCAGTTCACTTTTACCTAAGCCTTTCAGTTCACTTTTACCTAAGACTTTCTTCCTGTGATAAGCTCATTCGATTAATAGAATATATACATGTGATCTATAGAGTGAATACCTTTGTAAATGTCTCAAAATCAAAACGTGCTACTTGTTGGCGTAAATCTAGTGAAGACATGAATTAAAAAGTTGGCCAAAAGTAACAAAGCGACGGACACTCATCATGTTGAGCTGTTCGTTCTGATATTTCCAGGATGGACTAATACTAGTATAACATTATTGTTTGAATTCGAATTTGTCATTTACTTTGTGATCATATTGCAGCTTTGTCCAAGGGTAAGCATGTATTTGAGATCTACTGGCCCGCTGGGGCTCGTGGTACCATGGCAACAGTCGGTGTTGGCACCGAGAATGCTCCATTGTTTGTCAAACCAAAAGATTCTCTAGTGGGCTGTAACAAGGAAACTTGGGGCTTTGATATTACTCGACGTCGCGTGCTGCACAATGGACAAATGCTTGGAACCTTGCCAAGAGCTGGCATGGTACCCGACAAGTAAGTTGGTACATTCTTGATTTATTTAAGTATTTTCAAACAGTTATGATTACACGTACAAGTAAATGATTAACAAACATACGCTGATATTGTCATGTGAAACTTTCAATCAAAAGAAAAAAATGTGGGAGAATCAAAGTGGTGAAACTTACATAGACTTGCATTGCAACGTGAAACATGAAGTAGTTTAACAATTGCATGGCGGACGTAGAAAATTGTAGCGCTTTTATCCGCATCAAATGCATGTGCGCCGAGAGAGTGACGGATATGGAAAGCTGAATTATCGAACAGTTTCCAAAAATCATTATAATAAATTATGCATTATGTTTAAACATGTTCCATTAACATCGTTGTTTATAAAGAGAATTTCACAGTCCGTTCAATTTTGGTCTACATGAAACATTTTACTTCCAGGTTTTACATGTATGTTGATTGTGACGGTGGTACTGTTGGGTTTGGAACCGACCACGCTTACTGGGGAGCTCCCTTGAGGGTGCCACGACAAAGCTTCCCCGTCTATCCTATGATTGGATCGATGTGCCCAAACTCCCAGATTACCATGATCTACAGGGGATCAGGTATATATAACACGATCAAGATCTCATAAAAGCTTTATCAATAACATGATTAAAATACGAACTTTGTGATGTACGATTATACATGATAATTTTCATTTTAAGTTTAATTAATCCAGTTTATTCTTAAGACATTTAACTTAAATGGATAACCAGTTCAAACATAGCGAATAAAACGTATACTCACCAGGTGTCTTGTAAATATCTATTACTAATAGGTATTATTATACCTCATACCTGCTTCCAATGTAAAGTCGCCTATAACTAAACGGGCGTTAATTTTTTATAACACACAGTAATGACACATGCGCAGAAATAATGCGCGTTCCGTTCAAACAGATTTTCGGTTATTAAATCATTTTCCATTTATTCGACGAATTGTTCATAATAAAATATGTTCTAGATTGTACATTCTACTTGAAAATACTTTTAATTCAACCAAAATTTCGTTTACTAAGTTTGAAGCGCTAGCAAAAGCTTGTAATGTCGTTGCTTATAAAAATGTTGTGACATCATATTTTTCTTTTTATATTTTTATGAAATCATCAGCCATCGAAAAAGTAATGTTGACCGAAGCAACATTACTTTTTCGATGGCTGGCGATTACTAATAACGCCCTCTCAGAAATGTGATATTTATATATGTAGTGTGTTCCACAATCTTTCTAAATAATTTATCATTCATTTCAGAAAATCGTTCCATGGCCCCTGGCAATATCACCACTGTAGCCGTGCCGTCTCAAGGTCCGGATGGAGCACTCGTGGTGCACGTCGTAAACCCGCAGAGTAAGTATCACATCAAAGTAAAGAATAATTGCATAAAACGTAACTTACAATGTTATATGACATGCAGAATACTTTACAAGCAAACTAGTATCACCATTGATCTGTCTTTGAGTCACTGAAATCGCATTGTTTTGCGTCAACGAATAAACTTTGCGCTACATTTTCGACAATGGTTGTACCATACATTATTGTTTCTGTTTTATATTTTTCAGCCGTCAATACAGTTAAACAATAGAAGTGGAAGCACTCTGTCTGTGATGTGGGGCGCTACGAATATAGCCTGAAAAGTTCTGCACCTATGAATATATGTGTTTAACTTTCTTTTCATTATATAACTTTCTATGAACGTCTGCATCACTTCTTCTTTAACTCAAAAACTGTGTTAGTAACATTTATATTTGAAATTTAAATATTGTGTGAAAATGTCTGAATATTCGGATAAACTCCATCGACGCATCGAATTAAATTGATAAACGAATATTAGTGTATTACCGAACTCCGTAAAGTACCTTAGTGCATTTTACAACATTTTAGCAGAATTCAAAACTTCAAAATTTATGCAGCTATAACACAATACTACTGAACCGCTATTCAAATAACTGCTATTATTTTTATATTATACACTTAGATAGTTTTTTATTCCATGATTCGTGATTTCTTTTCATCGTAATTTTGATTACTCACACCAGTTTAATTATTGTTCGGTGAGAAACAGAAATTTACTAAACACTATGATATTATTGTATGCATTTCTTCGAGTAATTGCATGTTACTGAAGACGTCTTATTATGCAAATTTGTGTATCATAATCATTGTTATTTTTCAATTTCTGAACTATTGTTATATTTGTTGTTTGAGCGTTTAGCATGACTATAATCGTGCTCAACATGCCTGTGATATAAGTATTTATCTCGACCTCCGTCCTACGTCTTGTTGTTTTTTACTCTACGTGTTAATCGTAGTCGTATTTGTGTTGCATGAGTTTACAATTATCTTCATGTTTTATGTATGCAAGTTTGGAACATGTGTACACAAGTTTAATCCTGCAATGAATAAGATTTGTTGTTGATTTATCAAAGATAAAATGCACATGTATGTAAAATGGTAATTAAATGTTTTATAACCGAATGTTGTCACCAATTACAATCATTAGTCTCAGAGTTGGAATAAATTGTCATCATGCCAATACGTGTTATTTTATTCTTTTTCTTGATTCAAGTGTTTGAATATAAACAAGACTGTACGTATACATACTTCCTACTTTTCTCAGAAAACATCGTGTACTATATCTCCAGGCAGGGATGATTTCATAAAAAAGTATTCATATCATATAAATGAAAATGAAGCACACTAATTACATTATAAGTCAGCCCTGCCTTGAGGTATGCTTCACTATGTTTTATACATGTATTTGCAAAAAATACTGCTAAGAAGTAATGGATTATTGCTTATAAATACAAGGCTGCTTGTAGATACACTGCTGTTTATAGATTCAATACTGCTTATAGATCCAATGCTGCTTATAGATACACTGCTGTTTATAGATTCAATACTGCTTATAGATCCAATGCTGCTTATAGATACAATGCTGTTTATAGATTCAATGCTGCTTATAGATCTAATGCTGCTTATCGTTAAGATACAAAACTGCTTATAGATTCAATGCTGCTTATAGATTCAATGTTGCTTATAGATGCATTAATGATTAAAGATACGTTAGTGCTTATAGATTCAATGCTGCCTATAGATCCAATGCTGCTTATAGATACATTAGTGCATATAGATACAGTTGTGCTTATAGATTCAATGGTTACTTGGGGTTTAATGTCACAGCAACAGTTTTGGTAATATGTCCGCTGTCCAATTTTAACCACCGACCTTTCTTAAAGCTAGCTAGGATTTCCTCGCACCCGAATTTTATCTGATTCCAGTAGAGATCCTAACTAATAAGGTGCTTGTCATTACTAGTGAAAGACCATGGCCACTCCATCACGTAGGCCCTCAAATAGGATGATTCATACATGTACAAATGTACTTGTATCTTCAATCAAAGGCATTCATGGTGGTTGTTGATTTATAACAATAAAACAAATTCACTTCTTTCCTTTTTCTAGATTCTTATTGTCATTCCAAGTATTGATATGTTCCATGTCACTAAATCAAGATTCTAGTAGAAGCGAAAACAGTTGAAACAACCGATACAACCGGTCATTTTCACAATAAATGAACAATAGAATCGTAACTTAGAAACCTCTTCAATATAAACACCATCTCATTAAAATGATCACATTGGTTCAGTCTTTGTTCCCAAAGGTTGGGCTTAATATCGAGTTGTTACTGTACAGGCCGTCACTGTACATTAATTCAGCAAAACAAAATACGAATTAATACATAAATTAATATGAAAAAAATATGGAATGAGTTCATGTTGTTCGCACCGACTCACATTACAATGTAAAGACATCGTGCAATTATCTTACCAGACGAACAGTCAGTCAGTCGAATTATCATAAAAAAAAACTTAGGTACACATACGTTACTGATTATGAACAAAGCATCGTCGACATTTCAATTATAAAGGCACTTGAGGCGTATTTCTCGCAATTGAGAATATTGTTATTGTACTCTTACTAAATACATTTTGAACCTTATGTATCTTAACTGTGTTTGTGATATATGGGAATATATCATTTAGCTTAGATGTACAATGGATTCAATCTTAAATGTAAATTGGATAATCTTTCTTATTGTTGTAACTTTGATGTCAACAACATCTTCTGGTTCAAATGACAGGTGGGTGCTAATTAATGTGGATTATTATGCATGACTGTATTGTATGAAATGTTTTATTTTGTGACTCACGTATTTGTATGGTATCTGCACGTAATTTTATCAATAGACACACATTAAATTATACACCATTGATGTAATGTTACGAGTCATAAAGTGCGCAGCATTACAATACAAATTTATGTTTCTACCTAGGAATTACACATAGTACCATGTTTCAATAAAATGCCAAAGACGATTTTATACTCGACAATTTTTATTTACAAACGAAACGGTAATGGTAAAACACGTTCAACCCGGACTATTGTCTTTGTAAAGGACGTCAGACAGCTATTGGTGAACATTCCAAGTAGGGTAATCCCCAATCAGCAACATTAAAAAGTAACTGATGACGTTCAGAAACTTCGGTAAACCAGCTCTGGGGTATATGTAGTTCTGGCTTCCAAAACTTTAAAAGCCGCTTTTTTAATATGTTTTTGCTTTTTATGCGGCATTACCCTATAACAGTGTAAACCGGGTAGGTCTACGCTGAAGACCTTAAGCTAGGGTATATGAATAAGCGTACATTGTGTGTATAATGATATATAATATTATGTTTTCATTGACTTGACTACTGATGAGTCGGTCATAGTTCACATGTTGTTGTGATGACGTCACATAGGAAAACCCCGTTCACGTGACGATTTTGAACTAAAAATAGATGTAACGGATACAGACGATATTACACGAGAGCGACTCGGTTTTCTAACGATGTTACGCGAAATTGGCCCGATGTTTACCGATTCATTATGTTCTTTTGATGCTGCTTTTTCAGAAGTGTGCGTGGTACTCAAC